>JAKSZT010054564.1:2236878-2485233 GCA_026826555.1 Tolypeutes matacus
AAAAATGGATAAAAGTAAATAAATAAATCCTTAAAAGAGAAAAAAAAAAAAAAGAATCAACAAGGTAAATAACAGGAAAACTGAGCTCCAAAGAAACAGACAATTCAGGTCACAAAAGTAAGAAAAAATTAATATTAACAGATATGGGTAGAAAAATAATAAATCATCTTAAAAAGCATTTCTAAGACCTATAAGACAAGAATCACAAACTAGAAAGCATGTTCTAAGGAAAGATCACAATAAATGAAAAAGATTCACTTTTTCTGAAATTGCATAAGGAAAAATTTTCTACTATTATCCAAGAGAAAAAAATCTACAAAGGAAAAAGAATGATTCTGAATCAATCTAGAATCAGTTACTAGAAGCAGGAAAAGAAAAGAGCAAAATCTTGTAAGTTTTAAGGGGTTAAAATGTTCAAAATTGAGTTCTATATTCAGAAAACTTATCTACCATCTACTCTTTGATCAGAAGTTACTTACAGAGAGAATAAAGCAAGAAAGAGGAATAGTGGAACCATCACAGTAGAGGAGTGAAGAGAAATCCTTGGTTTACAGTGGTGCAGCAGTCAGTAATAAAACAAAATAAGAGGAGAGAAAAAGTTGAAATAATAAAAGCCAAAGATAAAAAAAAAGAAAGGCAATTAGAAATTTCAGTCAAGATGAAAACATCATGTAAGAAACAAAATTTGGTTAGATTTTAAGTACTTGGAGTATTTCAAACATTCTTTTGTCTTGCTCCAAAGAACTTTCTCCTTTAGCTCACTGATTAATAAATTTAACTCAAAAGAAGGGAACTTTTGGAATACTATATTAGTCAGTGGAGTCAATATTATTGCTTCTTGGTTTTCAAATTTTAGCATCAACATGTATACAAAGCAACGAAGAATTTGATGTAGATGCAGGGAAATAATTAATGTTAATAATTGACATTGTAAAAGTATGACTTGATAGTAAGTGGGAATATAAAGGTGAAGGGACAGAAAGGTAGCACAAATGGGAATAAGGGCTAATTAACATGCTCTTTTAAGGAGTCATAAACAAGTAATGAACAACTTGAAGATGAAATTAAGAAAAAAATTCCATTGACAATAGCAACTAAAAGAATCAAATATCTAGGAATAAATTTAATCAAGATGTAGAGGACTGAAACATGGAAAACTACAAAACATTGCTAAAAGAAATCAAAGAAGGCCTAAATAAATGGAAGTACATTTCATGCTCATGGATTAGAAGACTAATATCATCAAGATGTCAGTCTTACCCAAAGCAATTTACAGATTCAAAACAATCCAATCAAAATTCTAACAGCTTTCTTTGCAAAAACGGAAAAGCTAAACATTAAATTTATTTGAAAGGATAACGGGCCCTGACCAGCAAAAATCATCTTTAAAAAGAAGGATATCAGAGCACTCTCACTTTACAATTTTAAAACTTAATGCAAAGCTACAGTGGTCAAAACAGCACAAGAACAGATACATAGACAGATGGAATTGAACTGACAGTTTAGAAATAGATACTCATATTTACAGTCAATTGATTTTTTTTAAGGTACAGGGGCCAGGGGTTGAACCCTGGACCTCGTATCTGAGAAGCTAATGCTCAACCACTCAGCCACATTGGCTCCCTAGAAGATACTATTTTTTTTTTTCAAGGAGGTACCAGGTATCTAACCAGGGACCCTGTACATGGGAAGCAGACACTCAACCACTTGAGCTACATCCGTTCCCAAATAGATTTTTAATAAGGGTGCCAAGTCTACTCAATTGGGAAAGAATAGTCTCTTCACAAATGGTGCTGGGAAAACAATGTCCATATGCCAAAAAATCAAGGTGAACCCCTAGCTCACACCATATTAAAAAATTAACTCAAAATGGATCAAAGACCTAAATATAAGAACCAGGACTGTAAAACTCCTGAAAGAAAATGTAGGGAAGCAACTTTAGGACCTTGTTTTGGCAATGGTTTCTTAGACTTCACACCAAAAGCATGTGCAACAAGAGAAACAATAGATAAATGGGACCTTTTCAAAATGAAAATATTTTGTGCATCAAAGGACTTCATCATGAAAGTAAAAAGATAACCAACAGAATGAGAGAAAGTATTTGGAAACCACAAAATTGATAAGGGTTTAATATAGAGAATTTATATAGAAATCCTACAAGTCAACAATAAAAGGACAAACAACCCAATTAAATAATGGGCAAAAGGCTTGAATAGACATTTCTTTAAAGAATGTATACAAATGGTCAATAAATATGTGAAAAAATACTCAAAATCATTAGCTATTACAGAATTGCAAATCAAAACCACAATAAGAATACCACTGCACACCCATTAGAATAGCTACTATTGAAAAACAGAAAATTCTAAGTGTGGAAAACAGGAACACTCATTCATTGTTGGTGGGAAGTAAAATAGTACAGTTGCTGTGGAAGACAGTTTGGCAGTTCTTTGGAAAGTATAGAATTACCATATGACTAGCAAGCCTACTTCTAAGTATATACCCAAAGAATTGAAAGCAGGGACTCGAGCAGATATTTGCACACCAATGTTCATAAAGGCATTATTCACAATTGCCAAAAGATGGAAGCGACCCAAGTGCCCATCAACTGAAGAATGGATCAACAAAATGTGCTGTATATATACAATGGAATATTATGCAGCTGTGAAAAGGAATAAAGTTCTGATACATGTGACAACATGGATGAACCTTGAAGACATAGTGCTGAGTGAACTAGACCAGATACAAAAGGACAAATATTGTATGATCTCATGGATATGAAATAATTAGAATAGGCAAATTTATAGAGTCAGAAATGAGAATAGAATACAGGTTACTAGGGGCTAGTGAAAGGGTAGGGAATGGGGCATTAAAGCTTAAATGGTACCAAATGTTTGGGGTGATGGAAAAATTCTAATAATGGACAAAGGTGATGGTAGCACAACATTGTGTAATTAACAGCACTGGATTATATATCTGAATGTGGTTAATGGGAGAAACTTTGTTACATGTATGTTACTAAAATAAAAATTAAAAAGCAGAGTTTTCCAACTTACCCAGAAAAAAAAGGACATTATTGGGACAACTGAAAAAATTGGAATATGGACTGCATGCTTCATATCAATGTTAAATTTCTTGAACTTGATAGCTGTATTTAAGTTAGTAACATAGTGAGTGTACTTGTTCACCAGAAATGTTCCTCGAAGTGTTAAGTGTTAGAGGAACAAGATGTATGCAACCTTCTCCCAAATGTTTAGAGATGGATGGATGGATGGATGGATGGATGGATGGAAGGAAGGAAGGGAAGGAGGGAAGGAAGGAAGGAAGGAAGGGAGGAAGGGAGGAAGGGAGGGAGGAAAAATGTTGCAAAATACTAAAAGTTGGTAATCAGTGTATCTGGGTGAGGGGGTGTAATGGGGCTATATGTATTGCTTTTGTATTTATTTTTGCAATGTTCCTGTAAGTTGAAGTTATTTCAAAATAAAAAGTTAAAAAATGGAGGAAAAAAAACATGAAAAAAAAAAAGTAGGGAGTCAATAAATGAAGCTGAAATGTGTTAAAGCAAGCAATAGAGGCTTTAAGTATATTAATTAAAGATACTAAGTAAGTGTAGTAGTTTCCTAGGGCTGCTGTAACTAGGTATTATAAACTACATGACTTAAAACAACAAAAATTCTCCCACAGTTTTGGAGAGTAAAAGTCTAAAATCAAGATATCAGCAGGGCCAAGCTCCATCTGAAGATGTGGCGAGAATCCTTCCTTGCCTCTTTTAGCTTCTGATGGCTACACGCAATCCTTGGTTTGTGGCAGCATAACTGCAATTTCTGCCTCTGCCTTCACATGGTCTTCTTCCCTGTGTGTCTTCAAATCTCTTTTATAAGGACACCAGTCATTGGATTTAGGGCCCACCCTAATCAAGTATGACCTCATCTTCACTTGATTACCTCTTCAAAGGCCTTATTTTCAAAGAAGGTCACATTCAGAGGTACTGAGTTTTAGGAATTCAACATATCTTTTGTTTTTTTTTAAGGTTTATTTTATTTATTTATGCCTACCCTCCCTTGTTGTTTGTGCTTGGTCTGCTTCTCTTCTCTTTAGGAGGCATCGGTAACTGAACCTGGGACCTCCCATGTGGGAGAGAGGCACTCAATCATTCCTGGTCTGTTGTTTCTCTCATTGTCTTTCCTTTTTGTGTCTCTTTGTTGCGTCATCTTGTTGCATCAGCTTGCTGCACCTGCCTGTCGCACCAGCTTGCCTTCTCCAGGAGGCCCCAGGAACTGGATCTGAGACCTCCCATGTGGTAGGTAGTAGCTCAATCACTTGAACCATATCCACTTCCCAACATCTTTTTGGGAGATACAAATGAACACATACAAATAAGAAAACAGAAAACTTCAAAGTAACATAAAAGAGCTAACACTGAGGGAAGGAAAGGAAAACAGAGCTAAATCCTTACTTTCCATGTCTTACAGTCATGATATATAGTTGGCCATAAGGTGATAAATAAAAAATTAATGATATACGCATATTATCTGGACTGAGTTATGGAAGTAACTACCAGAAGCATTAAAAACAAAATAAACAGACCCTTCTCCAAAAAAAAAAAAAAACAGTAGAGAAGAACTCAAGCTGAGGAATAGTGAGGTGGGAAACTTTTTTTCCTTCCACAATGGGTTCTTTTATCTGATAGGATATAAATGATATAAATGTATTTGTACTATTTATACTATTTACTTTTACATTAAAATGGCTTTGATGCCAGCCAACAATACGGATCTAAAAAAAGGACAGAAAGAATTTTAAGGATACTAAATCTTTATCACTGAAATTCCTGATGGTTTCATTTCTTTTGATGCTTAAATCACTAAATTTATAATAAGCTTCAGAACAAGATATGTGATATATCAAAGAGAATCAACAATTCACTGTCATATAATGTCTAAATTAAGTAAATCATAAATGCCATACAATGAATTGACTTAAAAAAAATTAACAGTATAATATCCAGTTTGTGGATTCACAGGTTAGGGGTTATTTAGCTTTTAATTATCTCCCTTTCATTACTAATTCCACTGAGAATCAGGTGGAGAAAAGGAGAGAAAATAAAATTCAAATTACTCACCTTTATTCACCTTGTTAATTAATTTTGAGGAGTATTTGGGACAATAAGAATAAACATTTATTTACATTGTAATGTTTTCTACAACTGCATTTTGTCAAAGTTTTCACTGGTAAACATAAAGGATAATATGAGTGAATGTCATGACGAGAATTGTGTCAATCATTTGTAGATTGTCTGCCAAAAATTTCTTGCCTTTTGAAAAATTGGTAATATCAATTTCAGAACCACTTAACAAGGCAATTAAAAGAAATGTAAAAGACCTATTAATTATTAGAAATGATTCTGGCATGGCAAAATTTTCAGCAGCCTGACTGGGGAAGTACTGATACATGGAATGTGAAAATACTCCTCAGATGACAGAAGGAAGAATGTGGTCTTGCTACCATTCCCTTTATGGCTGGCATAAACCTGAAATTATTTTAAGATAGTTCTTTTGTGAAAGTACATGGAGCCAAAAATGAGTTAAAATTTTTCAAGTGTTACATAAAAATAAATATCTGAAAAATTTAAACTTGAAGACAAGGGAAAGTGTCTATCATCAAATTTGAACACAGTATATATTCTTTTATAAAAATTGATTAATGCAAAACTACAAGTGATCTCCATATACATGAAAGAATCAGCAGAATACTGATTTTGAAATTTAAGATCTCCTGTTGCTCTTTTTAACATAATTAACAGTGCAAAGGAAGACTTTTAATTCTCTAAAATCCCTTTAAGAAGTTTTTCTCCTCTTGCACTTTCATGCTATCCTTACCACACTGACTTTTAAAAGGTAACAGCTTAGCAAATAATGACATTAACTTCCTTGTAAGGATTTTAAGAGTATTTAGTATGCTAACAAATAAAGTGAACTGCTGAAACTTTGAAAGTTGCTAAATATTTTGCCAGGCACAAAATTACGGCTATTCACAATTATTTATTGGCAAATCAAATACTCCTTGAAAAATAAAAAAAGTTAATAAGTAGAGTTTAGACAAGTAAAAAGAATTTTGCTATATTAAAACCTATTTATAGAAAAATCAACTAAAACAAATATAATTTCATGCCAATCACACTGTGGGCACTGTATAAATAAACTAAGACATTTAGGAAGACCAGTTTCAAGTTAAGCTGCCTTATGCAATGATACTTCTCAAGTCTTATATCAGGCCCCACTGGCTATGGCTATTACTGCTATAGTACAGAGATTGTTCTCCTTAAAAGAAAGGTGTACTTGACCAAAAGGGGGAAATATTAAATACAAATGAATTTTTACGGCTAAGAGATTTCAAAGTGAGTCACAAGGTCATTTAAGAGGTTATGCTTATGTACATCTCAGGAGGATCTCATTGACTGCCACAGTAAACAGTACCTAAAACAGGGGGGGCTCCTGAGGGCACTAGAGACATCTAGACACTACAGTCAGGGCGGACAATCTCAGGAAATTGGCACTCTGTCAGTGAGCCTTATTTTGGAATATATGTTCTACAATATAGCAGAGTTAGACTCATTTATAATTTCCCTACATATGGCTCTTATGCCCCTTTTACTTGAACCTATAATTAGCACTATACTCATTAAATATATGTCCCAGAGACTTTAATCTTTAGTCTGTTCATATGCCAGTTGAGCCTTGAATCTCAGCAGAGCTCCAGTTCATTGGATTCATCCAGGGCAACTAACAAAAGGATGATGATGGACAACGCCCATCCCCAAAACAGAGAGTATCTACAACCGCAAACAAGACAGTTCCATCCACCTGCCCCATGGGATCTAAGCCCCTTCTCAATCAGAAGCAAAGTGGGCATCACCATCCTGAAATCCTCAAGACTGAGGAATGAACATACATAAGGGATTAATGCAACAATGGACTAAAGTAAACTTATTATTCTAGCAATGGAAGAACTTGTAACATTGATATAAAGGCAGCAGCCACCAAGGGTTTTGAGGGGAGGAAGAGGGAAGAATAGGTGTAACATGGGGCATTTTTGGGACATTGGAATTGTCCTGCATGACATTGCAGTGATGGATACAAGTCCATTATACATTTTATCAAAACCTATAAAATTGTGCAGTGCAAAGTGTAAACTATAATGTAAACTACAGACCAAGGTTAGTAGCAATGCTTCAATGTGTTCATTAATTATAACAAATGTACCACACTAATGAAAGATGTTAATGGGGGAAAGTGTGGGAAGGGAAGAGGGTGGGGTATATGGGAATCCCCTTATATTTTCAATGTAATATTTATGTAATCTAAAGGTAATACCAAACCAGATAAAGATACTATGAAAAAAGAAAAAGAAAAAAAAAAAAGGAAGGTATTTAAGAATTGTAAAGGACTATTAGCACTTAATTGAGGATTTCTCTCAGTATAGTGATTGAAGTAATATTATAAGAGAGTGTTTTGGAAAAAGGGATTTTGATTTTGGTTAGATTTTTTTATTTTTAGCATTGGTTTAGACTCTATTAATGAATTATTTTCACACTCATTGTATCCTTTGGTCACAAACAAATCAGCAGCTCAGGGAGATTCAGTGACTTGCCCAAGACCACACAGCTAGTAAGTGATCAAATCTTGCTTTTGTTTTTAATTTAAAAGCATAGCTTTTTTTTTTTTTTTTTTTTTTTTGCAGTCCTGGGATAAGGGAGTTATCCTATAGTACAGTCTATTTCTTTAAGTACTGTTTTATTAAATCTGCCATCAAGTGTCCTGAACTTTGACCCCAGTCATGCTCTACTGTGTTAATGGCCAGGTCATCTTACTCCTTTAGGTCACCTACCAACATTAATGGCTGCTGATCTACACATACATTGAAATGATAGGTACCAACAACATTTAAAAGTTCTTTAAGCAAAATAGTTACATTATATCTATATTACTAAAGAACAGAGACCTCACTGGAATTAATAATATTAGGATAAATGAATATGTCATGTTGACTCTAGCTGCCAATGGGATTAAAAAGCAAATCAGCAATATCAACAAATAGTGCTGAAATATCCACAAGCATATATCATTGTGCTGCCTTTTGTTACTCTATTTAACATTTACTTATCCTTGTAGTTTCTAACACATACAAATGCAATAGCACAAAGAAGTATCTGTGAAACACTGAAGCATCTCAGTGCCAGGTAAGTGCATCTTGAAGGTATGATTGTTTGCTATTCAAACAATACAGTGAAATGAGGGAACTAGAACCTGACTACCTAGGTTATTGAAGCTAAAATATAAAGTTTGTATAGGCCTCCTAAAAGTGTGATAAATATCCCTCACTAAAATTACAACCAAAATAGAGTCTAGTCATTTATCCATTGTGCAAGTTATTATTTAGCACCTACTATCAGCGGGACAGTACGTTAGGTGCAGAAATACAATGCCAAATATGAAAAAGTCTCCAAACTTGAGAAGTTTTTTAATTTTAAGGCTATGATCCATTTCAAGTTAATTTTTTTGCGAATGATACGAGGTAAGAGTCAATACTATTTTTTAAAACAGTTATCTAGTTGTTTTATCATCATTTGTTGAATAGACTTTCCTTTCTTCTATGAACTGCCTTGTCTTCATTGTTGAAAATAAATTTACCATATATATGTGGGATCTTCTACTCTATTCCAATGATGCATATATCTATCCTTTAGCCAAAACTAACCCCTCTTGAAAACTGTGGCTTTATGTTATATGTCTTGGAATCAGGTAGTATAATCCCTCCAACCATGGCTTTTATAAAATTGCTTCAGCTCTTCTAAATCATTTATACTTTCTTTTCAAAAAAGATTTATTTATTTATCCCGCCCCCCCTCATCCCACTGTTTTGCGTTCTCTGTCTGCTCCCTGTGTGTTCTTGTTTGTCTGCCTGTCTTCTCTTTTTTTTTTTTTTTTTATTATGGGTAAAAATCAAAATTCTCACAATACATACAAACATTTGCAAAATGATATATAAATATATATGCATATATGTGTATTTGCTTACAAAAATGTTATTTATATATATATATATATACACATATATTTTAAGAGGTGCTTAGATTACCTAAAATATTACACGGAACCCACTGGGATTCCCATGTTGCCCACCTCCCACACCTCCCACCACATCCAACACAAACGTTTTTGGGTAGGGAGGGGATGAGCAGTTGAAATACAGGGGCTTCTTTGGGAGTTGGAGGTTGTCCTGAGTACTGTTGCCTGTCTTCTCTTTAGGCGGCACGGGGAACTGATCCTGGGACCTTCTGCAGTGGTGAGAGTCTGCTCAATCTCTTGCTTCACCTCAGCTCCTGGTATGCTGTGTCTCTTGCTGTCTTCTGTTTCTTTTTGTTGTGTCATCTTGCTCCACCAGCTCTCCACGTGGGCCAGCACTCTGTGTGGGCCAGCTCTCTGCTTGGGCCAGCTGGCTTTTCACCAGGAGGCCCCGGGAATTGAACCCTTGACCTCCTATATGGTAGATAAGAGCACAATCACTTGAGCCACATCTGCTTCCCTCATTTATACTTTTAGAAAAACTTTAGAAGTAGCTTGGCAATATCTATAGTAAAGATTGGTGGAGTTTTTATTAGAAAAGTGTTGAATCTACAGATCAGTTAGTAATACTGAGTCTTCCCATCCATGAACTATGTGTACTTCTCGATTTACTTAGGTCTTTTTCAATTGATTTTAGTAATCTTTTATAATTTTCAGTATTCAAGCCTTGCACTTTGTTGGTTAAATTTATTCCTAGTATTTTATTCTTTTTGATACTATTGTAAGTGGAATTGTTTTCTTAATTTTATTTTCGGATTGTTCATTGCTTGTATGTAGAAATACAACTGATATTTGTGTGTTGCTCTTGTATTCTCAATAGTTTTGTGTGTGGGCTCATTAGGAAATTCTATATACATGTCATTTGTGAATAAAGACTGTTTTTCTTATTCCTTTACAGTTTGGATGCCCCCCCCCCCTTTTTTTTTTTTGCCTAGTTGCCCTAGCTAGAACCTCTAAGACAATGTTGAATAGAAGTGCTGAGATAAAAAGCTTTTAAAGATTCATTTAAACTTTTACAATGCTTTAAATTTTATACACATTACAGAGAGTATATTCCTTTTGAATATAAATTTTATTGTTGATGTTTTTAAGAATAAGTTCCAAATTCCCAAGGCACTCGAGGGAATACAGAATCAAAATTAAATGACTGATAGCATTCAAAGTTCAAAAAGTTTGTCTGTTTCATAATATAACATAATATGTTCACTCTAACCTCTTCATTTTAGCTTATACTGTTCTTCCAAGGTAGAGTATCCTTCTTCCTTGTCTTCTCTTCTATCAGAATCCTATTTATTCACACTTCAATTCCCAAGCATTACATGAAACTATATCTATTCCAGCCTACAATAATCTCTCCCTTCTGTGACTTTTTAGGCCAATGTCCAATTATTTCATCTAACAGCATACCATCTTACATGCTCACTTTGTGTAAATGTTTTTCTCTCCACTAATTATATTCTTTGAGTATTAATTGCATTTTATTCTTTGTTACTTTGTTTTCCATGGGAGACTTCACAGTCTTAAAAATTTATATAAACTAAAAATGGCCATTTGATTAATAACTACTTTTATTGTTATGTAGGTGATTGTGCTAGAGCACTGACAAAATAATATTAATACTATAACTTACTAATAAAAAGTATATGATTGTGTGGAGGAAATCACTGTTATGCACATATTTATTTGCCTTTTGCAGACTGACATATGATATAATGCAAGATCTTAGAGGTTCTCATAAAAAATTATTCAGAGGTGTTCTATTTATAATTCCAGACACCGACTGCGGTTGTAATTTGTATACTTTGGTTGAACACAGACAAAGACTGTTAAACTCCAAAGCAGGTCAGATTCTTTTACTGTTTGAACATGTCTTTAATGTGATCTTAATGGTATGTTTTGTGCAATAAACATATCAAGCATAACTAAATCAGGAAAATAATGCTGAAGTACCAGTTTTGCCTCAGCAGTATTTCTGAGGGAGGTGGAGATGGAGATGGGGAAAGCTGTCACTAGATAGAATAAAAAGCCAAAATTTCAGATGGGCTAGATAGTATTTCTGCTTCGGTCACTGGTAGGTTAGTTCATCTCTCTGTGTTTTAGTTTTCCCATATGTAAAAAGGGATAACAGCTTACAAGTATGTTAAAGGGATTAAAGAAGATAACATATGTACCGAACTCCAGGATACAAGCTAGAAGGAATTTGAAATCTAGCTTTTAAAAGGCATTCTTATTATTTTCTAGAATAAATTTTTTAATGGAAAACACTGAGGAATTGATTATTTAGAATGGGTATGTGGAAAATATTTTTAGTACATTAGAAGAAAAATGATGAAAAGTAATTAAATTTCTAACTCTCAATATAGTTCCCTAAATTAAAATGTTTCTGTGTGCATAAACAACTCCTGGAAATAAGTTATTGTTCAAAAAGGGCCAAATCAAAGTTTCAGCACATTATTTTAACTAAATATTGTTTTAAGTGCCATGCAACAAGGAAAAACAAAACAAAACAAAACAAAACTAATCCCATTGAATGACTTGTTCCCAAAGAAAAACTGAACAATTTCACGTTGCAATTGTTTTATTAAATTTTGAACTTAAAAAAGTAAAAAAATTGAAATTAATACGTAGAATCTTGAAAAAAATCTAATGATGACTTAATATAAACTTAGCATAGGGATTATAGCAACAATGGCTGCTATTAAATACCTAACTCTGTACCCAGGCTCTATAAAAAAAAAATTTTTTTTAAAGATTTTATTTATTTATTCATTTATCCCCCCCTTGCTGCTTGTGCTCGCTGGGTCAACTAACCACGCCGTGCGGGCGGGCCTGCCCTCACCAGGAGGCCCCGGGAACCGAACCTGGGTCCTCCCATATGGTAAACGGGAGCCCTACTGATTGAGCCACAGCTGCTTCCCTCTATAAAAAATTTGACATGCATTATTTCATTTGATTTTTCTCAACAATATTAGCTGGTATTATTATAATTCCTATTTTACAGGTCAAGAAATTGAGGCTTAGAGAGGTAATCACCTGTCAAAGGTCTCAGCTAAGAAGTCAGAATCTGTACCTTCTGTTTTGCTGTCATGTTAGTTCTAAATTAAAACATTATATCTCAACAAAGAAAGGAATGCAATTTAAAAATTTTACAAATAAAAAACCAAAGACTCAAATATAGTAATTTTGAAATTGTTTTCCTTATTATCAATTATATTTTAAATTAATTCTGTTGATATCAACTTTTAATCATGTTACTAACTATAAACCAAAAAGAAATATGTTAAAAATCGAAAGTCAGGAAATAAAAGATTAACACTTGACACCTTCGCTTCACCTTAGTTCTCAGGTAATAGACCAAGATAAGCAGTTATTTCAGCTCTAAGTCATATGCAAAAACAAACAAACAAATAAAAAACACAAACAAAAACAACAAAGGAAACCAAACCAAAATAGTCAGAAAACATACACCTCAATTATAAATAAGGTGTGTCTAACTTTCTAAAAAAAATAACTCAGTTCTCACTTTTTTCCATAAAATTGCTGTATTAGAAAATTTTCATTTTCATTTACAGATCAGAGCAGCTAACCAAGCTGGATAGGACAATTAAATTTTTCATGGATTAAAATAATTTCTTTATAAGATGTAGAAATGTCTAATAAAACTAAACTATGAATATGAGTAATATTGCATATATAAGACTGGTTTTCTTTGAAAATGAACAAAAGTATATTACTGTTACAAGATGCTAATGTCAGGCAAAAATGGAGCCAAAGTAAACTATGGACAGTAGTATACAGCAATATATTAATAATCTTCAAAGTAAGGGTTAAAAAAAAAAAAAAGGAAATATACTAAGGGAAAGAAACTAGACACATGGTACTACATATTATAGTACTACATATTTGCTTGACTTCATCTATACAAAATATAAATACAAATAAACTAGAGAGACAGAAACAGAACAACAGCTTGTTTGTCTATTATTATTATTATTACTGGAATAATGAAAATGCTCTAATAATGATTAAATTGATGAATACACAGCTGTGATTATACCAAATACCACTGACTGTAAACTTTGTATGGATTGTTTGCTTTATTAATATGTACCAATAAAATTGATTTGTTTAAAGGGGAAAAAAAAAAAACCAAATAAAACACCAAGAGAGCCAATTTCAAATTCAAACATCCTGTCTGAATGTGAGGACATCTTATTAAAAAGTCAGTCTGGTGAGCCTTTACAAGCTCCATTTATCTCTCCTGCCCTCAAACCCACAGCCTTGGTTAGAAGCTGGGCCAGGAGGTAAATGCAGAAGAATCCATCACAGTCCTTTTCTCACTATGAGCTGCCAGCCCATCACAGAACCTTGTTGCAGGAGTGAGAGAAACTACAATTTTGATTGAAGTTAGAAGTTTTATTATTATGTGGGATGGAACATTCTAATTTATGGATTGAGGAAGTGTTTGTGACCTAAAGGGACAAAAAGACTCTTTATTATCCAAGAATTAGCTGAAAATTTATGGCACATCCCAAGTTTTTATCTGGAGGAAGAACTTCCACTACGAATAAATTTTAAAAGGAGAGTGGAATACAAATATAAAGATGCTTTCTGATTATATCACATGAGAACCTATTGTTTAATGTATATTTATGATTATATAGTTCATCATTGTGCAAGAGTTGGAAAAGAGTTTCTTTTTTATTATTCAGGTTCATAAATTTAGATGGAAGAATGAGGAAGGATAAAAGGTAGAGGCTCTTCCCATTCCCCCAAAAAACTGGGAGAATCTACAACTGCAAGGAAAACAGTTCCTTCCATCTACCCCATAATATCTATGCCCCCTCTCAATTCAAACCAGTCAGAGTGGACGTCATCCCAAATTTCTCAAGACTGAGTAATGAACAAACCTAAGGGGGGAGGGTAACCATAGATCAATGTAGTTTTATTGTCACTGTAGGTATTATCATGTGATAATAGAAGAACTTGCAACATTGATAGGAAGATACTGGTTACTAAAGGTTCAGAGGGGTAGGGGAGGGATGAATAGGTGGAACAGGGCATTTTTAGGACATTAGAATTGTTCTGTATGATACTGCAATGGCAGATACATGATATATATTTGTCAAAGCATATAAAACTATATAGTGCAAAGTGTAAACCATAAACTATAGACCTTGATTAGTAGCAGTGCTTCAGTATTGGTTCATCAATTGTAACAAATGTACCACACACTAATGTAAGATGTAAATAACAGGGGGAAATGTGTATGTGATTAGGTGGGGGTAGTATGGGACTCTCCTATAATTTTTTTTTTTTTCAAGATTTATTTATTTCTCCCTACCCTCTTGTTGTTTTTCACTTGCTGAGTCTGTTCATCTTCCTTGTTTCTTCAGGAGGCACCAGGTGCCAATCCAAAGACCTCTGATGTGGGAGGGAGGTGTCTAACCGCTTGAGCCACCTCTGCTTCCTGCTTTGTTGTGTCTCTCATTCTGTTTTTCCTCCCCATGTCTCTTGTTGCGTCACCTTGTTGCATCAGCTCGCCACGCCTGCCCGTTGCATCAGCTTGCTGTCTTCTTTAGGAGGTGCTGGGAACCTCTGCTCCTTGCTTTGTTGTGTTTCCCATTATGCTCTTTTCTTCTTGTGTTTCTTGTGTCAGCTTGCCACGCCTGCCCATCGCGCCAGCTTGCTGTCTTCTTTAAGAGGCACCAGGACACCAAAATTCAGACTCCCACAAAAAAAAAAAAAAAAAAAAAAAGAGGCACCAGGATCCGAACCAGCGACCTTCCATGTGGTAGGCAGGAGCCCAGTCGCCTGAGCCACATCCACTTCCCTGTCCTATACTTTTTTTTTTTTTTTTTTAAAGATTTTAATTTATTTATTCGTTTATCCCCCCCCCTTGCTGCTTGTGCTCGCTGGGTCAGCTAACCATGCCGTTCGGACAGGCTTGCCTTCACCAGGAGGCCCCGGGAGCCGAACCCGGGGCCTCCCATATGGTAAACGGGAGCCCTACTGATTGAGCCACAGCCGCTTCCCTCTCCTATACTTTTGATGTAACTTTTCTGTAATCTAAAACTTCTCTAAAAATAATATATATTTTTAAAAATGTAAGGGCTCTTGGAAAGTTAATATATTCCATTTTTTCTTGAATCCTGAAAAAAAAAATTCCCTAGGCTTTTGAACTTCCTGATTCTATCACATAGTAACAGAATTCTGTTTAGTTCTGATTCAGTCAGAACCAGGAAGTTGTATAAAACATTTGGAGAAATAACTGTAACTATATTAATAGAATACCAAGTCATAAATCTTTTAGATGCCCTAAAAACAAGATATACTCTACAACATTTAAAACTTACAACTCAGCAAAATAGTAAATTAAACCCTAAAAAATCTATACGTTTCAAAAAAATATTGGGGTTGGAGTAGTCAATGAAGCACAATCATTTTATACTTACCTGAGTATATATAAAACAACTTTTTTTTTCTTTTGTTTAGAATTAAGGGGAAAACATTTAATCGCATGTATTTTGACCTTTGAAATCTTTTGGAACAAAAGTTTAAACTTTAGGGAACAACTACTTCATGACTTAATGAATGAAAACTCTAGCTATTTCATATATAACTGAATCTGGAATATTTACACATTTAAATGTTTAATTCTAGGTAAACATTTATCCTTTTCGGAGATGCCCTGGTGGAAGGGCCCCATGGCAAAATAACAAGTCCCGGATATCTGACTGTACTGCCAGTGTCTTAAAATATTGTTGGATCATTATCATCATCAGCCAATATTTACTAAGCTCTTTATGACAGCAGTGGCATTATAAAGTTTATAGAAATCAAGAATAGCCCAAAGATCTCAATTTATTACATCTTGTTCTATATGCTAACATTGTTATTTATTGTTTATACAATCAATGAATCAGAATGTCCTTGAACAAATCTCTTCAATAATTAGCTATTATTTCCATTTGCCAAATATTTTAAACTAGCTTAAAATCAATGATACCGTTAATACATTTAATAATATATACATTCCATGCATAGAAAGGAAGGATAAAACATTGATAATTCAGATATCCTAAATAAATCTAATTGTACTGAATGAGGCCTCTTGAAAGATGAAGTAATTCTCTCTTCTCATTGTCATTCTGGCAATAGCTAATTTTTACAGGATTGAAATTTCAAAAAAGCACCCTCTAGCTCACTAATCTATCATGGGCTTCTCCTTCTACCAAGTGGCAGAAGAATTTTAGGGTTAATACTCCTCTTAAAGTTAGTAACATTTTCCTTAACATTTAATTTTTTTTACATTTTGAAAAATTGCTTGAATTGTTGCAATGCAAAGTATTTTAAAAATTAGTTTCAAATATTTGACAAACCTAAAATATGGGTGGGATTATCATCATAGGTAACAGTTTCATACTGTAGGTGAATCTACATTTGGATTTTAATTCCCTTGTATTTCTTGTCTTTCACAAATCACAGCACTGATACCATCTATTAAACAAAATGAACATGTCATCTGAACATATATATTTATAACACGAAAAAATATATGTAGGTATTACAGAATTATTTTTCATAGACGATTATTTCTAAGCATTAAAACTAAATTGTGCAGGTTATTATAGAAAAAGGTCTTTTAAAATTGCAAACTCACTTTTATTATAAAAGTAATACATGCACATAAAAATTGAAATATTTTATCATGAAATGAAAGTTAAAACCTCTCCTCTCACTCACCACACATACACAGATCTGACTACTAGACTCAGTCCCACTTTCCAGATAAGTTTCTGATGTGTCATAACGTTTAAATATATATATGTATATTCATTCAATCAATAAATTTTTACTGAGCATCAAGATGTGTCAACCACTGCTCTAAGTGTCAGAGATAGCAAGCAGTAAACCAAACAAAGTCCCTGTCCTTGCAGAACATACATTCTAGAGGATAATCCACAAATAAATATATAGTGCGGAGTAGGTAAGCATATTATGAAGAAAAATAAAGGAGGGAGATGCAGTTTGGAGGTAGGCTATTTTAAATAGTGTGTTCAGATAAATTTAAGCAGGAAATTGAATAAAATGAAGGAGCAGACTCCTGTGACATTCTAGGGGTACAGTACTCCAGGCAGAGGAAGCAACTGTCAAGGCCTTGACATGAGAGCACGCTTAAAATGCTTAAATCAATAGTAAGGGGGCTAACAAGGCTGGAGTAAAGTGAGAGGAGAAACATGTTAAGAAATGAAGGTAGAGATGTAGCCAGGGGCCAGTGTATATGTCTATGTGTGCAAATATACCTTTTATAAATGAATCCAATCACAACATACATCTGGGGTCACATACTAAAATGCCTATAGGGTTCAGGTAGATGATTTTAATGCATGAAGTAGGCAGGATGGAAAACATGGTGAAATGGAGAATGTACACTCCATTTAAAGATGGTAACATCTCCTTAGCTTCAGCTAAGGGTTGGGATGCACATGCCATGCCATAATCCTAAAGGTTGTATGTTGGCAGATTTTCCAGATTTTACTTTGGCAACTAGCTTAATTTTTCAAAAAACACTGTGTAAAACAAGCAAAACATTTATAGGGAAGATGCTAACTTTTTTTCACTTATAAGAAATAATGCTGTAATGAACAATGATCTTGCTGTTTAAAAGGTTTTTTTTTTTTTTTTTACTTTTTAAATTCTAAATCTCAAAAAAGGTAAAATCCTGCGAATATTCTCGCTGTCCTGATTTTGTGATAATCAGGGTAGGCTAAATATTCGCTATATTAGAAACCATGCATGTGTCCCCAGACCTAATTTTTTTTCCCTAGGTCTGGTTTATAGAATGCTGGTAATAAACCAAGTCTGATTTATTTTATGTCCATCCTGTACGGGAAATGACTGTAACTCTGGGTATCTTTGGTCAACCTTAAGAGATGTAGCTGGGGGATGGATGTGGCTCAAATGGTTGAGCGTCCATCTCCCATAGGGAGGGACCTGGGTTTGATCCCTGGGACCTCCCGGTAAAAAGAAAAAAAAAGAAAAATATAGAAGGCGTGTGGGCCGTCAGGCCCCATGCATGGGTGCACCGCCAAGCCACACAGCAAGATGATGATGTAACGAGAGTGACACAAGGGAGAGCCAAGATGAGATGTGCCAAAAAACCTGGAACTAAGGTGGCGCAGGCGGTAGGACGCCTCTTTCCCAAATTGGAGGTTCCGAGGATTGAATCCTGGCGAAGGCAGGAGGAGAAGGATGAGAGGAGAGGGCAGGAAACAGACACAGAGAATTGCCCAGCAGATGGACACAAAAAAAGCAAAACCAGGGTGGGAGGGGGATGTTAAAATGGATAAAAATAAATAAATTTTTTTTGGAAAAAAAAAAAAAAAGGTAAAATCCAAACAAAGGTTTCGGCTGATATTTCCAAATTTGAACACTATAGACTTGGAAAAAAGAAACTTTGTTGGCAGGAGATATACTCGTTTTATTACATGGAGTTACCATTTCGCTTCATTCCCCTGTAAATATCTAACCTAGATGTTATCACCAATCATCTTCATTCATTCTAGCACTTATCACTGAGTTCTTATTATATGCATTGCACAGAATACCACTGTGAAGAAGAGGCTTTTTACTTGAAGAAACTTTTAATCAAGTGTTAAATGTGATTTTCATTCTTTTGTTTGACAAATATTTACTGAAGGCCTGTTATATGTAAAGATTAGAAGCCTTAGTAGGGGAATTAAGACACATATAACAATTGCATATGTAAGCATGGGACATGAATTGTGAGAGTGCCACTGTGAATAACTATGGTGAGAAGTTAAGTAGAATGAGGCCACTTCTGGTTGGGAAGATCAGAAATGGATTAGCTGGTATTTAAACTGTGTTTTGAAGTTTCAATAAGAATCTGATAGGTAGAGATTTGAGTATTCCAGGGGGAGTGGGTAATTTAAGGAAAGAATTAAAGTAGGAAATTTGTTGGGTGTGTCCAAGAAATAACAAATGAACCAGTTTGGGAAAGTAAATAATAGTCAATTCAGTATAACAAATATTTGTTTAGTGTCTACTATGTATGAGGCAGTGTACTGGAACCAGTGACACAAATATGAATGAAACCAGTGGCTAAAAAAGATGATTGGTGGGATATTAAATCAGAAATAGAGGTGGTGGCAATATCAAGGAAGTTTATGAATATCAGGATAAGAGTTTGGGATTTACTGTATAGGTAACTTGGTATTATTGGCTGAACGAGAGGTTGAAAATAATGTTTCAGGATGCTTAAGAGGAGGGATGAATGGTGACAAGTAGACAAAGCAGCAAGAAAAGCCTAGGCACAAAATTATATAGGTATGTAAAATAAGAATGCAAAAGTGACAGCAAAGAAAAATCTAGCAAAATTTGGTAACATTAAATTTGGGAAAAGGGACAATCAGAGATTACTTACGAAGGAAGCAACTGGCATCTCTGGAACTACACCGATGGGGATTTTTGAGCGCCAAGACCAAGGGAAACCTTGTGCTTTTTCATTTAAGAAATTAAAAAAAATTAAATTTTTCTCAAGTAGATAGAAATAATGTTATTAAATGGCAAGTTCCAGGATCTATAACTGGCAAACTCATTCTAATACTAACTCGGGGGTAATTTTGCTAGGCACACAATTAAACGACAAAATATTTTGTTAAATGCTTTTAAGAGAAGAGGCTAGGCCATTTTATAGTATAACAAACAGCAGTTGCAAACTATTCATATTGAATTTTAGCTTTATTCTTAGAGAAAATTGTAATTTTTTAAAACTTTGTTTTAATTTTCCTTTTTTTTTTTGCATTCCTGAGCCATGAATAAATATAATAGTGACTTGAATAGTAAAGGTGAAGCTGGCTGTACATTAAAAAGGCCCTGAACTTCCCCAAATAGGCACAACTTAATAGCATAAGAAGACAAGGCAGTTCTTGATTTTAAAATCACGGAACAAAAATTTAATCAAGCTCATATGAAGGGAATACAAATTTGGTAAAATGTTGATACTAGGAGAAACCTCTAGTGTCAAAGTTCAAGAAACTAAAACCAAGAAATGCTGGAACTTGCCTATGTTAACAACAACAAAAAAAACCCTGATTGATGGCAAAGATGGAAGTAGAATTCAGATCTTGCATTCTTTCTATTATTGCTTTCGCAGTATAGCACCATAAAAAATTCTGTGGGAAGTTAATTCCTGTAGAAAATATAGATATGACAAAATTTTTATGTCATTAGGTAGGCACAGGTGAGGAGAACATAGAACTAATGAGGTCAGGATCAAATGTTCAACCTCCCGTAGATGGGGGGATTTGCACTGAGAAGAATGTTTTATGACAGGATTTGTATATTATAATCACTGTTGACTGTCTTACCAATGCATAGTGCTGACTTAAAGAGCATATGAATCAATGAAAAACTGTCACCACATGAAAAAAGTTAACAGCCAGATCCTAGTGGCAGTTTCTGATTGCTAAGGATGGCACATATTCAGACAAAAAATGTATATGAGAAGAAAAAGGCCCATTTTGAATAAAGTTTTTAAAAAGAGAGAAAAATAATTTAAGAATTTCACTCTTTTTGAGTATATTTTACATGGCCTCTATCTATGGCTTATGTGGTTCTGAAATGTTTATTTTGAACCCAATAAGTGGGGTTTATGCTTAGCCCAATTTTTACTATGTCAAAAACTATTATTACTTATTTAAAAAAAAATACTAGTACAATCATAGGAAGCATATTACTTTAAATATGGAGCATTCTATTCAAGATTTTTGGTCCGATTAAAATGTGGAATTTATCATGGTCTGAATGACATCACAACTTCACACATATAGTCACACAAAATATAATAAAACATTAAAATGTGTTTACTGCTGTTATGATAAGTATGTATATTAAATCCTATTCTGCTGGCAACAAACAACAGGATCTAATTCTTGTCTAAACACTTTAATGTACACTTTTTTTAATTACATGTTCTTTAAGCAAAAGGAAATATAAGGAAGTATTATAAAATATCAAACACTGAAACTTGGGCATTCCTTCAATTAGAAAAGAGTTTGTCATTATTATGCCTCTTGAACTTAGGAATGCAGCACTACAGGTTTACAACAACAGGAAAAAAATCATTACTGAATAAAATCTAACCCCTACAAGTTTAAGATTCTTCCTTGATAAAACTGTTTAGAATTAGATTAATGAAGCAATGGATGCAATGTTGCAAATGAATTCAGCATTTGACATGGCAATAATAAGGAAATAATACTTTACTTATAGTTTTGAAATACATGAAATTTATTTTAAATTGTTGTACTGTTATTCCTCTCCTGCTATCCTTTCTGCTTTAACGTGGAAGAGCTTTCAATTAATTATAAAAGTTGGTATCCTTAAGCACCCTCCTAACTTGCCCCTGCTGCCAACTCTGCCAAAGGAAACAAAAGGCCAACATTTTCTTTTCTGAGCACTCAAAGTCTTCTAAAACTCAAAGGAAAGAGACAGAATAGAGAAACTCAGAAAAACAAAAATCAATTATATGTTCCATATACAGAAATGGAATGTACAGCAATAATATTTGTGGAAAGAAAGAAAAAAAACAAAAAAACAATGAGGTCATTATCATTAATCAATAAAATTAAAGGCAAAGGAAAAGTTGCCACATATTTTAATCTACCCCTGAAACTAATAAATGATCATACAGCCTCCTCTGATTTTGCTGTTGGGAAGCTGAGAGTCAGACTTGAGACTTAGCTCTTTTGCTTTTTCTTGATATACATGTAAGCTATATCCTGACTCACTTCTGGCTCTAGCTTGCTATTTTATTCTTAGCTTGATTTTTAAAAATTATTGATAAATTACTTCTTTCAATATGAAAATATACATGTATACTTTGAGCTTTTTGAATAACTATATGTTTTTCTTAAAGTTGGCTAAATATAATAAACATAATCCATAAACTCAGTTCCTTCCATAGTTATACTGAATTATACAATTAATTTCAGGTTCCTTCACCTAAAAATGGAACTTTTTTCTCATCTAAACATAGGAAACTTTCAGAAAAGCCTAATACCTCTATGAATTAGTTATGCTTAGATATGGATTTGTAACCTCCATCTATTCAGGTGTGTAAGAAATACTATTTACTTTCATTTAAATAAATTAATTAAAGAACCTGAGTTTCCAAGAAATTTAAGTTTGTTTGTTTTTGGTGCTTTCCTCTCCCTTCCTGGGGTAGCACAATATTCTGTGGATATTATTCACATTTTTTTTTCAGGAGGTTCTGGGGATTGAACCTGGGACCTCGTATATGGGAAGCAGGCGCTTAACCACAGAGATACAGCTGCTTCCCTACCCATATTCTTTTTTTTTATTTTTATTGTGGGTAAAAATCAAATTTTTCACAATACATACCAATATTTGTAAAATAATATATAAATATATATGCATATATGTTCATTTGATTACAAAAATTATATATATATATATATATTAAAGGTGCTTAGATTACCTAAATATTACACGGAAACTACAGGGATTCCCATGTTCTCCACCTCCCACACCTCCCACAACATCCCACACAAACATCTCTCACAAGTGTGGCCCATTGCCCTCAATGGACCTACACAGCCTGGGGCCTTGCTATCAACCATAGACCACAGTTCACATCACAGAACACAGTTCTGAATGGTATATGCTGATTTAAAATGGCCTACATCCGTCGCCACAACAGCACTCAGGACAACCCCCAAGTCCCGAAAAAGCCCCTGTATTTCAACTGCACATCTCCTCCCTGCCCCAAAAGTGTCCAGTGGCCACTGGCTCCACCTCACTGTTATAATTTCTTCCATTGCTAGAATCACCGTATGTGTACAACAGAATACCATTAAGTCCACTCTAGTCCATAGTTCTTCCCCTAATCCTGAGGGGACTGGGATGGTGATGTCCACTCCAAGTGAGAGAGGGCTTATAACCCATGGATATGGTGAGTGGGATTATCCTGCCTGCAGGTGCAGGCCCTCTCCATTCCCTGGGATGGCCATTACCCATCGTTGTCTCCTCGCCAGGTGACTTGGGTGAGTCCGTTGAGCTGTAGGGTAGGAGCTGCAGCTCCACCGAGATTCCACGCACACCTGGCACATAGGTAGGCCAGAGGCTCCAGTCTCTGGAAGCATACCTAAAAACTCCAGTATCACTTATAGGTTTGAATAGAAGGGACTGATGAACCATGTGCAGGGAGGACTTATTTGAGTCCAATTCTGTCACTCTGAGGACCACAGATTAGAGCCCACTGATAAGGTGTCAGTCTCTGAGGCTATCCCCCCTTATATAGGACCCGGGTGTCTCCAGAGCCCTCAGGAGCCCCTCTGCGTGGGGTGATATGCACTTTGATGTTCTATGAGATCCTACTGAGGAGTGCGTAAACGTTACCTCTGGGGTGACCTCCCGACTCTCTTTGAAGTCTCTTAGCCACTTGAACTCATTTGTCTTTACCTTTTCCCCCTTTTATTCAAGGTCTTTTTCCAGTCGTGTTGCCAGTTGGCACTTGGTATTAATCCCTCGTTGCCAGGGAGGCTCATCCCCGGGAGTCATGTCCCACGTTGGGGGGAAGGTAATGCATTCATATGCCGAGTTTGGCTTAGAGAGAGGCCACATTTGAGCAACAAGGAGGCTCTCAGGTGGCAACCCTTAGGCACCCCATAACAGTAAGCTAAGTTTCAGTTACAAGAGCAAAGACTCATAAGGGTAGTCATCAATAACAAGCACTCATCAGTGGGCCATCCTCTTTTGACAGACACTGTCCCTGCACTCAGAAGACTGTTGCTGCTCCCTTGGAGAATGTGGCAGAGCTCTCCAGGCTAGGAATTCAGATTCTCTCATTTATTGAGTGATTGTCCACCCACCATGACCATGCCCCATCCTTTGATCATTTGAACAATTTTGTATATCTTTCATGTATATTCAGATGAACTTACTCCCATGAATCCCCCCTCCCAGACACCCCACACCAATAATCCCCTGCAGCACCCATTGTAACCCTTCTGTGATTTAAATCTTCCATGAACATGTAGCCCATATAATAATCAAATATACTTAATAGGAAAAAGAAACAACAATGATAAGCTTACATGCAGGAGACAAACATAAGGAAACTCAGGGAAAAAAAAACAAACAATCAAACAAAAAAACAAAACAAAACAAAATATAATTAGCGGATTGGGACATTCAAAAAAAATGGAAAAAAAATGCCTTTAAAAAAAAAAATTCTATTTTTCCTTTTATCACTGTGTTATCGGATGTCCAGTGTGCCATGACACCTTCCCCCTCTCAATCCCCAGTGTCTCCCAAATTTTCATTTAATTTTCAAAGAAGTTTTAGGTCACAGCAAAGTCACACATGGAATACCAGAGACTCCCAGACACCAAACCACACCCCATTCCCCACCCCATATTAAAACTCTTTTTTTTTTTTTTTTGATGTTAGCATTGCTATAACTGTTATACAGATAGCAAAATATAGCAACTAAACATTGTCAATGGTTTACATTATAGTTTACAATTTAGATGATAGTTTAATAAGTTTTGATGATATTTACCATGTACTGTGTCCATTACTGTAAGGTAACGAAAAACCTTTCCCATGACCACTAAATACCCCATTACATCTTAACTGTTCCTTCCTCCCCACCCCCCTGGGGCATATGACACTCCCCTGTCTTGACTCATGGAAGTCAAGATTCATAGTTGCATGCCCTGGGTATTTGACCTGCCCTTCCTAATCTACCCACCTGTCAATGCTGCACCACCAACCCAGTAATATCACTACCCATCTGTCCTATCCTTCAATATACAACTATACTCTATCCCTTTACCATAGATTATGTCCATATGGATGATGGCTCAAAGCCTGCTCTTCTCTTTCTCTCCCTTGTTAACCTATCTTTCAGACAATGGTTCTCAGAGACTGCTCACTTTCCTCGTTTCAAACCAGTGAGGTCATATACTGTTCATCCTTCAGTGCCTGGCTTGCTTCACTCAACATAAGGTCTTCAAGATTCATCCACGTTATTCCATGTGTTAGCACTTTATTTCTTCTTACAGCTGAGTAATATTCCATTGTATGTATGTACCACATTTTGCTTATCCATTCGTCTGTTGATGGGCACCGGGGCTGATTCCAACTTTTGGCAATGGTGAACAATGCCGCTATGAACATTGGTGTGCATGTATCTGTTTGTGTCTTTGCTTTCAGTTCTTCTGGGTATATACCCAGCAGTGGAATATTTGGGTCATACGGAAGATCTATTGCTAGTTTTCTGAGGAACCGCCAAACTGTCCTCCACAGTGGCTGGACCATACCACAGTCCCACCAGCAGTGGATGAGGGTTCCTATTCCTCCACATCCTCTCCAACATTTAGTGTCTGCTGTTTTTTTAATAGCTGCCATTCTGATGGGTGTAAGATGGTATCTCATTGTAGTTTTGATTTGCATTTCCCTGATAGCAAGCGATGTTGAACATTTTTTTCACGTGCTTTTTAGCCATTTGTATTTCTTCCGTGGAGAAGGGTCTTTTCAGGTCACTTGCCCATTTTTCAAATGGGTTGTCTTTTTATTTTCAAGGTGTAGGATTTCTTTATATATGCAGGATATTAGGCTCCTATCAGATATATGGTTGACAAATATTTTCTCCCATTGGGTAGGCTGCCTTTTAATTTTCTTAATAACATCCTTTGAGGTGCAGAAGTTTTTAATTTTGATGAGATCCCATTTATCTATTTTTTCTCTTGCTGCTCGTGCTTTGGCTGTGAAGTTCATGAACCATTTCCTATTACAAGGTCCTGTAGATGCTTCCCTACATTATGTTCCAAGGTCTTTATGGTTTTGGCTCTTGTATTTAGATCTTTGATCCATCTTGAGTTGATTTTTGTATAAGGTGTGAGATGGTATTCTTCTCTCATTCTTTTGGATATGGATATCCAGTTCTCCAAGCACCACTTGTTAAAGAGGCCATTCTCTCTCAACTGAGTGTGCTTCGTGGCCTTGTCAAATATCAGATGATGTATATGCAAGGATCTATATCAGAACTCTCAATTCGGTTACATTGGTCAGTAGGTCTATCCTTGTGCCAATACCACGCAGTTTTGGTCACTGTAGCTTTGTAGTATGTTTTAAAGTCAGGTAGTGTGATACCTCCAACTTCATTTTTCTTTTTCAATATGTCTTTGGCAATTGGGACCTCTTGCCTCTCCAAATATATTTTGTGGTTAGTTTTTTCCAGTTCCTTAAAAAATACAGGGTTGACTTTTATTGGGATTGCATTAAATCTGTAGATTAGTTTGGGTAGGATAGACATCTTGATGATGTTTAGTCTTCCTATCCATGAACAGGGAATATTTTTCCATTTATTTAAGTCTTCTTTGATTTCCTTTAACAGTGTTGTGTAGTTTTTTGTATATAAGTCCTTTACATCTTTAGTTAGATTTATTCCTAGGTATTTGATTCTTTTAGTTAGTATTGTAAATGGCATTTTTTTTCCTGATTTCCTCCTCAGTTTGCTCTTTATTGGTGTACAGAAATGCTACTGATTTTTGAGCATTGATCTTATAGCCTGCAACATTACTGAACTCCTTTATAAGTTCTAGAAGCTGTGTTGTAGATTTCTCAGGGCTTTCTATGTATAGGACCATGTCATCTGCAAATAATGAAATCTTTACTTCTTCTTTTCCAATCTGGATGACTTTTATGTCCGTTTCTTGCCTCAGTGCTCACGCAAGTACTTCTAAGACAATGTTAAATAGGAGTGGTGATAGTGGGCATCCTTGTCTAGTTCCCGATCTCAGAGGGAGGGCTTTTAGGATTTCACCATTGAAAATGATGTTAGCTTTGGGTTTTACATATATACCCTTTATCATATTCAGAAAGTTTCCGTCTAGTCCTATCTTTTGTAGTGTTTTTATGAGGAAAGAGTGCTGTATTTTGTCAAATGCTTTTTCTGCATCTATAGAGATGATCATGTGGTTTTTTTCTTTCAATCTGTTTATGTGGTGTATTACATTGATTGATTTTCTTATATTGAACCCTCCTTGCATACCTAGGATGAAACCCACTTGGTCATGGTGTATAATCCTTTTGATATGTTGTTGAATGCGATTAGCAAGTATTTTGTTGAGGATTTTAGCATCTAGGTTCATTAGAGAAATTGGTCTGTAATTTTCCTTTCTTGTGGTATCTTTATTTGGTTTTGGTATTAGGGTAATGTTGGCATCACAGAATGAGTTAGGCAATATTCCTTCTACTTCTATTTTTTGGAAGAGCTTAAGTAGAATTGGTGTTAGTTCTTTCCGGAATGTTTGGTAGAATTCAGCTGTGAAGCCATCTGGTCCTGGGCTCTTCTTAGTTGGGAGGTTTTTGATGACTGAGTCTATCTCTTTATTTGTAATTGGACTGTTGAGTTCATCTATTTCTTCTTTCATCAATGTAGGCTGTTTGTGAGTTTCTAGAAACGTGTCCATTTTCTCTAAATTATCATTCTTGTTGGCATATAATTTTTCAAAGTATCCTTTTATGATACTCTTTATTTCTGTGGGGTCAGTAGTGATATCCCCTTGCTCATTCCTTATTTTATGTATTTCCATCTGTTCTCTCTTTTTCTGTTAGTCTGGCTAAAGGTTTGTCAATTTTATTGATATTCTTGAAGAACCAGCTTTTGGTTTTGTTTATAGTTTCCAGTGCTTTCTTATTCTCTATTTCATTTAGTTCTGCTCTAATCTTTGTTATTTCCTTCTTTCTACTTCCTTTAGGTTTAGTTTGTTGTTGTTTTTCCAATTCCTCCAAGTGTGCAGTTAGGTGTTCAATTTTAGCTCTTTCTTCTTTTTTAATATAGGAATTTATGGCTATGAACTTCCCTCTCAGGACTGCTTTTGCTGCATTCCATAGGTTTTGATATGTTGTGTTGTTGTTTTCATTAGTTTCAAGGTAGTTACTGATTTCTTTTGAAATTTCCTCTTTGACCCACTATTTGTCTAAGAGTGTGTTGTTTAACTTCCATATCCTTGTGCCTAACCTGTTTCTCTGGCCCTTAGTGATTTCCAATTTCATTCCGTTGTGGTCAGAGAAATTACTTTGTGTAATCTGAATCTTTCTGAATTCATTGAGAGTTGTTCTGTGGCCTAGCATGTGGTCTATTTTGGAGTATGTTCCATGTGCACTCGAGAAGAATGTAAATCCTGCTGTATTTGGGTGTAGTGTTCTGTATATGTCTACTAAGTCCAGGTCTTCTAATGTATTGTTGAGTGCCTTTGTTTCTTTATTGATTCTCCATCTAGATGTTCTGTCTAATGATGATAATGGTGTATTGAAGTCCCCTGCTATAATTGTAGAGGCATTTATTTCTCTTCTTAGTTTTTCCAGAGTTTGCTGCACGTATTTTGAGGCACCCCGATTAGGTGCGTAAATGTTGATGATTGTTCTCTCTTCTTGAGAGATTACTCCTTTTACTAATATGTAGTGTCCATCTTTGTCTCTTAAAATAGTTTTGCATTTAAAGTCTATTTTGTCTGATATTAGAATAGTTACTCCTGCCCTTTTTTGGCCATTGTTAGCTTATAAAATGGTATTCCAGCCATTCACTTTCAGCCTCCTTGAATCCCTGGGTTGAAGGTGGGTTTCTTGTAGACAGCATATAGATGGATCATATTTTCTTATCCATTCTGCCAATCTGTGTCTCTTGATTGGTGAATTTAATCCATTAACATTCAGTGTTATTACTCGTAACGAATTTCTTATTTCAGCCATTTTTTCTTTGGGTTAACATATGTCATATGTTGTTTTGTTTCTCTTTTTGTCTTTTCAGTTGTTTTTAAACTCTCCTCCAACTCTCTTTCCCTTGTTTTTTCCTTTCAAATAGTAGAGATTCCTTTAGTATTTCTTGAAGTGCAGGTTTCTTATAGACATACTCTCTTAATTTCTGTTTATCTGTGAATATTTTGAACTCTCCATCATTTTTGAATGCCAGTTTTGCTGGATAGAGAATTCGTGGCTGGAAGCTTTTCTTTTAGTATTTTGACTATGTCATACCACTGTCTTCTTGCCTCCATGGTTTCAGCTGAGAAATCAGCACTTAATCTTTTTGTGCTTCCCTTGTATGTGATGGTTCTCTTTTCTCTTGCTGCTTTGAGTATTTTCTCTTTGTCTTGAGCATTGGACATTTTGACAAGTATATGTCTTGAGGTTGGCCTGTTGGGATTTATAGTATTTGGGGTATGCTGTGCTTCCTGGATCTGCACATCCATCTCTCTCAATAGGGTTGGGAAGTTTTCAGCCATTATTTCCTTCAATACTCCTTCTGTTCCCTTTCCCTTCTCTTCTCCTTCTGGGATGCCCATAATGTGTATGTTTGTGCGTTTTGTGTTATCGGTTAATTCCCTGAGTCCATGCTGGATTTTTTCTATCTTTTTGTCTATCTGTTCTACTACCTCTTTGATTTCAGCTGTATTGTCTTCCACATCACTAATTCTTTCCTCTGCCTGTTCAAATCTGCTGTTATGTGAATCCAGCGTCTTTTTGATTTCTTGGATTGTTCCATTGTTCACCATCATATCCATTATCTTTTTAGGAATGTTTGCAATTTCTTCAGTATGTTCTCCCAGTGTCTTCTTTATATCCTTAATCTCTTCCTTCACTTCTTTAAGTTGGTCCATGATATTTGTTTGGATAGCTTTGATTAGTTTTTTGATGTTCTGCATCACTTACTGGTTTTTAATTTTTTCATTGGACTGGTCCATGTTTTCCTGTTTCTCAGAGTCATTTGTATTTTTTTGTTGCCCTCTGGTCATCATATTATCTTGATGTGTTTGTTCATTTGATTAGCTTTTCTCTATGCTCTAGAGTTTTATTTAGCTGGTGGTTCTGCGTGTGTGTTAAATTTTCTCTTTGACACTTTTTCATCTTATTTTATTTCCTTGCTTCTTTCTATGTTCCCTTGAAGGCAAACGATTAGGGCCAGAGGAATCAAAAGATGTAAGGAAGGCAGAAGGATAATAGTAATATTGATAAAAGTTAGAAGAGGGGCCAAATGAGACTTAATGAGATGAATGTTTAACTTGTGTAGGCAGTGTAGAGTAATAGGAAAAAAAGTGGAGTTCCTGCAATGGACTGGGAAAACAAATAAAGGAATATATATATATATATATATAGTGATTTAGAAGGCTAGAATTATGAGGAGGGAGAGAAATAGTGAAGAAAGGGCTGAAAGGAAAGAGTTAACACTAATAGAAAAAAAAGAAGAAAACAAAATAGATGGAATAGAAATTGACACCCTTGAGTTGTGGGCTTATGAAAAAATGTTGTATCTAAGAGCCACAACAGAAAGCAGAAGGCAGAAAGATGAAGGGAAGGATAAGCGATAGTTTGGAATACAAAATCAATATAGACAGAGAGTGGGAAATTACTGAAGAAGCAGCACAGCAAAGAAGCGACAAGCTAGCAGCACCTAATTTTAAAAAGTGAAAGAAAAAAGAAAGGGGGGAGGAAAGAGGAAAGAAAAGCAAGAGACAAGAAATAAAGAAAAACCAAAGAACCACACAGGCAAGCAGTGAAACAGAGCTAAGGAGGGTCAATGATTCCCCTAGGGTCCACGTGGATCCTCTCTGCCTGCTTGTGTTTATCAATCAATTTCCCTGCAGGGTTCTATATGCCAGTCCTGAAACAGCTTTTAGCTATTAAACTAAATTAAAAAGAATTTATTTTTCATTTATTGAAGTGACCTTCTCATTTTTTTTTTTTGGCAAAATACAAGACCCAAAATAATTCCTCCTCTAGACCAACCCCCTTATGGAAGGGACCCTAGCTGGGCTCATGGAAATTAATCAAGCACGTCCCACTTCCTGGACTCCCCAGGGTAGCTGTAGCTCTGATGTTAGCCAGTGCAGAATGCTAAAGACAGCCAACTCCGCCCCTTCTGGAGCTGAGCCCCAGTGTCACCGGGTTGCTGTGTAAATCAGGTTGACTCAGCAGATTCGCCTCTCCTCTCAGCCTGGTGCTGCTTCAAGTCGGCTTATCTGCTCCCCAAAGCTATGGGGCAGTCCAGGCTGCCAGATCGATGCAAAAAAAAAAAAAAAAAAAAAAAAAAAATTCCCTTCCCTGTCCTCCAACAGAACTCTCCCTCTTTTGGAGAGTGCCCCCTCTTCCTGGCTCCGTGGCGGCCCGGGGCTTATCCCTGGGCAGCTAGGCAAATCAACTCCCTCCCCGAACAGAATTGCCCCTCCCCTCCACCGGGTGCCGATTCGCTCCGGCTGTTCTGTTCACCCAAGGACCAAGGGGCTCCAGGCAGTCAAATCCCCAGAAAATAAAACTCTCTCACCCCTTTTCCAGAGCCCCCACTCAGAGAGTGCCCCCTCCCACTAGGCCCTGTGTCCTGGTTGTCAAGCCCTGCTCGCTGCTTCAACCGGCTGTTTTGTTTTTCATTTCCCTAACCGCGGGGCTCAGCCGTCCATGCCAACCACCACAGGCAGGCTTGAAACTCACGAATCTCTACCGTTCTGTCCACGCCGTTGATCCACGCAGATAGATGTCCCAAGCTTCTCATTCCACGCGTGCACAGCACAGACCCCTGGGCAGGACCCCGTCCACAATCCGCCTTGCTCTGGGAGCTTGCAGTGTGTGCCCTCCTACACTAACACCATCTTGGCCCGTCCTCTCCCCATATTTTTTTTAAATTAATTTCTGTATAATCCCACAGAACATTCTCTATACCTTTTTGTCTTGACAGAAACATGGATCTACCTGAATGCAACTTTTGTCAACTTCTCTTGCATGGACAGTATACATTATTCTATGTTATGACATACTATAGAGGTCTCTTCTTTTGATACACTTGGTTACATGCCACTCTTTATTTCAACATGTAGCTTTAATCCATTTTTCAGTCATTTTCTATTAAGGCATTTATAGTGAGCACCCCAACATACACCGACATTTTGAGAGACAACATTTAAATTGATATTCTATAATTTAGTTTCATAAGACTTTGACTTCTTCATATCTGCTGACCCCTACCCTCCTTTTAGTTTCAATTATTTACCTTTAGGCAATGCCTCAAACACCATCATTGCTCAGGACTGAGTGCTTCACCTCTGAGACTTTAAATCAGCAACATCCTGCTTTCTGACGACAACCTCTTATACTTCCAACTCTTAAAATGTTCTTATTCTACTACATTTACTTGATGATTTTCTCAAGATTTATGGTTTCTGGATTCCTCCTTTTTCTTTCACTGCATCTGTCACTACAACTTTATTTCCTGCCCTATAAATAGCCTTGAATATCATTCATCACTTCAATAACTTTCTTGGTACTACCCTCAACTTCTCAACACTGTCCTTTTAGCCCTGGAAATCCACAATACTGAATCATTTAAATCCTTTGCCTTCTGTCTGCTACATGAGGACAGTTGAATGTATTAAAGAAAATTAAACACACCTTACAAACTAAAACTCATACAAGTTTATGGCATCCATCTCCAACTAAGTCCTCAGGATTGCTTCACTTTTGTTCTTTTCTTTGCCCTTATTCCATTCCTTCTCCCATTTCCTTTAGTAGCTGCTCTAAATCTTTGTCATTCCTTCCAAAGCCTCCTGTCCTCTCACTCTCAGATGATGCTGACCCAATTTTACTGGAAAAAAAAAAAGAAACCATTAATTGTGGACTCAAATTTATTTACTATTACTATTCTTTTCTCTTTACCTCCTGTCTATGACCACAAGGAGACCATCTTTTTATTCAAGGCAAACTCTTCCATCTCTTACTACCTCCTCCAGAATCTTGTTCCATGGAACAATTCTTTACAGTTGGCTCTTTCCATTTAGCTGATAAACTGCTCAAGTATTTGCCATTTTTCTAAAACAAAAAACAAAACCTGTAACCTACTTTCTTTTCTTCTCAACTATCACTACCACTTGCCTTATTCAAGTTTCTTTAAGGATCACTCTAGTCTAAATTGCTATGATTCTTTACCTCTTAATCATTCTTCAATTCACAGACAACTGGCTTCTCTATGACTCTACTGAAATTACTCTTGTGGAGGTCGCTAGTAATCACCTAATTACAAACACAAAAGATACTTTTAGTCTTTATCTAACTTAAATTGTTACGGACATTTAACTTTTATTTTTTCCTTTTTGGAAATTTCCTTTCTTGGCTCCAGGGCTATCTTACTTTTAGACTCTCCTCTTACCTCTCTGACTTCTTGCTTTAAAAAGAAATATATTTTTAACATTCCTTAATCACTATCAATAAGCCAAAACAAACAAACAAACAAACAAACAAAAAAACTGTGCTAAGAGCAGTACATACTTAAAAACAACCCTATGAGGTAGGTACTATTATTCCTGTTTTACAAAAAGGAAATGGGCTTGGTATGGTTCATTTATATAAGGTCATACAGGTAATGGCTGCCTAACTGCAAATCCCATAGCTTTAACTAATATTAGCAATTTTTTTTCTAAGTCGCAGTGAGAAGGGTATTTTGAGCCAGTAATTGCTAACCCATTATTTAGAAGAGATCATAAAACTGTTAGAGTCATACAGATAAAAAAGAAGTCTTTGAGTTTTTATCATGACCCATTGTGAGAATACACATTTTACATATAACTCAAAACATAATCTTCTTTTTTTTATCTCTCTCAGCAACACAAAATTGAAAAACTTATCACAAAACAATATTGTCCCTTACCAGATGTGATGCACTCTGACACTTCCTACATTCTTCTTCTTTTTTTTCATTAAAAATGACAGTTGTGAACTTACTGAATTGATATACAACTACTTCTGGAGCATAAATTAATATTAAAATTCCTTTAGTAACATTCCTTTAGAAACTTATATAATAAGTGAGAGGTTGCTGTTACTTCTAATAATAAATTACTTGGAAAAATACATATCATAATTTTAGAGTTGGAAATTGAGATGAACACACTACTCAACAGGTAACCAAGTTCCATTCAAACAAGTGGTAATGAATTACATAAATTTTATAATTCTGATGGGAGGGTAAGCTTTCACGTTACAAAATGAAAGGAAGGAAAGAGGTAGAATGATGGATGTTTTATGCCTGAATCATTCGAAAATTACAAAAATGTTTTATGTGCATAATGTTTAATTTCACTGATGTATTTCCTCAATCACTGTTGTAAAACCAGGTAGAAACATTTTTAAACCAACTACATTTATTTTATCCCAGGCTAAAAATAATCTTACCTGTAGTAAACTCGAAGTGTCTGGATTTCCTCTTCTAGTTTTTTGTATTGATGAAGTGCAGTTTCTCTGGCTTGTTGCATAGATAACAACTTTGCCTGCAAGTAATTAATATTTTAAGAAAATTCTATTAATTTTGGTGTGTTAAAACACAGTACTACAGTATGAACAGGAGTCTTAAGTTTGTGGGAGTTTTAAAATCTAGCAATATTTTTAGCAGTTTTTCATAAGTTACCACAAAATAGTCCAGTTATATTAATAAATGAAATACTAAAGACATAACATTAAATTTACCAACTTTGCTCATTACTAAACTTCAACCTTATTTATCTGTATCATCAGTTAAGTTTATATGCCCTTCTACAATGTTTAACTATACACAGAATTCAAAATCTGTGAAGAGCAATATCTAGAGTAGAGATAAGCACAATGGATGTTTCACATATGACTTTAATGTGGCTTCATGGCTTAATCACACTAGATTTCCTTTTAACTTTATTAATAATAAATCTCAGAAAATTCTAAATATGTTGCCAGGTCATCTTCAATATTTCACATAAAAAAATTCACAAGACTATAACTTGATTTTTACAGATATGATTTAACCTTTTCAATTCTTTTTCTGCTGGAAAAAGAAATCCTTACCTGGGAAATGGCAGCAACATTTAATGCTAAAGACATTTTATTCAAGGGATGGTAATGATTCCTCTGACTATAATATTCAAATTTTAAAGGGTAGGCTATCAATTTTTTCAACAGAGTTCAAACTAGTAATTTAAAAAGAACTTGCCACTTCTCTCTTCCTCATTCCCATTGGATTTTAGGCATCATCAAAAAGAGTTTTCAACCTAACTTTAAAAACATGGTACTGCTAAGTCAGATTTTAGTTCTGTGCATCCAATGTTTAATTTGCATGAAAAAGTTGACCTTCCTATTATACAGTGTTCCATAGATAACACAGAGGAAATTGTTACAAACTTCATAAACTATATAAATGCCAATAATTAAAGTATAATAGAAAGTCTGGAGGCAGAAATTTACTAATTTTGCTGAACTTGTGATTTCACTGGAATTATTTTCTTGCATAAGGGTGCAGTCATAAGACAAATCTTAATATCTTGATTACATAATTAATTAGTTTAATATAAGTAAACATTAGGTAATACTACTTTTCTTTTTTAATAATGGAGAATTATAAAAAAAATCCAGTAATTTGGATCTCTGCACCTAAATGTAGGCACTAAGATACTTATTTATCATCTATCTGGGCTATTCAAATTCTAACAAAAAGTTAGAAAAAACTAAAAGGTTAGAATTCATAATTAAATTTAACAATGCTTAAATGTTTGCTTTACTATACTATATCCCATAATTAAAGATGCAACATTCCCCAAACTAGTAAAAAGCATTTAAAATAAAAACAGATTGTATGTTCTTGATGCCAATAATTAACACCTTTGCCAATTTTCAGTATACTATAAAGTCTAACTTAAATGATTAATGACAAGTCATAAAGAATCCACAAAAAAATTACATATCACATTCAACTTATAATATGTCAGAAATCTTGTTCCATAAGGAATATTAACTATTGGGCAAGTAAGAGAGAATTGGCCAAGTAAATCTGTGACAATACTAAATAGCTTAGATACTTATTTTCAAATTTATACTCTGCAAAAAGAAAATCAAAGTCCTATCAGGAAAATACCAATCTTGCCTAAGAAATTTCCACAATGAAAATGAAATTGTGAGCACTTTACTGAAATTCCCATGCTTTAGATAACTCTGAACATTTCATTTTCTCCTCTCACATTTATTTGGCTGAAGATTTGGTATTACTTCAAAGCAATTGACTCAATTTCTTAATTCCCATGTTAATCTTCTGTATATGTTCTGGCAGCTATGTTTAAGGTTACTAAAACTTTCTGACTTTAAAATCTCCTTCCTTTACTATATCAGATATACGCTTATCTGGCCATCATTCCATTATGGGGAAATACCCTCACCCTATTCCACAGTGACATGATCCTGTCCAGTCTTTGTGGCTAGGATGAGCTTTATTCCCCACCTCCTAAGGATAGGTTCAATGTTAAAGAGGGGAAGAAAAATGATTCCTGATGACATCATTTGTACTTGAAGAACCCAAAATGCCAGAAAATAGATCTAGTTCCATCCCTTGGTTTTCCCCTAACTAAATTAAATGTGCTGTTTATTTCTACTGTATTTCCTAGGTTCTTTTTTTTTTTTTGAGGCACCTGGGCTGGGGACTGAACCCTGGACTTCATATTTGGGAAGCTGGCACTCAACCACTGAGCCACATTGGCTCCTCTGAATTGGCTCTTTCATTTGTTTGCTTGTTGTTTGTTTTTTAAGGAGTCACCGGAAACCGAACCCAGGACCTCCCATGTGGGAAGCAGGAGCTCAACTGAGAAAGCCACATCTGCTCCCCAGATTCACTATTAAGATCATATATTTCCATGACACTGCAGGTAAAAAATTAATTTCATATAAAAAAAATTAAGGAAATTAAGAAATAAGATATTTTTCCTGTTTTTCTAGCATCCTATTAGCCATATTTCTAGCAATCACTTTTAGAAACACTGCATGTATTTATTTATATGTATACTCATATAAATGCATGCATTAAGAAAAGAACTAATAAAACTCAAACAGTATAATATGCATACAATGAAGAGTAAATTTCTCTCCCATCCCCAACTGTCAGTACTACTAATTCTGTATCCTGAGATTAACAGTTTACATTTTGAGTGTACCCTTCCAGAGATAGTCTATGTGTATACAAGCATATATGTCTATCTGCAAAAAAATACATTTATTTACAGAATTAATAACATTCTATACAAATTGCTAAAACCCTTGCTTTAAATTGAAATCTTTTTTTGCTATTTTGTTTCAGATAAGAAAAAAAAATAACCTTTTAACCTCCACCATAACCCAAATATGACATTCACCAGACCCTTTCCCTTCTTTCCCTACCAATCCAAAAATTAACCACTTCCATGAATTTGGGCTCATCATTTTAAAAACTATTTTATACTTTTACTATAGCATTAAAAAAGGTGGTATTACCTAGTGGTCACTTATATTATGTGTTTTTAGATAATATAGATAATTGTTCACAGGTTTTAAAATTTTACATAATTAATACTCTTCATATTTCATAGACAATTTTTTGGCCAGTTTTTGATGTATTATCACATGTATCCAATGTGACAATATTTATCTTTATACATGCACTTTGTGATGACAGAACTGTTGTACTATTTCTACATATTATTTCATGTTTTATGTTTAGCATCCTTTTTTGTTTGCTTCTCTTTACTCTCTGACTTACACTGGATTACACTTTCAACAATATATATGTGTTATATATATATATATATATATATATATATATATATAGTCATAGTTTTTGGCAAACATTTTATAAAAGTATAATACTTTTTCTACTGCTAGTCACGTTTCGAAGTAAAAGTTTTTATCAAGGTGAAATATGCATGTAGAAAAGGGCAGAAATTATGTAAGTGTATACACATGGGTGAATTTTTTTAAAGTCAGGCTTACTACGTTATAATTTATAGAGTAAAAATTATCCATTTTAGGTGTGCAGTCCTGCAAATTTTGACAGATTTATACATTCGTATAACAAACATAATCACGATATAGAATATTTTCATTACCCAAAAATGTTTCCTTGTGCACCACTTGAGGTCAATGCCTTCCTATTTTAACCAGCCCACGCAACTAATGATTTTTGTAACTAGTTTTACCTTTTCTAGAGTGTTATATAAATGGAATCATATGGTATTCAGCCTTTGAGTCAAGCTTCTTTCACTTAACATAACATGATGCTTTTGAGATTCATCAATCTTTTTCTTATTCATATACATCACATACAGATGACAAAACTAAGATACATGAAAATAAAGTAACTTGTAAATATAACAAAGCTAGTAATTGATACAACTGAAATACAAATTCAGGTAAGTCTGGTCCAAATACATATTTTCCTTCTATACCACAATAATTCCCCATAACATTCTAGGCAGCATATATATACATATACCTATGTTATTTATAAAGATTAAATCGAGCTACACTCTGTTCTCAAGAACCTATGGTAGGATTGTGGGAAGATGGCGATGGACTACCAGGCAGAGCTGAATGTTCTCACAAAAAGTATGGAGAAAGAGCCAAAAGCTGTCCAAGGGACCTGCTTTGGGGATCAGCAGACCAGGACAGTGCTACACAACTCCCAGGAGGGCAGGGACCTCTGCTGAAGAAGCCAAAAAGACAAACATGAGTTACCAAGTCCTAGTGGCAGCCAGGAAGGGCTCCCCTCCCCCACACCCAAGATATATTAAGCTGGGGTAAAACCCATCTCACTGTAGTTGACTGAGAGGGGAACAGACATCTTCCCTTTCAGCTGTTTCAAGGGAAAAGTGAGAGGAGGTCGGGATGCTTTTCTTCAGTGAATTCGGCCAGCAATGCCCGCTTTGAACGTGGAGATTCAACACAGGAACACAGGAGAGCCGCGACTGAAACATCTCCATGGAAAGGTGAGCTGACTAACACCTTCTGCTAGCCAGTCTGTACACTGCATGAACAAAAACTGTTTACACTCTCTGTCTCCAACCCGTGGGAGAAAATCTGCACCCCACTAGTGAGTTGCTGGCTCAATATTGAAAACTTAAGCTGGGCAATTTTAAAGACTGAGAATAAATTGAATCAAATATCAAAGAAGAGCTGTGGAAAAAAAAACAATAGGCAAGAGAGAGAAATTAACCATCAGAGTAAACATGTTCAGATGCTTAGATATCAGCAAAAAATTACAAGCCATACTAGGAAACAGAAGAGATGGCCCAGCCCAAAGAACGAACCAAATATCCTGAAGAAATACAGGATTTAATACAATTAATCAGTGATAACCACACAATTCTCCTAAATCACTTCAAAGAATTTAAAGAAAATATGACTAAAGAAATAAAGGATACTAAGAAGACACTGGGAAGTGGATGTGGCTTAAGTGATTGGGCTCCCATCTACCATATAGGAGGACCAGGGTTCGATTCCTGGGGCCTCCTGGTGAAGGCAAGCTGGCCCAAGTGGAGTGCTGGTCCACGCAGAGTGCTGGCCCACACAGTAGTACTGGCCCCATGCAAGAGTGCTGGCCTGCATGGAGTGCTGGCATAGCAAGATGATGCAACAAAAAGAGACACAGAGGAGAGACAATAAGAGACGCAGCAGACCAGGGAGCTGAAGTGGTGCAAGAGATTGAGTACCCTCTCCCACTCTGGAAGGTCCCAGGTTCGGTTTCCAGTGCTGTCTAAAGAGAAGACAAGCAGATACAGAAGAACACACAGCAAATGGACACAGAGAGTAGACAGCGAGTGTAAATATAACAGAGGAGGGGAGAGGTGGAATAAATAAATAAATCTTAAAAAAAAAAAAGACACTGGGAGAGCATAAAGAACAATTTAAAAGCGTGCAAAGAAAAGTAACACACCATATGGGACTGAAAGACATGATGGACGAGATTAAAAATACATTAAAGGCACATAGGAGCAGATTTGAATTGCATGGAAGACAGAATTAGTGATTTCGAAGGCAGAACATCTTAACTGGAAAAGACAGGAGAATAGAAAGAGAACGAAAAAAAATGGAACAGAATCTCAGGGAACTAAATGTCAATGCAAAACGTACAAACATTACCATTATTGATGTCATAGAAGGAGAAGAGAATGGAAAAGCAGCAGAAAGAATATTTGAGGAAATAATAACCAAGTGATTTCCCAACCCATATGAAGGACATAAATATCAATATCCAAGAAGGACAACACACCCCAAACAGAATATATTAGAATAGACCTACCCTGAGACACCTACTATTCAGAATGACAAATATCAGAGATAAAGAGAGGATTCTGAAAGCAGCAAGAGAAAAGCAAAGCATCACATACAAGGAAAATTTTTAAGTGCTGACTTCTCATCAGAAACCACGGAGGAAAGAAGAAAGTGGTATGATGTATTTAAGGTATTCAAAGAGAAAAACTGCCACCAAGAATTCTGTATCTGGCAAAGCTGTCCTTCAAAAGTGAGGGTGAGTTCAAAGTCTTCACAGACAAACAAAAACTGATAGACTATGTTACCAAAAGACCACATTTGCAAGAGATACTAAAGGGGTGCTGCATCCTGAAAGGGAAAAACAAGGGTGAGAGATTTGGAGAAGAGTTTAGAAATGAAGATTATTAGGAAGGGTAAACTAAAGGATAAGAAGAAACACAGTAGAACAATATGACAACAGAGAGCCAAAAGACAAAATGGATGAAGCAATTCAAAGTTCAAGTAGCACTTCACATCTATCCAATGAACCCTGAAATATTGAAAGAAGACCCTTCTTGGGCAAGAATACTCCAGGAGCAGCAGAAAGTGGCACAGAGGATTAAAAAGTTAATCATCAACAGAAGTAACAGATTTCTCACCAAAGTCAATTTCTGACTTTGACTTTGAAAGTGATGAGATTGTGGCTGTTTATGCAGCTATTGCTGAGAAACAGAAGACAGCTTCAACAAATAAAATAATGGTTAATGTGTCTGCTTCTGGGACTGTAGAGACTGTAACCGAGAAGGAAGATGGTGTTCCAATACCAGATGGCTCTGTTTTTATCAAAGCCTGATGAAGGAAAATGCATAGCACGAATTATTTGAATGTGTCTTTTTTTGTTATCATTTAAGGTTTTAGATATAGGGACAGTTATTCTGGAGAAACAGGGTAAAACTTCTGTTAATAAGTTTTTCAGATGATGCATATAAATCTAAATAGTAGCATTACTGTATAGTGTTTGGACTATGCTTTGATAAGTGATGGTTTATACTTAAGATTAGAATTCTGAGCAAAATGTTTTTAATGTATAAATTTAATTTAATCCAAATATATGGATGGATAAATTTTAAAGACACAACTTGAAAGGCAAATTCTTGAATAGTAAATAACTTGGTCAGTGTTATTAAAATGTTGACTCGTCGACTTTTGTTTTATGATAAAGGTAATAACTGATTGCTTTCTCTCCTAGAAATATACTGCTGTTACTGTTCACTCTGCTTTCCTTGCTTCTGTAGAGTAAGTTTGTCACAAGGCTTAAATGTTTTTAATATTTATTTTGATTCAAAGTTGTGGTTTTGTTATATGTGGAATCTTTGAAAGTTCAGCCAAAAATGCTTGCAAATGTGAACATTCTGAAGTTTCTCTTAATTCTGATTTGTGCTTAAGTTTTTGGCTTTAAAGAAGTTATAACAATGGCAGTTGCCTCCTTCAGTATTTGTTAGATGTGTGAAGTAATGATAAATAATGATGCTTTTATTTTTTAGATTAATACTGTAGGTAGGTTAGTCCTTACCACAAGTGAGTCATTTTTTAAATGTGCATTTTTTAAATGAGTGGATTTTACAGATACATCATGATAAATTGTACTGCTACATTTAAGAAAATATAATGGATGATGTAGGATAGGCGGGGGGGGGGGGTACATGGGAATCCCTCATACTTTTGATGTCACTTTTCTGTAATCTAAAACCTCTTTAAAAATAAAGTGTTTTTTTTTTTTTTTTCCAAAAAAGAACCTATGGTAGACAAATTCCTTCATGAATTAGAAAAACAATACAAATGTATGGGTTCAAAATTAATTGATTGATTTATAAATGCCACAGCCACACTTGCAGGGGAAAGGACAAGCAGATATATACCAGATACTTTTGAGCATGTTGGCTTTTTATATGTCACTAAAGCCCTTCTATAATTATACTTATTGTTCTTTATTCAAGCTCCTCCAAAACATTACCTTAACCACTCCTCACCAAAGTAAAAACGTTACTGTGCTTCTGGTAATTACTTGCATGATTTGCATTTGTTTTGGATTCATATACTGTCACTGGCATGAAGGAGTAGTAAGTAGGAGTCATCTGTTTATAGTCTTAGTAACTGGGCTAAGTGGAGTCATGACTGTATTTAGTCTTAGATCTTTTGCTTCATTGTCATATTCAAATTGTTACTGGGTCACTTCTAACAGTAGAAACAATATAAACATTCTGCTGCTTCCCTTACAAAATTTGCCTAGAAATACATGTCTTCTTGACCAAGACATGTTCTCCAAAATCCATTAATATTACTATTTAACAAAAAAATATTTCTAAGCATATATAATCGCAATTATACTTTTACAAACCCTCTAAACATTTTATAAACTTATTAACAAATTTCATTATTTATAGGATGCTATTGATTTTTTAAACATACCATAATTTCATGCAGAAAAATGATGCCAATTATACTTGTAATATACCTTCTCTTGTGACAAGTATCCAGCAGTGCTAAAACACATGCACCTTGGCATCAATGGTTCTTAACATAATATATTTCCCATCTCTAATACAATAAAATTCCCTTCTGACAACACCAACTATCATTTCCTGCCTGCAGCATGTGTTTTCAAAATTTTCTTATTTCCCCAACCTGCCCACACACAAAAATCCCACCTTGTCCTTTTCTCTTGAACAGAATTCTTTATTTAATAAATAACTGCAACATTCCTGATATTTTCTACATAGGGAAAGCTTTCAAGTTTTGATTATAACCTGGAAGATGCTTTCTACATGGAATAGGTGTTTCCTAAAAACCTGAAAGAAGCCACTGAATTCCAGGTGAATAATGAATATTTGATAAAAGAGTTATTCATGTGATGGAAGTTTACATAATAATCAAAGTGTGTTTTACATCTTCAGTAACCTCTTACTATACCTTAAGTTATTGAAAAAAAAAAAATTGGTTAACCAATGTTTGGCAAATTTCATAAACATCTATTAAAATATTATTAAAATTCTTAAAATCTTGAGTAGTGACATTTAAATAGGACAACCTTTTGTACTATATACACACACACACTATAGAGAACAGATCTTATGTATAGTATCTTATGTATAGTATCTACTAAATAAAGAATCATACAGTACAAATTAAATCACAGAAGCAAATAATTTTAGACCTGGAAAGGCTCTTAGAGGTCATATAGTCCCTGTAGCAGTTTGATATTGTTGATGAATTCTAAAATATAGATATTGGATTATGTTTATAAATTCCTCTGGGCATATTAGATTATATTAGATTCAGAGGTTTCACTTTTACTTGATTGAATAATGATTGGGGTTTTGATTGGGCCATGTCAGTAGGGTGTTGGGTCCCCACCCCCTTGGTGGGCAAGGACTCACAGAGAAGCTGCACTGCAAAGAAGGGAGACTGGAGTTTTGATCCTGGAGCCTGGGAAGTAAACACACAGAGAAGCAGATATATGAGGAAGGAGAGAAGTCCCCATTAAACACAGGCAGGGGCCTTGGAAAGAGAGATAAGCCGTTCACCTGATAAGTCTACAGCTGGCCTTGTGGAGAAATGAGCCCCAGGAAGAGAGGAATCCAGGAACCCTGAACCCTTGCAGACACCAACAGCCATCTTGCTCCAATACATGGCAACAGACTTTGGTAAGGGAAGTAACTTATGCTTTATGGCCTGGTAACTGTAAGATTCTACCCCAAATAAATACGCTTTATAAAAGCCAACAGATTCTGGTATTTTGCATCAGCACTCCTTTGGCTGACTGATACAGTCCTCTACTTTTATGGATGAGGAAACTGTTGTTATGACATTCCCGGAGAACATTTAGAAATTGTCAAAGGTTTCATAGTTGGTTAGAGGAAAAGTTGGAATTAGACTACAAGTATCCATACAAGACTGCATTACAATATAACATAATTTAATATGTATATTCACTGTTTTAATAGAATTATTTTACAGAGTAACCATAAATATATATGACTGTGCTACATTTTGACATTATTAAACACAGCTATAAGATATCTAGGTAGACATTTTCAAACAATATGTCTAATTAGATAATTGCTTAAACAATATGACTACAGTACCCTTGTATTTTACATTTTAACCTCAGCTGGTTAAGTACCTAGTAGAAAAGAAATATAATTAGTATCTTGGAAAAGGGTATCTAAAAAATTAAAAGCTAGAATGAGAAGGATAAAAATGATCAGGTATCAATTTTGTCTCCTGCCATTTACAGCTGCCCTTCCTAGGAAGACTTGGATTGCTTACTCCACTATATTACTCTGTTGAGTTGATTTTTTAGAGGTTATTATGTTTTATCCTCATGTCATGCCACCTGATTTATCAGACCAGGGATGATCAGATTCCTCACTCAAAAGCAGTCATAAATGGATGAAACAAAGAAAGGGAGTGTAGAGAGAAATACTCCAGAAAGATAGCGCAGCACAGTGATTAAGAGCACAAACTGCGGAACCAGAACGGTTGAGATCCTATTCCGGTTCCACTGCTTACAAACAGTATGACGTTGACAAGTTTCTTTATGTGCCTCAACTTCCTTACCTACAAAAATTGGGGTAATTGTACTCTATATCTTAGACAGATGATGTGAGGGAAAAATGAGTTAATATCTGTAAAGCACTTAAAAAATGGTGACTGACACTTAGTAAGTGCTTTAATCAGTATTTGTTAAATAAATAGTAGTAGAACAAAAATATCTGAATCATCAAATTGGTGGCTCAACATATGAGGAAGCAGTGGAGATCTGCAGCAAAACAGGTCAAGAAATAAAAATCCAGTGTAGATCTGACTTGTATTCCAAAAACCTTTCCACATCTTGAAAGATATGAACCCCTTGTAAGGCCTTCTTGTTTACAGTTTTCCTCATGATTCTATGTATTTTTACAATGACACCCAATTGACTAAGGTAATGAACACATTTCTGTTCTTTGCAATAGATCCTGTGATTTTTCTTTCCAACAAAACTCATATACAAAATGTGGCATTTCTCAAGAATATCTTTTTAATATATGTCACAGGATTTTAATGATCAGTTTAAAAAGATAAAACATTTCAAAACTTAATTTTAAGGGATATCTTTCTTTAAGTTGAATGCTGTTTATTATCAATACCAATATCAGCATTTATAAAAGTATTTTAAATATGCATAGTGATAGGTAGTTTACAAAAGACTAGTTTGAGATAGTAGGAGCGTAAACACTTGTTGAATAAATGAATAAATAATGCTATTTCTATTATTTAGGAAGAGAGGAAAAGAAAATAAGATGTAGAAGGTGTGTTAATTATACAAAATGTCTTTAATGAGTGGTAGAACTTGGAACCTGGCCTTCTTCTAAGTCAAGTTACAATATGATGCTATGGTTTTATACATATGAATATCAAGAGGGAATGTTCTAAATCCATTATATATATTCATTTACTTAATCCTCACAGTATATCGGTGTAGTAGCTATTTTGATTATTTCCACTTCACAGATGAGGAAAATGTTAAATAACTTACCAAAAGTCTTCCAGCTAGTGAGTGGTGAAGTCAGGAGTTGAACTCAAGAAGTCTGGCTCCAAAGTCCATTCTCTTAATTACTATGCTATAAACACTAGGCAACACTTGGTGCCTTTTAATCTGGTGCTAATTATTATCAACGAATCATATTATCTAACCTTAGTTAAAGAAAGTGGTATAAGAATTGTTTTTTGTAACTCACACAACTTATCTTACTATAGCATCCAAACCTTTCTTGGGGGCATATACATAATTCTTGGGTGTTAGTCTATTTACTGACAAAAGGTCATCAATAGTGTTTTCTTCAACTTTGCATATTCTTGACAAAAAGTAATCTATGGCTTTTAAGAAATACTGATAATAGAATATAACTTAACTTTAAGGAACAATGCTTATGAGTATGATGACAATTTCTCTCTAATGCAATAATTGGCTCCCAAGGAATCCCATTTTGTTTGGGGGCCAGGAATAGAGGTGTAGTACAAGTTTCCAAGCGTGTATCCACTTACCAATGCTTGGGTAACGAAGAGAAAAAGAAAAAGTATCTCCCAATGGGATCAAGTAAGGATATAGCAGCTATTTATTTTGCTTGCTTTGTGAGTTTCTTCTAGGTTTTAAGACAGCATTCTTAACTAGCCTGAGTTCCATTCTGTGCTTGTTTCCTAGTACTTGCCTTCATCTTGAATCTACAGCTGTGTCTGGTAACTAACCTTGATTTAGTTTCTGCCTGTTCTCTCTGGATCTAAAAACACTAACCTCTAGGTGTTCCTTCTAACTCTGCTTCTATCTATGATCTACTACTTGACAAAGACATTGTTGGCTTAATTATTCAGAGTTCTGTGACTCCATTTTGCTTGACACTCTAAATTATGACATCACCATTTTAATGTCCCATTTATAAATCTATTTGGTTTCCAAGTCATAATTTGTAGCTTGAACACAATCTATTCCACTACAATTCCTGACGGTGGTTGCTCTAATACTGTTCAATCCATTCAATCCTAGTTCCTTTTATTAAGGGACATTTTTCCCCGAAAGCAATTCTTTCCAAACACTAAATAAAAAAATATAGAGGTATAAACATGTAATTATGTTTCTACCTTAGCAGTCAAACACAAAGAAAGGGGAGCTGATATAGCTCAGTGGTTGAGCGAGTGCTTGTTCCCCAGTATCTCCTAAAACAAAACAAAACAAAACAAAACAAAACAAAACAAAACAAAACAAAAACCACATACACAAAGAAAGAACCTTGAAAACAGCAAGAGAGAAGTGACTCATCATATACAATAAGATTAACAACTGATATCTTATCAGGAGTCCTGAGGCAATGGGATGAAATATTCAAAGTGATGAAAGAGAAAACTTGAACAGATACTTCACAAAAGAAAATACCCACATGGCCAATAAACATGAAAACCTAGTCAACATCATTAGTTATCAGGAAAATAAAATTTAAATCCTAATATATCACTTTATCCCACCCTAAAGAATAACTAAAATTAAAATGATAATACTAGGATGTATTGGCTAGGATGTGAAATGACTGGAATTCTTATAGATTGCTGGTAGGAGTATAAATTAGTATAACACCTTTGGGAAACTCTTTGGCAATATCTATAATCTATGACCCAGCAATTATACTCCTGGTATATACCTCACAAAAATGAAAGCTATGTACACCAAACAACACATACAACAACACATTCATAAAATATTTATTCAAAATCACCCTAAAATGGAAACATCCACAGGAAAATTAAAACAAAAACAAAAACAAAACTGGCATATTCCTATAATGGACTACAATGCATCAACAACAAAAAAAGAATAAACTAGTGCTACAAACAACACGGATGAATCTTATAGGTATCATATTGAACAAAAGAAGTTAGAAACAAAAAAGTACATACTATATGATTTCATTTATATTAAGGTCAAGAAGAGGTAAAACCAACTGTATAATAGAAGTCAAAACATTTGTTGCCCTAGAAATGTATTCTGCCTGGGAAGGGGCATAAAGGAACCCTCTAGGGAACTGAAAGGGTTCCCTATCTTTTTCTAGGTGGTGACAGTTATCGTTTGTACACTTCATATAAAAATTATTATTTTTTCTTTTGAGGTGCTGGGGAATGAACCCGGGACCTCGCTATGTGGGAAGCCGGCATTCAATCACTGAGCCACATTGGCTTCCCAGAGTTTTTTTTTTTTTTCCCCCTTGTTCATTCTGCTTGTTGTTTGTTTTTGTTTTCTCAGGAGGCACTGGAAACTGAACCGGGACCTACCACGTGGGAGGCGGGTGCTCAATTGCTTGAGCCACATCTGCTCCCTAAAAATTATTCTTCAATTTTTAAAAATGACCTCTTAGTTAGTAGTGCACTCCATGTGACCAAAGGCAGATTTACTCTGAAGCTATGAAACTAACATTCAAGGCCACTCACTTTTTATGGGTCCTAGTGAGTGCTGAGAAATGCAGAGAATTATATGGTATTACAGGTAGGGAAGAGAAGCCAGGTTGCAAACATGAGCATTTCTATGTAGGCATTTCTGGCAAATTGTCTAAGGTGGTCTCAGAAGGAAATAATCTGAATCTTGAAGTTTCCAAGTTTTCCTTGGGATGTCTTCTGTATTCTCATTTCTCCTTTTTACTCATAATTTTGTGTTCTTTTTCTTAAATTGGACCTCCCCAGATGTATAAACTTCAGGTCCCTCAAAAACCTGGATCTGTCCCTGCAAGTCCCTAGAAATATTCAAGCAGAACAATAACATTTGTCAGTGATGGTGCAGAGCATATTCATTAATAGGTAACTAGAATCTCGGAAGTCTCTTTCAACTTCATAATTTTTGTGATTTTACAGTAGTTCTTTTTCCCCCTACAAAATACCTGAATATTAGAGCTACTCCTCCTCCAGAATTGGCTACTGTTCTCACATGTAAAATGAAAATAATAATTACTGCTCTGTGAAGCTAAAGCACTGCTGAGTGGATAAAACTATATGAACCTATGTGAAACCATTTTGAAAAATATAGTAGTCCAGTATATTGAAAGGCACATAGATTTTCAAATAAGAAACTCCATGCACAATCCAGGCTCAGCTATTTAATAGCAATGTGAATTTTCCTAACTTCAGATTTCCCTGCTGAAAAAGAAAATCGGAATGGGAATGGTTCTCTCTCTTGCCTCCCTCTTCCACTTATAAGGACCCTTGTATTGTATTGGGCCTTCTCGCATAATCCAAAATAATCCAAAATAATCTTCCCATCTAAAGTTTAGCTGATTAGCAAACTTAATTCCCCTTCGCCATATAACCTAATGTATTTTCACAGGCTCCTGGGAGTAGAAATTGTGGGGGCCATTAGTCTATCTATCACACCCAGGATAAGAACTAGTCCCAAAGTACATGTAAATATGAGACCACAGGTGGAATCAAGTGAGAACATCTGGTTGGAATGAGAAGTTGGGAAACAAAGGAATTCCTAAGACTTAGTTTAAAGAGGCTTTAAGGGACTGTTTTATCTTATAAACATAGTGCCTAAAGCTAACAGACTTTTCAAAGGCCTACAACTGATTGGGACTTAACTTTTTTTTTTTTTTTTTAAAACTGGCTAAACATGAAAAGACTGTAAAATAAAAATTAATGTATACTTAAATATCTACTTGATGTAACATTATATCAAGTAGTCAACTACAATTTAACTCAACTCTCTAAAGGTGTTTATATGTTTTATATACTTTAAGATTGGCCCATAACAATAACACTGCCTAGAACCTATGTCGGTCTTAAAATTACTTTAAGGTCTTTAGAGATTATCTACTCCAGTATTTCCCAACTCTTATCTTTGATTCATAAATTCTTATAAGAGAAAAAATATAATAATAGGAATTCGATTAAGATTAAAAAAATCTTGCCTTTTTCTGGTGAGTCTTCAAAAGCCATTTTATTTATTTCTTAAAAAAAATTTTTTTTTTTATTTTTTAAAAGATACTTAGATTACATAAATGCTACACAAAAAATATAGGGGTTCCCATATACCCCACTCCCCATACCTCCCACATCCTCCCACATAAACTTCTTTAAAGAAGCCATTTTAAGTGAAAATATTTCATGTAAATCATGTGTCCATAATGACTTACATAAAATATCTAGGGCCAGATACTTTTTATAATTCTAATTTTTTTCAGATTTCAGAAAAGTTATAGGTTGCACATATTGCATATTACACAATAATTCTAGAGGGGCCTGGAAATACCCCATAATCAAACAGCAAAACATAAATATTTACATTAATTAGGACCAATGAAGGGGGCGGATGTGGCTCAAATGGTTGGGCGTCCATCTACCATATGGAGGGACCTGGGTTTGATCCCTGGGACCTCCCGGTAAAATAAAAAATATATATATAGAAGGCGCATGGGCTGTCAGGCTCTGTGTGCCAGTGAGCCGCCAGGCCCTGGGAGCCATGCAGCAAGATGATGACCTAACAGGGGTGAGACAAGACGAGATGTTCCGAAAACTCCAAAAACCAGGAACCGCGGTGGCGCAGGTAGCAAGACACCTCTCTCCTACATCGGAGGTCCCCAGGATCAAATCCTGGTGAAGACTGGAGGAGGATGATGAGAAGAGATGGCAGGGAACAGACACAGAGAATTGCCTAGCAAATGGACACAAAACAGCAAATGGGGAAGGGGGGGTTTAAAATGGATAAAGTAAATAAATAAATCTTAAAAAAAAAAAAAAAAAAAGACCAATGAACATAACATTTCACCTATGTTTTCCACCAATGAGATTCTATATAACAAAATTTCAATTTTTCAGAGCTTTTGAATCTTAGCATTGCTGATAAAGGATTATGAGCTTGTAATTTTAGTGATTTTATTAAAAATTCAATTCAACTTATACAATCTATAAAAATATTTATAATAGATATTACAAAATGCAACTTTGACTTATCGAAACAATAATATTAACCAATGTCTTCTTCTCCAGTACCTCCAATGAGGGGACCCTAAAACATTTCCCTCTATTTATTCCCTTCTTGATCTATATGTCACTTAAAAAAATGTATTCAAATTCTTTTTATATAGTTATAATCCCCAAGGAACATTATTAAAATTGTTTTTGTTGAATCAATATTCATTTATATTTGTCCCTTTAATTTTGCACACAACAGTCCTTGGTCACTAACCTTCTAATAGGATCATGTTCCTTCTGCCTAAACAACAGCTCTTGAAAGAGGAAGGTGACTAAGTATTTTTTTTGTCTTTTTGGCAAGTGTCTTTATTTCATATCTATTCTTGAAGAATATTCATGCTGAGTGGTACAATTCTGGAAGGGGAGTTATTTTCTTTTGGTACATTGAAGGCATTATTCCAGTGTCTGCTAAGTCCCATTGTTCTGTTGAGAAGTCATCTGCAAATATAATTACTGCTCATTTGAAAGTAATCTGTCTTTTCCCTCTGGCTGGCTTTTATGATTGTCTCTTCAATGTTAGAATTTTTCAATTTCATTAAGAAGTGATTAGGTGTGGATTTATGTTTAATCTTTCTGTAGATGGGTATCTGACATCAGTTTTAGAAAATTCTCAGTCATTACCAGTTCTAATATTGCTTTTCCTGGATTGTCTTTTTTCCTTTATTTTCTCCTTCTGGGAGCCCAATTGAATGTTTTTTGTTGTTGCTGTTGTTTTTTAAGACTATCTTATTCTAAACCTCTTAATTTTTCTTTCATCTCGCTGTGCTGTATTGTGGGTACTTTTTCATATATATTGCAATTCATATGCCTTCCAGCTCACTAATTTTTTCTTTAGCTGTATATAATCTCTTTAAGCTGTCTTGGAATGTTTTACTTCATTATTTTTTTATTTTTATTTTTAGAACTTGCATTTGGCTTTTTCAGATCTGCCTGGTGTTTCCTAGAAGACTCTTGTGGCTTATTTATGATTGTGGCATTCATTTAAATATTTAAACATATTTATTTAAACACTTCATACATAACTATTCTATATTCTTTATATCATACCTTTGTTTGTTGTATCCTTTGGGTTTGCTGTGTTTATTGACTGTCACATGTGATGGTTTTCTCCCTCATGTGCTTATTGACTTTAAAAAAATTTATTGACATCTTTATTATTTATTTGGAGGTACTGGAGATTGAACCCAAGACCTCGTACATGGGAGGCAGGCACTCAACCATTGAACTACATCCGCTCCCTTTGATTGACTTTTTCTTTATTTTTATTTTTTTTAAGTTTTGAGGTATAGGGGGCTAGGGATTGAACCTGGGACCTTATATGTGCAAAGCCGGCACTCAACCACTGAGCCACATTGGCTTCCCTGAGTTGGTATTTTTGTTTGTTTTGCTTGTTGTTTGTTTTTTCAGGAGGCACCAGGAACTGAACCTGGACCTCCCATGTGGGAGGTAGGAGCTCAACCGCTTAAGCCATATCCACTCCCCCTTGATTGACTTTTGATTGTGAATTCATATCTCCTTAATAAAATTCTATGGGAATCCCACTGGAATAAATTGGGGATGCCTTCCTCTGAAGAAAAATTATGTCTGTTTCAGCAGGGTACCAGAGACAATTTCTAGAGAAAGTTCAAGAGGCCTGGATTAATGCAGGAGTTTCTGGTTCAGCTCCCTAGCCTTGTTGCTGGTTCAAGGATTAGGATTAGGATTCCAAACGAAGATCAAAGTGCTGCAGTAGATATTTGCTCTTAGTGCAGCTATGGCCATTCTGTTTGTTTACTAGTGGAGTGAGAGTTGCCTCTGGTTCAACTCCCATAACTTGGTGGAGCAAAATCCTTTGAGATTTCCTTTATGTTTTTGTAAGTCTTGCAATGCATGAAAAATGTTTCACTCAGGACCTAGTAGTTTAGCAGCAGGAAGGTCCCTGCAGTATCTTCCTGCCACCATGCACCAAACAGAAATCTATATTGAAATTTAACACATATTATATGCCATCAAAAAGACTTAAACTTTTATAACTTGATGTTTGGAATTCTTACATTTGGTACACTAAAATATTTACTGGATTTAAATATATATTCTAATAATTTTCCAGACTTTAAAAAGATACCAAAAAAGGTTTCAGAATGCCATTTGCAAGACCTTCTCTGAAAACAACCCACTGTGGGGGTATCTAGTATAAAATCCCAATACGAAAAGTAAAGCCAAAGTTTTTAAAGAATCTCCCTAACAATAATTTTATCTTTTAATATTGTTTTTTTGAAAGTACTGAATTATAATAACTTGGATTATATAAGAATTTTGATCAGATGGTTAAGAGCATCATGAGGTAAATTCCCCAAATCATCACTTCTAAGCTCTCCATTAACTTGTATAATGACATAAGTGTTTTACTTCCTGTCTTTAAATAATAGTTTCTCATGTTCTATATTAAACGCTAAATTATATAATAATTAAAATTATTTAAAACAATCTAATCATAGAATCATTACAGTAACTAGCTAGTATTGTTCAGTTGAGTGATAAACTATCTTAAGCTTTCATCTCTGATTTCCATTAACTGCCACATATTCTAACTTAACATAGAGTCAGTGATTTAAAAATTCTCACTTAAAAAAAAGTTATTTGATTGATAAAATGTTCAAAGGTAGAAACTGAAGCATTCCCTTTTACTGCTATTAATAACATGAATGCTTCAGGAAAAAAAAATCCATAGGGTTAAGGAATCACTTGTTAGGAAATTATTTTCTTTTCTTTTTTTTTTTTTTTTAAAGATTTTATTTATCCATTCATTTATCCCCCCCTTGCTGCCTGCGCTCGCTGGGTCAGCCAACCACGCCGTGCGGGCGGGCCTGCCCTCACCAGGAGGCCACGGGAACCGAACCCGGGGCCTCCCATATGGCAAACGGGAGCCCCACTGATTGAGCCACAGCCGCCTCCCGGAAATGATTTTCTTAAACCCTCTCTATTTATAAGGTTATAAATAAAAATTAGTGGCAGAGTAAGAATCAAAACCCAGAACTCTTGATTACTAGGTTCAGTAAACAATCCTAACTCTGTACATTAAACAACTTTGCTAACCTCTTCTCTATATTCACATGTCATTATACCCTACACTGTGATGACTACAGAGATGACATTACTGACTCCAATTTTTAGCTCTTTTCCCACACATTACCATTTACTTTGAAAGCTTTTTATTTTTAGTGTCTGATATTATATATTTTTTAAGCCATGAGTAATTTAACATCTTTGTTGAACCATTTATTTGTCCATTAATTCAAATGTAGAGGTGTTATCTTTTCCTTATATCATTTAAGTTGAATGAACTCTACCTCAGAAGACACTATCATTACTTTAAATTTGCTGCTGGTTTAAGTTATATGCCTGGCTCCTAAGATTTCTTGACTGTAACTCCAAAAGTCATTCATACTGATATGTACCAAACCACTGACCATCTCCTCAGCCTCACTAATAATCCATCCAATGTTTAATGATATTTGCCTCTTTTACTTCCAGAAAATAGGTAAATAATGTAGTACTTGTGGTCCTCAGAAAATATCTATTCAATTATTGAATTTCTTTCTACCACCACCTATTCCTGAGGTCATTCCCTCAGAAAAAAATATTTTATATGCAAAAAACCTTAAAAATATCAGCTGGAATGTTGCCCCTCCCCCCCCCCCCAAGTCCATTCTCCTTTCTCAAGCATGATACAATCCTTTCAATTTCTCTGGTACTACCTAAGAACATGAGCACACAGAGAAAATTAAATTCTTATTTAAACTCAAGAAGCAAACATTTCCCAAAATGACAATATTCCCCTCCTTTGCACTTTCATAGTAAACATTTCTCTACATGCCAGTGTCCTTCTATTTAGTTAGAATTTTAGCCAGCAATATTTTGTTTATTTGTTTAGGATCATGCATTTTTTTTTCACTGTACCTATAGTACACTTCATGACCTGAACACCTGCTGAACTAAACCTGTCTTGCCAGCAAAAATTTTTGAAATTATGCAATCTGCAATTCAGTCCATGGCAAGCACTTGGGTAGAATTTCTCCTATACCTTTCAACATACCTTACAGACAATTAAAGAACTGCCTGCATAGAAATATTGCCAATTGAAAATTTTGTGAAGCGACTTTAATCAAGAGAAAATGACTAATATTATAAGAAAGAACTTTTGGGATACTCATATTAAATAAGTTCCATAAACATTGCCTATCAAATTAGCCTTAACATTACTCTAAAGTTGTATGAGTGTATTCAAAGGAAAATCAGTATGATTAGGTGATCTCTAATTAATAAAAATAAAATTTTCATTTATCAAAGTTTTTATAGACAGAGGCTACAAAGTAAATGTAAAATGTGACAGAAAATTATCCATAACTGAAAAAAAATATTCTCAGAGAAAGGAAAATAAGTTTATGAACTTATATTTTACATGGTAAATACAAGAACAGGAGACAAACAGACTTTTGATATGTACACATTAATATATAACTAGCAAAACTTATAATGGTAAAAAAGCCTAAATACAAGGGCCTATAACCAAGGCTATATGGAAGATAGTTTTGCTGAAACAGTTCATAATTAAATAAGAGTACTGAAAGAATTCAGATAAAAGAAGTATTCATTTTTTAAGTGTCCCATTTGTGGAACAGTTTTATCCAGGTCTCTAAGACCAAAGCAATAAACTTCCAGTTTATTATAAAAATCATCAAGAAATAACGGAAGTTATTTCAATTAAATTTTCAGAAAGACCAAATCACAATTTAAATAAAAGACCATCAACATTTACGATTATACTAAAAATATTCTTAAATACTTTAGGCTGACATAAGGGCATTAAAAGAGGCAAACCACAATTTTCAAGAAATGAGTTTTAAATAGTTTTATACTGAGAGTAAAGGGCTTGTTAAGTCTGACTTCATTTATTTTAATCAATATATGCAATAATTTAAGCAAAAATTCTGGATATGAATACTCTTCCTAAATGTGGAAATTATTTGGGGTTTTCTCCTAACCATGTGAAAACATAAGAAAAAAGAATTCCCTGTTGCCTTTTGGATGCTGCAGACAACAGCAACACAGCCTAGGGCACACTGCTGTGAATTTTAACTGTTGGATGGAACTACTCAAAATGCTTTTGATCCATTTTATCTTGCAAGTTAGCAAAGAAATGTTGCAATAAGAAACACCAACAAAGATCTGAAAAAGTTAAGCTCTGGATTACCATATTGTGTTCTCCTGCCATTCAATGTTTCATACAAAGGCAGTGGTGTTCAAAGTAAAAAAAGGAAAAAAAAAAAAAAAAAAAAAAGTTGGGGGAGAAAGGAGAAAGAGAAACTGGTCTCAGAAAATGCAGAGTACAAAGTAAATAATATTCCTCTACATCCCTTCTCTTTCACAGATTGGATGTTAAAAGAGTTGCAGCAATTAGGCTTTTGTTAATTACCAGCTGTTGAAACAGATGTGTTGACTACCCTTATTAGTCAACAGCTGGGTGAGAAGAACAATTGATGCTCCCTAAAACCAACAGCCAGCTGCTCGGTAGTAATTATATCCAATTAATAATACAGGTGATAAAGGCAAAAAGCTCCTATCCCTCAGTTTCAATAACTTTGGCCATTTCAATAACCATGGTTTTATCATAATACATTAATAGAGGATACACTTATTATAAGAAGTAAGGTTGATATATTCTCGTAGCATTAACTGTATGGTAGTTTCCATTATGCAATTTCTGGAGGAGGAATCAGACAAGTGCTAAAAGTAGAAGCAGACATTCTGTGGGCTTTTATTTATCATATTTCAAATGTCACTGCCAACTTACTTCTTTAGTACTAACAATAATAGCTAAGCACTTAAGTTCTTTGAAAAAGAGAAGCATAACTAAAATCTGTTCTTTTTTATTTCCAGGTGTTTTCATTGGTCATGTTTTATATTCAGTTCACTGAAGCAATATATTTCCTCTTGGTATGCCTAAATATCAGTGTCTCATTCCTTAGCTTACATTTCCTGAGTATATGATAGAAGCAATTTACCAAACCCAAAAAGAATTTATTTCATATCAGTAAACAATATTTTATGTATACAAAGAGATCAGCAAAGCAAACAAGCAAGCAAGCAGAAAAAACAAAACAAAAACACTTTTTGTAGAGACCATTTAATGATATAAAATATTTAAGTCTCTAATTATGATGATAAAAAAGAATTATAACAATGGATCATAAAAATGAAACAGCGATAATTACATGTTTTAAAATAACTTTTACTATTTCCTATTTTTAAATGTTCACATTAAAATTTTATTAAAAAGAAAAAAAAAAAGTAAAACAAAGATTTAAACAAGCCAGGCAATCCATCTCTGTTCTACAAAAGAGGTGTCTACAAAATTTACAACCATATCTATTCACTAATTAGAGAACACTTAAAGACACTGCCTTTCTGAAAACAAGGATTAGAGCTGGATGAATACACCCCTTTCACAAACCTTCCTCATGTCTCTGTTGGGTCATCATAAGCAGCTTGTTCTTCCAGCATTAAATAGAAAATGCTACTGATTATCAGTTCTGAACGCCTCAGTTAGGCATCAAGACAATTAATAGAGATGGAAACATAAAAATATATTTAAATAAATTATTGACCACAAAGAGGTTGTAATAAAAAGTAATAAATAAAAACAAACTTTCTAAGGCAGTATTATTTGGTTTCCATTTGGGCACTATGGATGCGGATATAAAAAAATATTAGCTAGCAAACTTTGCCACCGCATTCTACGTAATTGTTTCCTAAAATAGGGATTTCAGCATTTATATAATGACAAAATAGATAGATAAGGACATCACACATGCAAAAAAAAAAAGGTTATCCATCTCTATGAAACCAACTTCCCAATAGAACTCATAATAGTTAAGAGTCTAGAATTTACAGGGAATCCCAATATACAGAAAGTAACAACAATGTGTAAATAAAGGAACAAGCTGTGAGATTTTATATTTGAAAATCTTTATTAGGCCATAGAATTTATTCTGTGATCTCTCAATTCTAAGACCTAATTTCTCAACACAGTAGTAGTAAGAACAATTTTCTTCCACTCTGACATTGGAACAGCCCTCCTTTCTCTCTGCACTAGGCAGGAAAATTGGAAAAGTATACACGTGATATAGCAGGCTATCATGCATTTCTCTTCTTTGTGGAAAAGAATGGGTTGGGATTACCATCTGCTAAGTCCACCACATCTTATTAACCATGCAGGGCAGCATGGCTACTACTGAAGCAAGAAGGCTGTCCTTTCCCATTATATCACAGGTAACTTAAAGAGGGAACGCAGAGTGAAAGCTCATTTGAAGCCATGTTTCTAAGCTCATTGCTGTGTAAAAATAAACCAGGATATATATATATATTAATATATCCCCTCTCCTTTGGGAGGAAACAAAAACAAAAACAAAAACAAAACTGACAATATGTAGTGAACATGTAATTTTTGTACATAATTCCTCTAAGTGCTGCCTTTTTTGAAATTTAAATGTACCCAGGCATTAACTCAGAACAGGACTCAAGTATTCATTGATGCTTTCAACAGGGGGTAACTGAGATGTCTCATTTTCCCACCAATTTCAATGCATTTCAATGTAAGAATTTCACTGCATGGCTAAATTACATATGATAAATACCTGTATTTTCTCGTTCATAATATACATTCTCACTTTTCTGCATGCCTTTTCCATCTTGCTCATTGGCAGACTTACATACTTCCTCGGTTAAGCTTTTCACGTCTCCCTCAAAAAGACTAGCTACTTTTTTTTTCCTGTGCTTCACTTCAACTTCTGTATATATCTATTACAGTACTCATCTAATTTTATATACATTTTTTGGGTACATTTATCTCCCCAATAACTTTTTATATTCCCAGCATGTAGTGTAAGATAAGTGCTCATTAAACATTTTCAGTTAATAAAAAATATTAAAAAATCAAAGATATCTTTGTTTAATAATTGCTGAAGGAAATTTTTATAAAATTGAATCATATAACATGATTATTTATTCTAGCATACTGTTATGGTTTGAATCGTGCCCCTAAAAAGACATGTTAAAGTACTAAACCCTAGTTCTGTAAATGTGCCCTTATTTGGAAATAAGTTTCAATATGGCTGGTATCTTTATAAAGGGAGAATTGGACACAGAGGGGAGAATGTCATGTGATGAAATGCCATGGATTGCCAGCAAGACTTCCTGTAGCCAGAAGACAGCCATGGAACAGATTCTTCCCTACAGCCTTCTGAGGAAGTATGGCCCTGCTGACAACTTTACTTTGGACTTCTAGCCTCCAGAACTGAGAGACAATAAAATTCTGTTGTTTTAAGCCACCCAGTGTGTGGTACTTTGTTATGGCAAATTAAGATACATACATATCCCAAAGAATAGGAAAATCTATTCTCTTAACTGAAATAATCAACTTGCTTTTAAAGAATCTCATATTTAAGACACTAATTCCAGTTTTATATCATCTCATATTTGATAAACCTGATAAAAGAAAAATTTTAAAGCAGAAAAAAGGTCTTTAGCATCTTCCTTATTTATCTCTTCCATCCTCACCTCCCACTTCTATACTTGGAATAGTTTAAAACTGTAGTTCCATGCCATGTTTTGGATTTTTCTTATTTGTATGTAGCTTTGAGATCTGCTTTAATTTTCCTTTGGCTAGAATACTTAAGTAATTCCCCCAGAAAGGATAAACAGGTACTTTCTTAGTCTTGTTATATAAAAAAAATCTTTTCCCCCCTTTATAAAATGATATTTTTTACTAGATATAGGACATTTAAAGTACAGTCTTTTCCTCTCAGGTTTATAAACATAATTCCACTGTTCTACTTTCCAGTGTTGTAGGTGAGAAATTTAATGCCAGTATGATGTTCTTTCCTTTGTAAATCAGTTTTACATTGGATAAGTATAAAATTTTCTTTTCACCATTAGAGCACAGATATTTTACCAAGATATGTCTATATATAAATTTACTTATGTAAAGAGGTCATTAAATTTTTTTTCTATATAGTCCTTGCCATGCTCTTTAAATCTGATAACTCAAGTCTTTCTTCAGCTTAGGAGAAATTTTTCCCATTATTTCTTTGAATATAGTTCTCTCAATCTGTCTTTTCTCTCCTATAGGTACTCCTGTTTTCCACATATTAGGCTTTCTTTGTTTCTTGTCATTTCACCCCATTTCTTTCTGTTTTTGTTCAGTGTTCCTCCATTTGCTCTTCTAATTAGTTTTTTGCCCCTGATCATTGTATTATTCAAATCATCTATTTTATTTTTTAAAACTCTGTCATTAAAAAAACACATTCTATGAAAATATCTTTTTGACTCACTTTAAGAAATATTATTCCAATTTTTAAAATTTCCTCTTCTTTCAATAAAATTGTCTCAATTGGGGCCAACTATGTGTTATAATGTGCTCTTTTCATATGAAGCAACCAAACTCCCCAAATAACACATAGGCTCCCATGCCTATTCAATCAACTAATATTGGTTCCCTCATCAAATTTCAAAACTGTCATAGTAATAGTATGTGATGAGCAAGAGTAGTATTTTCTTTTCATAAGAAGATTGGTGAGTTTCTCTTAGAGCACAATTATTAACTGGACAGAGGTAGCTATTTTCCAAGATCGAAGAGGATCCATTAGACCTCAGGCAGACATGGTAAAAATAAACAAGATTTACTTGATTCATTATTCCCTATTTCCTGCTTTCAAATAGAACCAAGTCACATTGATTTTCACGAAGCAATACTACCATTACTTTCTCCTCAAAGTTACACGGTCACTGAATTCATCTTCTCTCATTGCTTATTTGTCTATTCTTCATCCAAACCTTTTAAAGTTGTACTTATTTTGCTTTGTACCGTGGCAAAATATCCTTTTGGATCATGATAGTGATTCCATAGGGAATTAGTATAGGTCTCTCAGAGTGTTCATTGAACTTTGTCCTGTCCTTATCAATAAGCTCCAGTCCCAGTATCTTCAAATACCACTACATATCTTCCTTATGCTTTAAAGTCAGCATTCTAAATTAATTTGTATCCAAAATTAAATTAAGTTCTCTACTGCCTGTCTTTATCAGTGGCAGCACCATTTCTTCTATTACCCAGTCTTAAAAACCTGAAGTTGTCTTAAACCTCTCCTTCATTTCCAATATCCAGGAAGTAAGTCAACAAGATTTGCTATCTATTTCAAAATGTCTCATTTATTCTTTCCTACCCTCATCCTCTATCATGGAGATTCTTATTGTACCATCCTAACTGTCCTTCCAGTTTCCATTCAAATACATGATGTAATGGAGATAAAGAAACAAGACATACAGTTTCTACTTTCAGAAGACTACTGTGTACACAGGAAAATAAACTGCAATTATGAGAAAAGTGTTGTGTGAGAAAGGGAACCCAGAGGTGAATAAATATTCTCAAACTGAGTGGGGAGAAGTGATAAAATCTCGTAGAGGTCTTGTTTTTTTTTTCTGTCCAGGTACTTTTATCTCATCTACTTCTAACATCAAACTAAACTGTTCCTTCAGTGTTCAGAAAGATACACAGATATGAACACAGAATAAAGGACATAGTTAAGATTTCCTTATTAATGGAAAAAAAAAAGAGAGAAAAAAAATGCTTAATCATATTCATCTCACAAAACCAAACCCCATATTCTTTTTTTTTTTTTTTTTACTTTTAGCATTATTATAGTACCTTCTTTGCTTTGTGCTACAAAAACATTACAATATTGTTGTTAACTATAGTCTATAAATTACATTAGTTATCTTTTTCCCATGTATCAACATACCCAGTAGAGTTTTGAAGGATGAGTTAGCTATATAAATAGAGGAAAATGTGCTCAAGGCAAAAGTAACAGCACAGGTAAAGGCATAATCCACAAACACAGTATAGTCAGAAAACTGCAAGTAGATCCATGTAACAGTTATCTAGGATAATAAGAATCACAGAGAATGATAAAGGGTGAATCAAGACTGGAAATAGGAAGAAGAAGTTGAAAGCATATTAGTGGTAGATATAATCAAGGAAATCATATAGCTTGAGAAGAGGTCAAAGACATTATCCCTAGGGGTCATCTAAATTTAAATAGTAATGAAGTACCAGAAAAAGAGCAACAGAGAAAGGAGACAAAACAGAAGTTAGGAGAAGCAAGATTTATAGCAGAAGGTGAGTAATAATGTCAAGTGGCTCAACAAGTAAAACTGTAAAATAGTCTACTGGATTTTGTAATTATGAAATTACTAGGTGATCTTTGTCAGAGATGTTTCAGTGGAGTAGTGAGGGCAAGTGACCGATTATAATGAACCAAAAGGAAAACAGCAAATTCAAGGTAACTGTAAACATTGCCTATTCTTCTAAAGAGGCTGGTCAAGGAGAAAGATAGGGTGGTAGCCAGGATGGGGTGTTTTTATGATGACACTTGAAATTCATATTATAGGCACTGGAGAAGCCAGAAGAGAGTAAGTGACTGAAAACATGAAAAAGGAACTCTAACTGATGAATCAGGATTCCAGTTCAGAGTAAGACAAAGTAAGTATACTCCATCTTCTCTTTTCCACTGAATGTAGGTATAAAACCTGGACAGAATACATGGAGCAGCTATTTGATGACTGTGAGAGGTAAATAGCAGGCAGATGGGGAAGATCAGAATTTGGAGGACAACCAAACCAGCAATGAGCTGACCATTTTTCTGCCTCTTGTCCTCTGCCACTTGGCCCCAGATATGGACACAGTAATTGGAGTACAAGGAAGAGTGTGGTAAATAAAACCTCAGCTTTTTGGCTGGAGGACAAAAAAAAAGGGAGCTACAGGAAACTGGAGCATACTGGGCTCACAGAAAGAAAGGAGCTTGGAAAAGTGACACCATAAAGTTGTTTAGAAACTTCTGGGCTCACACCTGAATCCTAAATAGCATACCAAAGACTTTGAGAAGTAAATGAACAGATAGTCCATCATGTAGGTCCCAGAATAACAGCTGGGTGGCAAACACACATCCAAATACCCCATAAAATGTAGACTGTAACTTGTGGCATGAACCTAAACATGTTGATTGTGTGCAAAAATGAAAATAGCAAGATTCTCCATACCATTTAAACAAGACCCACAGTCTTAAAAACATAAAAAGCAAAATGACCCAGATGTAATCCAAATTACTTAGCATATGAAAAACCTTGAAAATCTCCATTTGCTTGGGAAAAACAATCAACAGAAGCTGATACCAAGATGACACAAATGTTGGAATTATCTGACAATGCCCTTGAACACAAATGCAACCCCCCCCCCCAAAATATTAACAAATTGAATCCAACAATATAAAAAAGACCAAGTGGGGTTTTTGCTAAGAATGCAAAGCTGGTTTGTTATTAGTATTGATCACACCAATGTATGCAAAAAAAAAAACATATGACAAAGTTCAATATCCATTCATAATAAAAACTCTCAGTAAACTAGTCAGAGCATAGAAATTATTCATTTGCAAAAAAGACATCTACAAAAAAACCTATAGCTAACATCATAGTTAATGGTGAATAACTGAATGCTTTTCCCCTAAGATATAGTTCTCATAGTGCAGTTAGGTATAGCCAGTGCAATAAGGCAAGAAAAGAAAAAAAAGAAAAAAAAAAAGACATACATATTGGAAAAGAAAAAAACATAAAACGGCCCTATTTGCAGATAACATGATTATCTATATTCAAAATTCCAATGACTCTATGGAAAAAAAACCCTATAATTAATAATTGAGTTCATCAAGATTCAAGATAAACATACAGAATTCAATAGTATTTCTATCGCTAGGAATGTGCAATTGGAAACCAAAATAAAAATGCAATACTGTTTGTAACACCTCCAAAGTATTAAATATTGAGGTGTAAATCTAAGAAAACAAGAACAGGATATGTCTGCTGAAAACTATGCTGATTAAAGAAATTTAAAAAATGAAAAGACATACCATATTCATGGATGGGAAGACTTGACATGGGAAAGTAATATTCTCCCTGAACTTATCTCTAGATCAATCCCTATCAAACTTCCAGCAAGATTTTTTTGTAGATATAGGCAAGCTAATTTTAAATTTTATATGGAAAGGCAAAGAAACTCAAATAGCTAAAACAATTTTGAAAAGAAGAATAAAGTTGGAGTAACCACACTATCCAATTTTAAGACTTACTATAAAGCCACAGTAATCAAGATAGTGTGGTATTGTGAAAGGATACACAGAACAATAAAACAGATTTAACTAGTCCAGAAATTGACTCACATAAATATGGTCAATTGTCTTAACAAAGGTACAAAACCAATTCAATGGACAAAGTAGTCTTTGCAACCAATGGGATTAGAACAATTGGACATCCATATGAAAAAGAAAAACAAAAACTTTCAACCTAAGTCTTACAATTTAGGTACATATTAACTCAAAATGGGTCACAGACCTAAATGTAAAACTATAAAAGTTTTAGAAGAAAATAAAGAATATCTTCATGACCTAGCATTAGGCAGAGTTCTTAGACATAATATCAACAGCACAAGCCATTAAAAAATTTGGACAGAGTTGATGGTAACACATTATAATGGGTATAACTACCACTGCTGATTTATAAATGTGATTGTGGCTAAAAGGGGGTAGTCAGGGAGGTTAATGTTAATTGAAAGATATCTAGAGGATAATCTAGAGATTATATAATGCAGTGATTTTGGTTGTAGATGAAGATTGTGGTTAATAATACAAGAATGTTCCTCTATTACAAGCAATAAAGAATATTGTGATACATAGAAAAAATACAACCAATGTAACTTATAGTTAACAGTAATATTGCAATATTTTTGTAGCAAAAGCAAAAGGTACTATATCAATGCTAAAGGTAAAAAAAAAAAAAAAAGAATAAGAGATTTAGTTTTATTAGGTCTGAATATGATCAAGCATTTTTTTTTCCTTTCCTTTTCGTCATAACAAGGGTATCTTGGTCATGTCATTTAACCAATCCATGCCCATTTATTCATCTTGTCAAACACTGGAGAAACAACTGAGTTTGTTATTAGGATTAAATATGATAAATGTGCCTGGACAGGATTTTTTTAAAGTAATGCTTCCATAATTTGTTAAGCTGCCTTTTCGTCATTTTAATTTTTAAGTTGAAATAAAGCTTTCAAAAATTTGATAAATTGTACTTCTTCAAACTCAAAAACATTTGCCCTCCACAAGCCACCCTTAAAAGAATAACTAATACATCAAAATTCCACAGATAACCCAGGCCCTATCACCTACTGAACCAGACCCTCTGAGGATGGAGCCTCAAAATCTGTATTTTCAGAAGGTTCTCTAGGTGATTTTGGTACACAACTGATCCACAGACTAGCATTTGGAAACCAGTCATGCCAAACTTGACAGGTGATTGAGGTTAGAAGCAGATGGAATAGTCCTGATTAGGAGTAGGGATACCACCTCCTCTGAGACTGGAGTAAAGGAAATGAAGACAAGAGGTTGAGAGGTCATACTTACTAGACCATATTTTCTCTCTGAAGTAAGAGGTAAGTTTATATAGTAGGGAGTAGAGCAAGGGTTCCAAAAGAACAATCAATATAAGTCAGAAAAGGCTATTAAAGAGAAAGTGGTGAAAGAATTGTTAAGGGGCACTGAGGACAAAATGCAGATTATAGATAAATCTATAGTCAATTGGCTCAACTGTGTGATTATTTTTATATATTAAAATATATTATTTATTATTTTTATAGCAGCTTAGGTTTAACAATGGAAAATAGATAGTTGGACTGTATGTATCTGGTGGCCTTCTCCCCACCCCAAAAAGATAACAGTATAAATTTGTGATGGATCTATGATTCAGACCACACTGGAACCTCCATAATGCCATCATTTCCCAAACTGGGTTAAAGGAAATTCTGGTAATAGGAGATAATAACCTTAGAACATATGATGCCATTACTCACCTCTTACCTTTGGTGTTACTGCTATCATGCATTTGAATTCTTCATGTACTTTAAACCCAAGAACACATTAGTAATATTGTTTTAAATAGGCTATGTTCAGTCAATATTTTAATATTTATGGAAATATTTACTCTTCTAGTTGCTCTTCATTCCCTCCTGCATGTCTGTGTTTATGTCTGGAATTATTTTCCATTTGTCTGAAGAACTCCTCTTAGTATTTCTTTTAATGCACATTGCAAGCAACTCAGTATTTTAAAAAATATTTATATTTCATTTTCTACTTTGAAGAAAATTTAAACTGGGTATAAAATTCTACACTGACTTTTTTTCAGAACTTTAAAAATGTCATTTTACTATCTTCTGGTTTTCATTATTTCTATCAAGAATTCTCCAGTCTTACTGCTGTTCTTTAAAAATAATATATCTTTTTACTTCAGTTTGCTTTTAAGATTTTCTCCTATTCACTGATGTTTATAGCTTTTACCATGTTGTACTTACATTTGTGCATGAGTGTGCATGAACGTGTACATGTATGTTTAATTTATCCTGTTTGGAATTCTTAGGACTTCATAATTTCAAATATTGTGTTCTACAATTCTAGACTTTCCATTTGATTCTTTCACAGAGATACCAATTTTCTGGTAAAATGCTTCATCCTTTTGTCTATTTTCTTATTCCTTTTTTATAACTTTACAAATATTTTAATCATAGCTATCACAAAGTTCTGGTCAGCTAACTCCAATATTTCCACCAACTTTGAATGAGTTTATATAGTGTAGTGTTCTCTTGGTTTTCTCCAGTAATTTTCTTCACACAAATTACTTGTGTGTCAAGTAATTTTCAAATGAATGCTTACCACTGTTTACTAAAAAATTGTAGAGATTCTAGATACTATTATCTCTGGAGGGTTCAGCCGTACCTCTACTAGGTATAAGGAGTGGAGGTTGACCACCTAAATCCAATGAAGAACTGTGGTGGTAGATGCCAGTTTATAGCCTCTGGTTTTCATAAAACTGCTGTGAAATCTATTCTGCTTTACAGGCACTTTTTAAAAGAAAATGTTTTTAACCTAACTTGTTCCGCCCTGATGTCCAGAAGGCAATACTGGATCTGTGCTTGATGCCAATATCTCTACCAAAAATCTGCTGGATTTTCGGTACGTTAGCCTAAGTATAAAGCTGGAATTTTCAGATTCCTGCTAGCAGATAATCGGCAAATGCCTACAGGGTAAAAGTGGCTGCAGAAATAAGCTGACTTTCAGGTTCTGTACTTCCACTGTCTTAGCCTCTCCAGTTCTCATTATTGCAACTGCTTTCTGATACCTTCAAAACAAATATTTTTTTAGTTATACTTGACAGGAATGCTGGTTGGTGTAAACCACTCCATCCCATCCAAAGGCAGAACTAAAAGCTAAAGCCTTTTAAAAAGATAGGTATCATTGTAGATAAAGGATTCTCAAGAATCAAAAAGCAATTCTTAGAAGACAGTAAGCACAGAATATATGCACACACACAAAATAGAGAGGAATAAAAACCCAGACTGACAGACTGTAATGGAATCCAGTTTGAAAAGCATAAATCAATTTCACATAAACCATGCCTTTAGTCATAATATATGTATATAAATATAAATGAATGTAAATATATATTATGCATATGTTAAAATTGTGATTACCTTTAAGAATTGAAAAGGTAAATCCAGTTTTTCTATGTATCAGAATAGGTTTTTTGGTCATAAAAAGTAAACCTATGATTATAGTGTTTTGGTTTGTTGGTTTTTGCCACCCTTCGTTCTTTCCCAGTTCTTCTGGTAAAACGATATCTCAAATTTCTTTTGGAAAACTTTTTCCCTTACTTTCAACCAAACTTTAGGGGTAGGCTTTGATTGTCCTAAAGTTGTCAGTGTATTATATTCTTTTGGCCATAACTATGAGTTAAGAAATCACTGAATAAGCCCAAGACCCATAATAGGCCAATCCAAGTTAATAAGCTCTAATTCCAGGATTTGTTTGTATTTCTGAGAAAATAACTTTTTCTTTCATTTTGGATTCCCTCAAAGCATGATGGCCATAGCCTCTAACTCCATATAACTTGAAAATAAAGCCAATAAACCGAGTAGAAACAACAAAACCCAGAGCCAGAACAAAATCTTTCGGTCTTGAGCAAGACTTTTCGGAAATAAAAAAGGAATGAACTATTTATGCATACAACATGTATGATACTTCAAATCATCATACTGAAAGAAGGCAGACACAAAAGAGTACACATTGCATGATTCTACTCATATAACATCCTAGAAAATGCAAACTAATCTATAACGACAAAACGCAGATATGTGGTTGCTTAGGGTTGGAGGTGGAGAGAGGTATAGGCTGGCAGGTGGTACAAACAATCTTGTGGTGGGGGATAGAAAGGTTTCATATCTTGATTATGGCAGTGGATTCACTCACAGGTGTGCTATACCTGTCAAAATGCATTTGGACTGTACACATTAAATAGCTGCATTTTATTATATGTAAATTATACCTCAATAAAGTTGACTGAAATAAAAACAAAACATGAAAAGCAGCTTCTGGAAATTAGCACTATTTTGGTCTTTTCATTTATGTGAACAGTAGGTTTCATTTTTATTCAAGCAATTTTCTATGTAGTTTTCTGACCTTTCCAATTGGCAAATACTATCTGATACAATTACATTTAGTTTACAAAATTTACTATGGCAAGAAAATGTATTAATTTTCAATGACTTTTGAAAGGCAGTCAGTAAGGTGAAACAAAAAGGCTCACAGGTGATTAATGATTTAATGACAGTCTTCTTTTCAACAAAAGACAAAGGTTCTCCAAGAATGCTGATTAATTCAAGTTTTATTTTTAATCTTTTCTAAAAAGAGAGTCCAACAATGTTTCTTAAACTGTTACACTGTCTAAGAATTCTTACATAATGTTCTTCCTGGTATCTGATTTAATTTTTTTTTTCTCTGTTCACATTTATTTCTTTCTGGAAAAGAAAAAATATATTTCTCTAAATAATCATCAAACATTTTCATAGTCACAAGTCATATTTTTTTGGTTTTTCTCTCCTTTTGGCTTACTTAACCTAATTTCTATTTCAAGTCTTATTTTTTAAATTCTTTTCTGGATCTTAAAAGTGTTTCCATTTCACGTTTAGACGTACATCAGAAAATATTAGTTTTAGGGAAGTACTAATTTTAAAACACACAATATTTTATAATGAATCCACCCCCTAAAACAGGACTGATAGGTTTAAGATTGAGAAAACCTGCTGTAATTGCATGCAGAGCTACAGCATTATAACTTGGGAATCTGAAAATGTCTTCGAGACAGATACATATGTTAAATTTTCCTGATAAAATTATAAATCTTATATTACACAATAAAGTGAATATATACGAATTAGGCTGGAACACAGATCACAAATATATACTCACTAATTGATGGGAACTGCCACAGGGACAAAACTGACACACCCAGTGGAAATACTGTATCAGGTTTCATGACTTAAGCAATTTGAGAGTTTCTGGAAACAAATGTACTAACAGCACTAAAAGACTCTTTTCTCCCTTTTACTTCCTCATCAGCAGTCCAGAAAAGAATGGAAACTAGAGGACCTTATATAAAATTATCCTTTTTCTCAGCAGTTTCATCTGACTCAAAGAGTTTGTCTTCCAATCTACATTAAACTATATACAATATTGTATCATTAGAAATCCTTGTTAATATATTTCAGTTGTTATATAAGTTATGTCACTTAAAATTTTACTGCTTTTCCTGTACTTAAAAAACCTTTTTGTTTTTTGCTTTAATATTTTCAAACCTCAATTAATACAGCTACTTGTCTCAAGGTTTCATTATTATTATTTTAAAATATCCCTACATGCTGTCTGCAGCTGAGCATTCTCTACCTAGATGGTTTCCTACACCAAAACAATTCGCTTTTTGAAGTCAAAATATCATTTTTGCAGTTTTTATGCAATAATACTATTTGAATTTACTTTTTAATAATATAATTGACATAACTGCCACTTGCCTCTGAAAAATGAGAAATTATAATTTGTATTTCAAATCCAGAGGGGCTGGGATTAGGACTCAGATATCTAGTTAGCCACCATGGGATATGAACTCCATTGTTAAAATACTATTTATATTTAAGCCTCCTAGAGGAATATAATGACTGCTCTATGCTCAATAATCAGTACATTGACTTGTTATCAACTAAGCACTTAATCAGTACTCTATATTTGACTCAGTGCTTCTCTGTGATCAACTATGTTAACCATTACCTAAACAACTATTCTAAAGAAAAAAATCTGAAAGTTTACAAGTATCTAAAGCAGGGGTTCTTAACTTTTTTGTTTCACGGACCCATTTGCCAGTCAGGTGAAAACCACAGACCCCTTACTAAGTCCACGCTATACTGTGTATTAATTAATAAATATATAACACCCGCACCAACACATCCCCACAAGAAAAATGTTTTCTTGAATTTCAATTCAAGCTCATGGACCCCTAGTTAAGAACCTTTGATCTAAAGAAAATAAGACCTGGAATAGAGGTTCTTAACCTAAGGCTCATGGAAGGGCTTGGTAGGGAATAAACTTCTTTTAATTACATGCAAAGTTCTCTGTAAGTACATGTTACCAGAGAGAAGATTCAAAGCTTGCATTGACTTCTCAACAGGGTTTCTAATACCCTAAATGTTAAAAACATTAACTGTGAACTTGTGGAAATGTCTTGCTACTATAATCAAGAATTTGAATGTAAAAGTATTGCAGAATATATGACATCTGGCTTGTATCTACCATAATAAAGAATTAGTGGTCTTGGATTGAAAAATTATGAAACAAATCAGTGAAAATGTCATTAACCTAAATCTTGAGAATATTTAAGTTCATATACAATGTACAGGTCATTTGAATGTCATAAAATAAGTGTACAAAATAATTATTAAAAAAAAATCATGTCTGTAAATTGGACACATTGGCCAGCTAAGCAATGATAGGTAAGCTGAATCATCAGTCCATATCCTTAGTTAGATAAACCAATTAAAAGACATAAATCAGAAAAAGGAAAATTACATTTGTAAATTTAAAATGTTTAAAAATAATAATAAAAAAATACAAATATAAAAAGAATTGAGAAATTCCTTCTAAAGGATAAAAAAGTAATAAAATAACACGTTAGTCCACATTTGGTTTCTGAATTTTTGTTTCATTTCTCACCCAAAAAGCTTATGAATTTTTGTTTTTATTTTTTCACAAACTTCTTTAAATTATAAATAAAAATATATTTGCACAGTTTTTCACCAGCTTTTCTAGTCAGTGAACAAAAGTAAAAGAAAAAAAAAGTAAGAGAAACCGTATAAAGTTTACTTCTTTTTATGTATTATTAAAAAACCCAGCCATCATGCAGGCCTGTGCCATTCTTACTTAGGCCACTTTCAGGCAGATTCTGAAAAGCTGGAAAGTAAACACAGGTGTTTTAAAACTCAAGCTGCTGCCACGGACGACCACAAACACCCTTAACTATGATGTGGCAACTCCTCTTTCCTGCCCTCTGTTTTTTAAAACACTGTCCGAAAAGAAAATGTCAAATTTCACCTTTCAACACCTCAAAATAAGTAAGAGCTTAAAGTATTGTTTTGCAAATCTCCAGCAAATGGATCACTTTTTCACTACTTTTAAATGTAGCTAATTAGATATTAATTGCATAAAATAGAAGTAGAATTTATTAGAGAATTAGCACACCCCCAAACTTGCACCCCTCCTCTACCATTTTTTAATACTATTTTCTTTAGTTTTTCAGAGTAAAACCTTTCTTTTCGACCACATTTAGATCATTTATTCTGTTGTATAATTTTTATAATTTTTACAGAAAGTATCTGCTTTGTTCCTGTAAGGTTTAGCATGTAAATCAGAAATGAATATGAATCTTTTTAAAAAAAATAGTTAAGTACTTTTGGTTACCATGTAAAGAGATATTTAGACTTTGGAAAATTCAAAGCTTTAGGACATATAATTCTTTTTTAGAAAACTGTGTGTCTTGATATATACCTAAATAGAGGTAGAAAAAAATCTTTCATGGAGAAAAACAGAAAGCAAAATAAATTCCAAACTGCTACAAAACATGGAGTTACAGAAATAAGTGGAATCAACTTTCAAATATTGAAATAATCTAGTCCTTATAACTATATCAAAGAGCACCAAGAAGCAGAGATAGAATTTAAGAATCAATGAGCTACTACTTAACTAATGAATATAAAAAACCAAAGTAGAATGAATTCTTTACCTTTTAACATAGCTGTCAAGAAACAGGTGTTGTCAAGAAAACGGTCAAGTATTTATCAGATCCCAAATTACTTATCTTGGAAGTTATTTTGGAAGGTTTAGGCTACCCTCAAGAGTCCACAAATAATTCCTTTGTAGAACTGACATGGGAACTGATTTGTGAAATCATACTTGCGTATTTCATTATTTCTAGTAAAACACCAGTAGTTTCTTATTGCTCTATTTTTTAATAAAATGATATAAATCCCTTTCAAAATGGTACGAAAATGAGAAAACAAAATTAATAGGAATCTAAATTAATTTAAGAATGAATAAGATTTTTATATCACTACATTTTTTCAAAATGCAAAGAACTGATATCAGAGCTATATGATATTTGGCTAATCAGAGGCAACCAACTGTAAATAAGAGAAAAGCAAATAAACTTTTACCATCTTGCTCAAATCCATCCAAGCATTGCTTTGTCTCATATGTGAAGGTCATTATATAGCATTAAGAAGCAAAATAATAAAGTTAAGTTGTGACATAAACCAACAAAATTAAGGAATTTAGAATTAAGAGAATACTGAGTCCACTGTACTTTGTATTAAACCACAAATGATACCTACAGGCACAAAGGAGCAAGGAAAGGGCAATGTATCAGCCTTAGAAGTTAATTTCCTTGCTTTTGTTACTTTATATTACCATCTAATATTACGTAAACAATCTGTTTCTAGGCAATTTATTTTTCCTCTGCCATGATGAGCTGAGCTCATTTGTACACTAAATATCTTTCAGCACATGAAAATCTAGTTTAACAACAAGTCATAAAGGAATGCCATTTAAAATCAAATTAACAAAAATATATGATATACAACAGTTGCTTACTTGGAAAGAACACTATTTTTTTTTAGGACCTCTCAAAAGTTGAAGGTAATTAAAGCAACAGAATTTAATAAAAAATGATTTATCTTTGAGCACTTGGGCCTTTTTAGTAATTATTTCTTATTCTTTTTAAAAATATAGTGATTACCTGAAAACTTACGGATCTAGATATCAACATACGTAACAGATATAAGTTAGATTACAGAAACTATTCAGAATAAATAAGTGAATTTTTGAAGAGCAACCTCAGAGTTAAAAGCCAACCAAGATGTACAAAAAAAAAGTAAAGGAAAAAATGTACCTTCTGATCACTGTAATCATAACAATTTCACTATCCTCTGGTTCTAACAGAAATCAATAGTCACACAATATTTAAAGAGGATAACTTCTGTAATGAAATTTAAAGTTTTAAGAATTTAGCACTTTTAAGAAGAAGGACAGCAATGCTGATATATCTTGAGAGTGAAATGCATAAAAGTGATTCTGGACTTCAATGTAAAATATCAATTATCAAAAGTGAAGATTTAACTACTCATAAACCACAAATGGATACTCCATTATACTGGAAACACTTCCACAGAAAATATAAAACTACATTGTATGATTTTGTGAAATTATTAAGGAAGTTGAAGTACAAGATAATATAAACATCATTTATATATAGCTGTGGTTGTGCAAGATTCCAACTTAACATTTTCTAAGGAAACAACTTGTATACAAGTTATAAAAACCCTCAGAAGCAGCTATTCACCCAAAAATACAATTTTTTTCAAGATGGTGAAATACATTCTAGGATATGCATTTAATATAAATACAAAAGAATAAAAATGTTGGCATTATGCATTTGTATTCAATTTTAAATACTAAGCAATAAATGATAAGACCTTTTAAAATGTGCCTATGAATTACTACGGCTAGAGTAATTTTTCAAGCTGCCTTTTTGTTTCTGTTAAAATTAAAATCCATGCTGTGTAATCCTTGGAGTCAATTTGTAATTAAGGGGATTTGATGTGAGACCAGACACTGAATTAATGATAAAATTTAATATCTGTTTTAATGCATCAACATAACAGGAAAAGTAAGCAACACTGAACAACACAAAGAACTTATTTTGGTATAGAGGGCATACTGGAGTTATGTCAACTAGTGAATGTTAGTTTTTAAATAATCAACATGCATATTAAAGTTCTGATAGATGTATTTCTAAAAACTGTGTCTGAAAATCAACACTCATGACAAAAAGCCTAGAATATGGATTTGTTTGGAACAGAAAACTACATTGATAAATTTAGTTACATTTATTGGAATTTTATGTAATGTCTAATGAAGGACTCAACTGCTTTCTCCTCAAATCAGGAACATTTTACTTAATAACTAAAGTAAGTCAACTGTATATGACAGATTAAAGTTTGTTTTCTTTATATATATATATATTAGTTTGGAAAGGACATGTAATTTTTTAAAAATTCATCAAATTGAATTTCATAATATTGTAAGTAACCATCTTGTCTGTACCAACCTTTTCAGAGCATTACTTTACTGCAATTCGTAAGAGAATTTAATTTAATAAGTCACTTATTCCAAAGCACTTTAAAGCAAACTTATGTAGTATTTGATCACTGGAAAAGGCTAAAAGAAAGAGAAAATTTTCATTTAACCAGCATTCTCTATGCAGCCTCAACCAATTTACCCCTAATTACAAAGGAAAACATTATAAATGACATAAACTTATAATGCCAGCAAAATTCTGGCATCAGCCTAATACTGAAATCAAGTAGAAATTAAACTAATAGAACTAAAACGAAAAAGTAAACTTGGTAGAAAACAAAGCACTGGTTTAAGAAAGAGAAAAAATCCATAGGCCTAAAAGAAAGGTTGGGAAAATATTTTGTCCCTACTTTACTTTTCAAACACAAAGTCAATGTCAGCAGGTTTTCAAATTCAGATTGATATATTCCAATTCAGTGGGCTTTGGGTCAGGTCTAGATTTATTATTTTGAAGCCATTCTTTTGATGATTCTGATACATGGCTCTGTTAAGAACCATTAATCTAGATCTACTACCTAACAACCAATCAACCAGGCCTCAGTTATGATTTGCTTTTAAAGGTACTCAGGATATTATTGTTAAAAATATAACATGGACATCTGCTCTTCTACATTTTATTGGCCACTGTAATACCAAAAATCAACAGGGCAGGAAAATGGGTGAGGAAGATAAGTGAGAACAGAAGTTAAGAAAGGAGGTAGGACTGAAGGTGAAATGTTGATGTGGGCACAGGTAGGAAAGGTCTGAGAGGAAAACCTAGGAGTACTGACAATTTTTCTAATATTCCATTTTTTCTCAGGTCAGTGCTCATTTTGTTATTAAAACAATTCCATTCTATCACCTTAATCTGTCTTTAGCTTGGCCATAGAGAAGAGTACTGTGGCTAAACTGAAGATGAAGGATGAGTAGGTATTAGCTGTGCAAAGAAGCAGAGGAGTAGGTATTAGAAAGTATTTAGTAAGAGAAAATACCAGATCCAAAAGCCAGGTGTTACAAAGACTGGAAAAAGGGTTCTAGGATATATGTAAAGCCAGTTTGCATAATAATAAATTTGTCAGGTATGGCTTAAAATTCAGAATCCTATTGAAAATGTATGCCTCTGTTCACATATTCATTTTGATTAATTTTTTTGGCACTTCACAAAATGTATAAAACAGTGCCTGTAGGGAGCTTGCAAGGCAATTTTATATTTCTATTATTATTTATCAAATTAAATCTCAAACTCCTAAAATAATACTGACTGTGAAACTCAAGATTAGAAAAATATCATTAGCAGTCAATATTAAGGACAATTAAATCCAAGTGTTCACAAGTACTACATTTGTAATTTGTGAGTTTCCCATAATAATACTGTATTCCTTCCATAGCAGAGGTTATAGTTCATGGATATTCTATCTGAACCTCATTCAGTTTTTATTATGTGTTGATGGACTTCATGAACTTCCACAGGCTTTGATGATTTTGCTATACCTGGTGCTGTTATCTAAAGAGCCACCCTTCAGTGTAACTGCTCATTCCAGAAAGCCCATAATGAATGTTGTCATTGCAGTTCCCCATCTGGTATGCAAAGACTGTAAACGTGGTCTAGTTGAAACTCTTGCTTGTAAAGAAAGACAAGCTCAAGAAAAAACTTAGTGTGTGGAAAACAAAGCCTGGCAAGGGAATAGAACACTGTTAGGAAATAGGGCAGAAACTTTCTCCATCTCCCTTGCTCAGAGTTACTGAGTATGTATTTTCTTTATGTACTGACTCCTTTCTGTTTTTTCCAAATAGCTGCTTTGTAACGTCAGATTGCACATGGTCCATTGCAACCAACCTCATCTAAGCCTACTTCATGACTATTCAAAGAAAACTGGACCATTCTTTCTGCTTCCCAATTGCAAACTATTGAAGGAAGAATCGTTTTGAGCCAGGACACACAGACAAGATCACCGGCAAGCTTTGGGTCAGACAGCCATGAATCAGATTTCTTATAGAAGGACAATGGTTGGGAGATGTGTAAATACATTTGAATAAACAATAAAAATGTCTGCAAAACACCCCATTCTGTAAAACAAATGTTCCTCAATGTTACATTCATATTGTATTCTAACCCTCATGCTTTTTTTCTATAACCTAGCTCCTCAAAAAATAATCTACATTTTTTTCTACTTTTAAAACTTCTCATTTATTCTCTAACTCACTGGAGTCAAGGCTTCTACCATGACCTCTGCACTGAAACTACAATGACAAAATTACCACTTGTCCTAACAATGGTCAAATCGAATAGACACTTTTGATTTATCTGACTCCTCTACAGCAATTGACACTGTTAACCACTCCCTTCATGAAATTTTATCCTATTCTGGATTCTATGATAACAACCTCTTGGTCATCTTCCTATCTTTCTGATTATTCCCTCAGTCTCCTTGCAAACTGTACTTTGTATGTGTGTTTCACTTAAATGCTGGATTCACTATCATTTTATCCTTCTCTCATTTCTCTTATCCTTCCAAATCTAACTGCTGTATATTCCCATACACGTCCATGGTTTGCACTAAAAGATTTGGTATTGTTCTCTCCCTTCCCAAACTAATTTCTTACCCCTGTACTTCCCACTGTATGGTCACTTATGCACTAAGTGAAAGATGTACATACAACGGTACTTTTCAAAATTGCTTATAATATTGAAAAACTGGAAACAATCAAAATATCCTAAAATAATGAACTGTTGTATAATTTAACTATAGTGTATGGAGGCACTGGGATCCTATGTAGCCAATAAAGGGTTGGTACAGTTCTCTACTTATAGTTACAGAAAGATATATATGACATATGGGTAAGCTACTCTAGTATAATTCATAACCATACAAGGAAAAAGGCCTGGAATCATTGGCTTTGAATGGTATATGTACCCATTTCTGAAATAATCATTGTGGCCAACAGAATTGGATATTCTGATTGGACAGGCCTGAGGCCAGAGTAGTATCACCTTAAACCAAAGCACATCTGAGGATGGAGGATGATTGGTTTCTTACAGGAAAACCAGGATTATCAAAGTCCAGGGATGGGCAAATAAACTCTGAGCAGCATAATTACTGCTAAGGAGCACCAATACAACACGTAAATGAAGGATAAAAAGAAAAAAAAAAGTAGTGATGATGCATAGATCAGAAAAAGTGAATATAAGGTCTAAAGCTTGGGAAACAGATGTGGCTCAAGTTATTGGGCTCCCATCTACCATATAGGAGGTCCAGGGTTTGATTCCTGGGGCCCCCTGGTGAAAGGCAAGATGGCCTGCGCAGCGAGCTAGCCCAAGTGGAGCGCTGGCCTGTGCAGAAAGCTGGCTTGTGCAGGAGTGCTGGCCTGCCCAGCGCGGAGAGCTGGCACAGCAAGATGAGACAACAAAAAGAGATACAGAGGAGAGACAATAAGAGATGCAGCAGACCAGGGAGCTGAGGTGGGGAAAGAGATTGAGCACCTCTCTCCCACTCTGGAAGGTCACAGGATCGGTTTCCAGTGCTGCCTATAGAGAAGACAAGCAGACACAGAAGAACACACAGAGAGCAGACAGCAAGCACGAAAACAATGTGGGAGGGGGCGGAATTAACAAACTAAAATAAATAAATCTTTTAAAAAAAAAAAAGTCTAAAGCTTTAAGCATGCTTAAGAAGAATTTTATATAATGGCAGAATGCATATGTATAGCCCAAGAAGAAATAATATTCATGAAAATTTATGCAGCAAACAATAGCTCAGTCAAATGTATAAAGCAAAAAAATCCTAGAAACATGGGAGATTTATAAAAACACAATTAAAGTGGGAGAATTTAATATTCTTCCTTCAGAATTTGACAGATCAAGTCAATAAAAAATAATAACTATGTAACGGACTTGAATAATATGAGTTTAATTGAATATATATTAAACCTCTTACCCGGTGAACAGAGAATGAAATTTGTTTTCTTAAGGTTGAAGTTGAAAAAAAAAAAAGTATTATTTATTTGGCAAGAAATAAAATATTAATATATTTTAAACTGTAGGTAATTAAATTACATTATCTAAATTATCCTGGATCAAACCAAAAGTTGAAATAGAATTAAATTATTTAGGTATATAATTAAAAAAAAAAAGAATACTTGTTACCCCTAACAAAATTAAAAGACAAAGTTGGAATTACAGTCAGAGTAAAATGTGTGGTCCTGTATGATTTTACTATTGTTTTAAATGACTGAAGTGAGCAAATTAATGTTAAAAAATAGAAAAAACAACAAAGTAAACCAAATCAAAGTAAGAAGAGAGAATAAAGATAAAGTCAAAAGGTAAAGAGAAATAGAAAATTTAAGGAGTTGAAAAGACAAATAAAACAGTGCTTGGTACTCAGTAAGTGCCATATGAAGACAGACTATTATAAATATAAAACAAAAATTTCACAAGAAAACAACAACAAATCAAATTGGACAATATGTTAAAAAACAATACACTTGGGGGTCGGATGTGGCTCAACTGGTTGGGCGTCCGTCTCCCATATGGAGGACCCGGGTTCGATTCCCAGGACCTCCCGGTAAAAAAAAAAAAAAAAACAAAAAAAACAATACACTTGAACACAGTTTATTCAATGAATTGTTCCATACCAAGGGCTCAATATAACTTTTTAAAATATAACTTTTTATATCCACTAATAAAAACTTTTAGAAAATAGTTCTAGAAGTAAACTACTTAAATATGACAAAAGATATGTATCAAAATCCAATAGTAGTTGTTCTACTTCTAACAGCAAGAAAAGCCAAATACCGTACAAAGTCATATTTATTTCTCATTACACAATCAAAGTCACAGGGCAACAGAGTAGTCTGAATTTCAGTGAGGGACAAGTCCCTCTAAGGAGAAATAGGATGCACAGACTAGCATGATTAAGGTAGAGCACTGGAGGAGGAAGGGCCAGTCATATATCCTGGTAAGAAACTGGCACTTTCTTACTGCTGAGTATGTGCTGGTGTGATCATATAGAGCCTGAAGGAATCTCTGGACAGAAAAGGAGTTTGCATTCACTGGTAGGCTCTTTTTCACAGCTCTCTACTGGGTACTGATGAGAAATATCAAGGGCTTGGTAAGAGACCAGAGATAGCCTCCCTCCAGAGGCATGCAGTGAACATTGGCTGCTGCTGTGTAAAAGGAACAAAATCTCCCCTTGCCCAGACCATTCAGTAAATGGAAGCAAAAGTCTTATGTGGCTGAGAGAGGGGTAGCAAAATTTCCAGGGCACAGGGAAAATCCCACTGTAGCTGGTGAATGGTAGAAGAAAAAAATAGCTCTATCTCTTTGGGAGTGGCAGGAAACAGATCTGTGCCCAGTGTCCTATACCAAAACCATTAGAGGGAAGCGGCTGTGGCTCAATCGGTAGGGCTCCCGTTTACCATATGGGAGGCCCCGGGTTCGGTTCCCGGGGCCTCCTTGTGAAGGCAGGCCCGCCCGCACGGCCTGGTTAGCTACTGGAGAAGGGGTAGCAAAATCTTTCCTGCACAAGACCTCCAACAGATACAAGGTAATTGGGCTATAATGAGAAGGAATGCTGAGAAAGTGTCAACCCAGGCATACAAGGACTGTCTGAGAAAGAAACAGAGAACTCTCTGTCCCACAAGGCCAGCCTGTAAAAAAGCATTCTACTTTTGGGAGAAGAACAAGACTGTAGAGCATATAAGCATATAAGATAACTCTAAGTGAAGGATGAAACATGAACACTGAGAGAAATCCTTCAGGGCCTTCTTCTACCCTAATCATAAGACAACAGCAACCCTTACTAGAGGAATTTGAAACCTATGAAGCACGGACAGTTACCACAGCAAAAACAAAACCCAAATCCAGCTTAACTCCTGAATGGATCAACTCAATGCTCACACTAATAGCCAGAGAGAAGAACCATCGCTTTATTCACAACGTTCAACATTCAATAAAAAATTATTAGACACAAAAATAAGGCAAAGAAAACCAAACCAAAGAAATATTGTCGAAAGATAAAGCAATCATGAAACCAGACTCAGAGAGGACCTATATATTGAAACTATCAAACGGATACTTTAAAATATGAAGGTAAATATAAACTCCCATGGTAAATATCAAACTAATTGGTGAAATGTTGAAACCACTGCTATAAAATTAGCTAAAAGACAGGGATAGCCACTATTGTAATTCCTATTCAAGATTAATTTGGTACATCTAGGGGCAGTGAGGGGAAAAGGCAGATAAATTTTCTTTCTATATTAGCAATTTTTCACTAGCAGTAGGGAACATTTACAAATTTTAAATAACTTTTTATTTTGAGACAATGCCACTTCAGGACTGTATATAAATGAAATCATATGGATGTAACTCTTTGAGATTAGCTTTTTAAAAAATTTAGCATAATGCCCTTGAGATCCATACAAATTGTTGCATTTATTAATAGGTTGTTCCTTTTTATTGCTGAGTAATGTCTCATTGTGTGGATGTTTATCCATTCACCTATGAAAGATAACTGGCTTGTTTCTAGTTTTGGGCTATTACTAATAAAGCTGCTATGAACATTTTGTGCAGGTTTTTGTGTGGATATAAACTGTAATTTCTTGGGGGAAACACAGGAGTGCAATAACTGGGTTGCATTATAAATGTATGTATAACTTTATAAACTGCCAAACTGTTGTCCAGAGTAGTTTTACCATTTTACATTTCTATTAGCAATATATTGATAGATTTGGTTTCTCCACATGCTAGCAACATTTGGTATTGTCAGTATTTTTAAATTTAGTCATTCTAATAGTTGGAGGTATCACATTGTGGTTTTAATTAACATGTATATTTTTTAGAGAGAAATTTAATTTTAAAAAGTTTTAACAATAATAAAATTAAAGGGCTAGATTTCTGGGTCTTTTTCTTAAATATTCTGATTCAACAATTCTGGAATCAGATTTAGGAATCTGCATTTAAATGCTTATAGTATTATTCAAGTATCTGTTTCTGGACAATCCTATCTTTAAGAGATAATGGTTAGGTCTTTAAAATTTTATCTGTCATGCATCTTTTCTCAGAAAATTATTAGAGAATGTGCTGCATCAAAATGAAAGAGTAAACCAAAGAGAAAAATGGGATCCAGGAAACAGGAGATCCAACATAGGAGAAACCAAAGGAATCCACAGAATGATAGTGAAGGTACATTCCAGGACCAGGGATAGATGGCAGTCCTATTGAGCAATCAGTCCCAATCCTTCAAGGAAAAAAAAAAAAGGTAGTATTTTTAATTTTTAGGTCACCTGATGTACTTGAAGATATTAACAGATTTATGTGTCTAGTAGAGATTACATGGTAGATACATAATATACAAAACAAACTAAAAATGGAGACAGTAATTCTGGGGAAGACAAAGCATTGAAAAAGCAGGGAAATGTGGTTTGTTAGGAACTGAGAAAGGTTTGAGGTGTTTATCCCACTTGTAAACCAACAAATAGCCCACCAGAGTTTTCACTGATGCTGGCAGAAGATACAAGAATCCTGGGTCACAGACAAAGGACTCATGGCACAGCAAACAGCATGAGCTTTATGCTAGCATGGGATGTCTGTGCTCCCCAAATCCCATGGGGGTGATGTGGAGGGACCCTAGTGGATACTACACCATATAAAGTGAGTTACATCACAGCTGAAGAACCCCAAGTTTAGAGAACCTTCATTTTTTAAATATTCATCAGCAAACCTGCCCGACCTTTGCTACAGAGGAAGATATTATCTTTATTATTTTGGACAGTAAACAAATCTGCTCTATGCTCCAAAGGGAGATACTATTTTTACCTTCCAAGGTTATTTGCCATACAAATATCCCTTTAAAACATGGTCCAGAACCAACGCCATTATCACCTCTGCTCACAAGACATAGAAACATTTGAGAACCATAACAGAATTGTCTTCCAATATTGTTAATTTAGAGGGTCATAACCAGCATTATTTAACAAAATTAAATAGAATAGAATGAAAAGTATTTGAGTATATATGTGTCATCAGAGTATGCAGTCTTTCCTTACAATTTTGCTCGTTTGTGTGTTTCTATATTAATTGGATCACGACATAAAATAATTCTTGCCAAGATGTTTGAAAAATAATTATATGGCTCAGCTGTGAAAATCTATGTATAACAATGTAAATATTGAACAATGATCTAACAAAAAGGTAAGAAAGCTAAATCCTCATCTTCCATACTAGAAAATAAATTAATAATAGCTAAAAATGAAATATCAAGAAATAGTATAAACTTCACATTTAGACATATACAGCCATCAGTTCCAATCCTGCAAAGGAAAAAAAGGTAATATTTTATAAAAGTTAGAATAAAAAGCTTAGAATAAATGTTAGAATAAAGAGCTAAGTGATAAAAGTGATTTCCTCTTTGGAATAGGAATTGGAGAGGGATGAGATGGGTGAGGAAACTGCCATTTTTCATTATGACCCTTATAAAACCATTTGAATTTTAAATATATATATTTTATTTTTTAAACATTTGAAAAATAATCAAAATTTTTTGTTTGCTAAATGTGGTTATTTATATACAAAATATTTTTCACAGCATTACTGAAAAGGGTACAAAACTGCAAATAACTTAAATATCTAACATCAGAGAGAAGAGCTAAAAAATTATGGTACATGCAAATATTCTCATTCGCTATATTAGAAACTATGCATGTGTTCCCAGACCTAGTTTTTCTCCCTAGGTCTGGGTTTTGGAATGCTGGTGATAAACTAAGCCTGATTTATTATATGACCATCCTGTATGGGAAAGGACTATAACTTTGGGTATCTTTGGTCAACCTTCAGAGATATAATAGGGGGACAGATGTGGCTCAGGCTCAGGTGGTTGGCTAGGTCCCATATGGAGGGACCTAGGTTCAATCCCCAGGACCTCCCGGTAAAAATGAAAAAAAAAGGGAAAATTATAGAAGGCACGTGGGTCATAAGGCACTGTACGTGGATGTGCCGCTAGGCCCCGTGCGCAGGTGCACTGTCAGGCCCCGTGAGCCATGCAGTAAGATGATGACATGACAGGAGAGTGACACAAGGGAGAGCCAAGACAAGACGCACTGAAAAACCAGGAACTAAGGTGGCACAGGTGGTAGGACACCTCTTTCCCACATTGGATGCTCTGAGGATCGAATCCCAGTAAAGACAGGAGGAGAGGAATGAGAGGAGAGGACAGGAAATGGACACAGAGTCATCCAGTGAATGGACCTAGAAACAGCAAATACGGGGGGTGGTGGAGGGGAGGGGGGGGAGTAAAAATGGATAAGGGTAAATAAATAAATAAACAAACCCTTAAAAAAAGTATACAGGGGAGGACGATACGGACAGACTATAATTAGTAGTAATACTTTGACAATGCTCTTTCATGATTTGTTAACAAATGTTTCACAACAATGCAGGGTGTTTGTAGGGGAGTGATGTGTGGAAGCCCTGTATGATGTATGCATGTTTGTTTTGTAAGTTCACAATGTTTACTGAACACTTATAGTTTATGTATGTTCATGTATGAATGATATACTTCAATAAATTGATTACAAAAAAATAAAGCAAATTAACAACACACACACACAAAATTATGGTACATTTGTGCATTGCAAATTATGTAGCTTTTTTTTTGAGGTCCCGGGGTCGAGGAGTGAACCCGGGACCTTGTATATGGGAAGCCAGTGCTCAACCACTGAGCCACATCAGCTCTCCTGAGTTGTTTTTTTTTTTGTTTGCTTGTTGTTTTTTCGGTTTGTTTTTAGGAGGCACCAGGAACCAAACCCAGGACCCCCCATGTGGGAAGCAGGCACTCAACCGCTTGAGCCACATCCACTCCCCTTATGTAGCATTTTAAGGCAATATTTATAATGAGAATTTAACTTTAATGGCATATGCTTATGAAATATTAAGCTGGAAAGCAGGATACTAAATTGCATTCATTCAACAAATATTTATTCTATATATTGAATAAATATATGCTATATATTTATTCTACGATGTGCCAAGAACCTCTTGTAGGAGACACAGCCAGGATGGTTTTTCAGCTGATATGCACAGGTACAGCTGGTATCTGTTCTGATTGATCAGTATCCTTGTCATACCTACTGTCAAATATTTTTAATATCATCACTTGATATAGAAGTATACAAAGTAAACAAAATTCCCTGACCTCATGAAGCATACATTCCTATCAGGAAAATGGATAATAAATATAATAAATAAGTAAAATATGTACTTAGTAGATGATGATAAATGATTTGAGGAAAAAAGCAGGGAAGGGAAGAAAACAAATGCTGCTATGGTATATGGGATGAGATTTAAAATAGGGTGGTCAATGTCATGCAGGACAATTCCAATGCCCCCAAAGTACTCTATATTATACCTATTCTTTCCTCTCCCTCCCCTTAGAACCTCCAGTGGCCACTGCCTTCACATTAATGATACAGGTTCTCCCATTGCTAGAATAATAATAAGTTTATAGTAGAATCATAGAATAAGTCTATTTTAGTCCATTGCTCATTCCCCAATCTTGAGGCCATTATACGTTTTGTCAAAACCTAAAAAAGTGTGTGAGCCAAAGTGTAAACTATAATGTAAACTATAGTCTGTGGTTAGTAGCAATGCTTCAATATGTGTTCATCAATTGTAACAAATGTACCATACTAATGAAAGATGTTGTTAATGTGAGAAAGTGTGGGAGGGGGTGGGGGTGGATATATGGGAATCCCCTATATTTTTAATTTAACATTTGTGTAATCTAAATCTTTTTTAAAATCTTTTAAAAAAATAAATAATAAATAATTTTTAAAATTTAAAAAAAAAAAAAAAAAAAAAAAATAGGGTGGTCAGGTAAGGCCTCACTGAGAAGGTACAAAGGCCCTGCGATGCAAGCATGCCTGGTATGTTTGAGAAACAAGAGGTTAGACTGACCGAAATGGAGTATTATGTCAGGGACCTCTCTTCATCTGAAGGCCAGATGAAGAGGTCTTGCAGGCTTTTCCTCTGAGTGAAATGTCAAGGCAACAGAAGGTTCTTAGCAGAGGAGTAACAAATCTAATTTACATTTTAATAGGATCCTTCAGGATGCTGTGCTGAGAATTGATGAGGGCAAGACAGAAATAGATAACCCTTAGAAGGCTTTTAAAATAATCCAGGCAAAAGATGATGGAGGCTGGAACTGGTGATAAGTGGCTGGATTCTTGATATGGTCCAAAACTAGAGCCAAGATAATTTGTTTAGAGATAGGATGTAGCACATGAGAGAGAGAGAGAAGTCAAGGATAATGCCAAGGATTTTGGCCTGAGCAATGGGAAGGATAGAGATGTTCTTTTCTGATAGAGTCTGCAGACTGAACAGGTTTGGTGGGTATGATGGTAATTTTATGTGTCAATTTGGCTAGGTTATGGTGTCCAGTCATTTGGTCAAACACTGGCTTAGATGTTGTGGAGGTATCTTGTAGACATGCTTAGCATCTACAATCACCGACTTCAAGTAAAGGAAATTATCCTCGATGGAGTGAGTAGATCTCATTCATTCAGATGGAGGCTTTAAGAACAAAAAACTGAGGGTTCCAGGAGGAAGGAGAAAATTAGCCTCTAGACCATCTATCTACTCCTCTCTGAGTTTCCAACCTACAGGTCTCTCCTATGGATTTTTGACTTGCTAAGCTCAATTGTGTGAAATAATTCCTTAAAATTGTTATACACAACCCCTTAAAATAAATACACACACATAATCCTGTTGGTTCTATTTCTCTGGTGAACCCTGACTAACACAAAGGGTGAAACCAGGAGTTTTGAAATGTTAAGTTTGACGTGTTCATATACATCCAAGTTGTGATAGGCAGCCTCTAAAATGGCTCCCAATGATCTTTGCCTGCTGTTATTCATACCCTTCATAATCATTCCCCTTGAGCGTGGATTGGACTTAGTGACTCACTTTTTAAAAAATATAACTTTCTATTTTGAAATAATTATAACTTCATAGGAGTTGCAAAAAATGTACAGAGAAGTCTGTATACCCTCCAGCCAGCCTCCCTCAATGGTTAACATATAACCACAGTACTGTATCTATATCAGGAAACAATGCAGAGCTTATTCAGACTTTACCAGCCTTACATGCACTTGTGTGTGTGTGTGTGTGTGTGTGTAGTTTTAGGCAATTTTTTTTCATGTAGATTCATGTAACCACCATCACAATCAAGATACAGAACCATTTTATCCCAACAAGGATCTCTGTGCCACTCCTTAATAGCCACTACCCTGTTGTCCTGGTGTAATTATTACTAATACCCACTTGTTCTCAAAAGTATCTTTTGTACTAAAAAATTTAAAGATTAATTATATGGTTAATCTACTTTTGACTATACTAGCTTTAAGGTTGATTGTTCTTCCCTAAATTCAGAATCTTTGTGGGCCTGAATTGAGACTATCTTAGAAATACATAGTGTTGAATAAATAAGTATAACTACAGTCTATCACTATAAATTCATAAAATCAGTGTTTTACAGGTTAAATTACTTTGAATGTTATACAAGTCCCTCATTGTGAAGATATAAAATAATACAATGAAGATCATACAGTTTGTTCATAAAAGAGCCAAGAGCAGAATACAGGTCTCTGACACATAGGCCAGGTATGTCATGTGACACCCATGTAATAGTGGCATAATATGTTACAGTTTACAAATTGATTGCACATACATTGTACCACTTCAATCTAACAATATTCTTGCTCTATTATCTTACAAATGTGGAAAACAATATTCAGAGAAGTGCCTTTCCCCATGCTGCAGAGTGAGTAAAAGGAAGAGTAAAACTTTAATTCAAAATCTATTGCTAGAGTTAGCTACTAGAAAATAATCCAAAGCCATACCCCACTGACAATAGAAGGGTGGTATTATCTGGGCATATCAAAGATAGTATATTAGAATGTGTAGCCATTTGGCAATTTGATGTAATTATGAATTCCAAAAATATAATTGGATCATGCTTGTAAACTGATCTGTTAATCTGGACATGATTAAGTTATGATTAGGGGGTTGACTGGGCCACGTCACTAGGGCGTTGAGCTCCACCCCTTGGTGGATGGGGGAATCCAATATAAAGGCAAGGCAAAGGACAGAAGAAGCAGTTTTGAGTAGCAGTTTTGATGTTGGAGAGAAGGCCCCAGCAGAAGAGAAGCGAGCCGTTTGCCTGATAGTCTACAGCTGACCTTGTGGAGGAACCAGAGGTGCTAAGCCCGGAGAGAAATGCAGCCCCGGGAAGAGAGGAACCCCAGAAGCCTGAACCCTGGCAAACACCAGCAGCTGTCTTGCTCTAACAACGTGGCAGTGGACTTGGGTGAGAGAAAAATTTAACACTTTATGGTCTGGTATCTGTGGACATCTACCCCAAATAAATACCCTTTATAAAGACCAGCCCATTTTTGGTATTTCACATTAGCACCGCTTTTGCTGACTAATACAGAATGGCTCCTAAAAATGACTAGCAATTCATCTCAATATATGGATTTTATTATTAAAAAACATTATTTATTATTTCCTTAGTTGTCCTGGGCAAGTTCAATGAACTGGAGAGTAGGTATTGCAATTCTGTTGAGATTCAGGGCCCAACTGGCACATGGATAGCCCAAAGATTTAAGTCTCTTGGACATATACCTATCAACTCTAGTACTAACTACAGGTTCAAATAGAATGGGCAGAAGAGCCATGTGTAGGGAAGCCACAACTGAGTCCAACTCTATCATACTGGGAAGCATAAATTCCAAAGTAGGGCACACTGGCAGGGCGTCAAACTCCTGAGCTGTCTGCCTTGCCTGTAGTGTCTGGATGTCTCCAAAGTCCCAGGAGCCACGCTATTTGAGGCAATATACTTTGGCAGTCAATGAAATCCTGCTGAGACGTGCCTAAATGTAACCTTTGGAATAATCTCCCGACTCACTTTGAAGTCTCTTAGCCATATAAACTCATTTGTTTTTACCCTTTCCCCCTTTTGGTCAAGGTATTTTTCCAGTTGCATTGCTAGTTGGTGCTTGGTAGCAATCCCTCGGTGCCATGGAGGCTCATCCCTGGGATTCATGTCCCATTTCGGGGGGGAAGGTAATGAGTTTATATGCTGAGTCTGGCTTAGTGAGAGGCCACTGTGAATAGTGCTTGATATTTATCCAGGCTTTTAAAAAAAAAGTTTATCCTGCAATGACCTCTACACAGCAAACGACAAAATGAACAAAAACCTCTTCTATCCATATTTTTAAGCCAATAATGAAAAACTAGAATTCCTGATACTTTACTGTTGAAATCCAGAGCCAACAAACTTTAGCACAGAATGGAAATCCTTCTAGAAAGTTTTAATTGGGCACAGGTATTGAATATGAAGATAAAATTAACTTGAATAATTCCAAGTCCTCCAAGCACAGTAGATACTAAAGAAATATTTGGTTAAGATGGGAAATTGCAAACATATATGAGACAGTGCCATGTCTAGCAAATTTAATTAGAATAATACCATGTTACTTCAAAAATAAGACATGGCACCAAAAAATCTAATTTTATACCCCACCATAAAAATAACTTAGAAAAAACGTTGGAATTATTAAAATAAGTAGAAACATTACTATGAATGGTACTAGATTAAAAAATATATTTCTTTATATGGTACTGTATGGATTTTCTATTGTAATTTGTATGAAATTTCAAAAATTTTCTTTTTTAAAGTTCTATGTAATATATATGTATCATCACTAACCTGATTTTTCCAAATATATCTCTAGAACTAATTTCCCCTAGGAATTTTACTGTAATGCAATGAAATAAAGGATGAATTCTTCAGGTCTCACCCTGTTCAGGCTTATCTTTAGTAGTGATATTAATAGCAGAACTGTTTAAGATAAAATATTAGAAATATTATTAATAGATTGAAAGCTCCTACAGATGGTGACCCTTTTTTTCAAATTGCCCCTAAAGCTTATTTAAAATACTAACTAAATGTTAAATCAATTAACAAACAAAAAATGACACTTTAAATGAATTATAAAATATAATCACTATGGTCAGAAATGAGACAACAAGAGTTTATTCATCAGATAGCTTGGTAATAAACTTATCATTCATAACCTATATGGCAACTTAAAGATATATATAATATATAATATATACTTAACAAAGTGGATTTTTTGGTTGAAATTTTCATTTTATGTCACTTTTTAAATGCAAATAGCTATATTACATAGAACACATAAAATGTGACACCTAAAGCTGATAATTTTCATAATTATAGAAACTACCTTTAAAACATCACCTTCAGTTTCACAAGTATACACGAAAATAAATTATTATACTTAATTTTGTTCATAAAATAGTAACCTCCTTGGGGTTAATTAAAAAAAAAAAAATCACAGCAATCTACAATTTTTTCCTTTCTAATTTATAGTTTTAGACCATATAAATTCAATAGAAAAGAAGGGAAGGTATATTAAACAATAACAGTTATAAATCTACTAACAGAGAATTTCAAAATGAAGTTAAATACATTTAATAGAAAAATTTGACTTCTCCCAGACCACATGCTTTTTTCCACATCTAATTGTCACCATTTTTCTCAATTTTGATAGATGATTCTGGCTCAGTGATATTTCTCTGTAATATGCTACATAAAAATAATTTTAAGACAACAAAATACAATCCAATCCTCTTGATAGCATTTCTTTTCTGACTACACAATAACAACAAAGATCTTTGTTCATCCTATGAAAAACAAAAACCAAGATATCTCAGACTATATTATTTAGATGAACTGTTTTACATTCATGTTTACTAAATGACCTAAAAAGACATCACTGTCTTCAGAATAGGTGGTTATCATAAAGAGGAAAACAGACTTTAATAAATGAATTTTTTTTAACAGGGAAAATCATACCTCTATCTTCCTCTTTACAACTATTTATTTAAAAGATCAAAAGGACTTAAGTTAAAAAGAATAATTAGAAACAAAGAAACAAAAAAAGAAAAAAAGCATTTATGATCTAAACAGCATTTAGTGAGCACCTACTATGTCCCAGGCACTATGCTAAGAACTGAGGCTAAGAAAAAAAGGAGAATGGAAAGTCCTAGGTATCTTAAGAGAAAACATAATTAGTAGAATTAAAATAATGTTCTTTTTCACAGTTATCTATAGGATATTGGATCCATAGGACAATGAGATACAACTTCTTGTCATGAAATGTAAGCTTTAATTTTTTCAAGTTTTAGAATATATTAACGTTCATATATTCTTTTCTTATAAGGAACATTCTAAGTACTTTCTTGATTCTCAAACATGCACATACTTGAAACAGTGTATCAGTTCTGTGGGTTACAAATATTACCAGTCATTTAAAAATTATTGTGATAAATATTGATGCAATGAAAAGACCTAATATTTAAAATTTTTAAATTGTGGTCACTTTTAATTAACTAAAAAAGGTAATAATATATTATAAAAACAGAGACACAGAATGAACATCTACTTAGAGTAATTTCTATACCATCACTCGAAATTCAGTGTTTTCATGTATACATACACACACAAAAATAATACCATAACAGAAGGGTGCTGTATTTGTGTTTAAAGAAGGAGTTGTTGGCAAACAGCACAGCTCACTTCTGCTGAAATGTACACAACTGATATATGCAGCACAGAAAGCTGGCACCAAGGGCTTACAACCTTAATTTGCCTGCAAGAAGGAATGGAGATTTACCTTCAGAGCACGTTCTTGATTGTTTTCAGCAGTCAGATGTCTCATGTTGTTTGCTGAAGTCTGGTTCTGCTCTTTGAGATGATGAAGCTCCTGCTCTAGGCATTTGCACTGTCAGAAGGGAAGAATCCCATTAAGTAAAGGAGTTATAGCATTTTTCCCCACCAAACTATATGAATTAATGTAAATAATATCATTGTATTCTATAAAAAACAAGGTATTTTTTACAAGAATATTATGTTAAAAGTAATGCTTAATACAAACTAATATGTACATTACTTAAGTAATTCAATTGTGATTTCCAGTCTTTTATTAATCTAAATACATAATATAAATCACAATACTTATTTTTATAAAATTAAGGTCAACTTATATATTTAAAATAATTTTCTTCATCACTCAAATGGTTTTCATTATATATCTGCTAGTTGACTAAAAGCATTCTCCTAATCATACTTTCTGAAACACACTTTGGTGTCTAAATAAACTATATGATACTTTATGGTAAATTTTTATTAATTTTTATAAATAAGAAATATCATACAAATATATTAAGACATTTTTCAGGTTTTTAGAAATACCTAAAGAAACAATTTTGTAGGAAGAAAAAGTAATAGCCAAAGAGTGCTAAAAGTTGTAGAAATGAAGAAGGAAACAAATTATTTTAATTTCTCCTGTTTTGACAAAAACATACTTTTCAGTAAAACAAGTGATAAACATGTGAAATGACTTGTTGACCTACTTGGAATATAAGAAAATACCAATAGAAATTATAAATAAAAGCACAGATGAGCTACAAAAAATCTATCTTCAAAAAATTATTGAAATATCATTTGAATACAAGACCTTAATATTAATATACAAGCTTTACTATGAATATATCAAACATTTAACACAATGATTATACAGGATATAAACTGATATGTTGCTAATTGGGACAATAGGAAGACACATCGGAGACTGGCTAAAGGAATAAAGTATTAAACTCATCTTTCAGAAAAAGTTAAAAATCAGTTCTTATAAATAAAAAAATTAAATAAACCACTCCTTTATTTTTAAATTGGAATAATTAAATAACAAGCAATAAGTGTACATACTGATTCAAAATCTGGAGAAGTTCTTTGTAGATTGTTTCATGGATGACTAGTTGTTGTACCAAATCAAAAAGATTCCTTATTATGATTCAAACAAGATTCAGCCTTAATTCAAATTGGTATTTTTACTACTCTAACATTGTTCTCTTCTGCGTCTGATCCCCATAATATTACACTGTCTATATCAGTATTTCTAAACCTTGAGTAATAAACAAATCCTTTCCAAAGAACAAGTCTTAACAGACTCATGATATTGACTTAAATTATGTAATAATGTTAATGATATAGATAAATTGACTTTCAAGTATATAGGCTGCAGTCTGTAACGAATATGAAAAACAGACATTACTGTTTCCATGGAACCTTCTAGAGCAATCTATTAGAAGACAAACTTCAAGCAATTAAAATGAGTGGAGATACATTTATACATGGACTGGTGGTGAGCATTAAATATATTTTTTACCTATAGCCTAGGACTAAATGATGATTATTACAAGTAGAATTTAATAGTTAATGGCTACATACTCTGACAATGTGGATACCCTACAATTAATAAAAACGTGGGGGACAGAGGGAGGGAATTGAAAGAATATAAGAAAACTAAAATTAACTTGCTCACTACTTTGTGTTTATTAACTGAAAGTAACAGAATATGCCCTTAAATCAGATACTGAGAGAGAGGATAGGGAATAGAAAGAAAGTTTCCTAGCTAATTATAAAATTCCTTATAGTAGGACTCCAACAGATATCACCATTTAAAAAATTATGTATAAGGGTAGTGGCATGAAAGTAATCATTAGAATAAAATGCAAACTTTCCAAAATATTAAAAAAGAGAGTTAGAAAATAAAAGACTACATATTAAAAGACTATTTAAATAAGACTTATATTATGAATATAACATAAAACAATATGCCAGAACTGTGGTCAAACATAGCAGTTAATTAGTAAATGTAAATAGGCTTAACTATACTATGCAGCGATCTCCAAAATATATCGTTCAATTAAAAAAAATTGAGTGGGGAAAGGTGTGTATATACCGTGAATGTATGCGTATATATATATAAAAAACTTAAATGGTGGAAGCAAAAATCCTAAAATTAAAAAAAAGAAACAGGAGTCAGAGATAAAAATAAGAATTTTCTGAATACACTGTTTTATAAATGTATATATATCTTATAAATTTGTCTTTGGACCATGAAAATATTTTACATAATTATAAAACACAATTCAAGAAAAAACAATTCCTAAAGTTTAAAAGCAAATGAACCTGGTGTATTGACTTATTAGCATATTCACACAGAGACAACTCTTCCTATGGACTTTAAGAAACAGCAATTGGCAAAAATTTTTAAAAAATTGCTTACAATAATCAATGTTTAGTGATAGTGTTGTTATTGTTATTTTGGGACTGTTGTGTGTGTACTGTGTGATAAATGTAATCTAGCATTCACAGTGTCCTTGAGTACAGCAATTCTCACCATGGGAGACAAAATAACCCAGATATACAATAAAAGAAGTTAAGCAAAAACTCTCTAGTTCAGAATGGAAGTATTGATATTAAGACATGAAGAGCTTTAAAGATATGTGTGTGTGTATGTGTGTGTTTGTGCATTTCCTAGTTCTGCCCACTGAAAAAGGCTAGAAATAATGGGAACCTGTATTAGTCAGGGTTCTCTCGGGGAACAGAATCAGCAGGAGATATCTGTGAATAATATGGAACTCTAAAAGAGTCTCTCACGCGACCGTGGGGACGCACAAGTCCAGGTTCCTCAGGCAAGCTGCAAACCAGGGGCTCCGATGAAAGCCCGATGAAAGGTCGTTGATGAGTCTCTGGGAGAAGTTGCCTGTCCAAGACGAGCTGGGAAATTCTCTCTGAATGTTGAAATCACTTCCACTTTTAAGTCATTCAACTGATTGGATAAAAGCACCACCCACTGATAATGTAATCTCCCTGATTGATGCAGATGTAATCAGCCATCCACGCAGTAAACTCACTGGTGATTGAAGTCCATAAATGCTCTTGTATTACAATTAGCCCAGTGCTTGCTGGAACAAACACCTGGACACAACTACTTGGCCGAGTTGACACATTAGCCTAACCATCACAGAACCCCACTGAGGACCCTTAGCATCTAGACTGTGGTTTCCAAGTACCATCTCCTACTAAAAGGAATGAGGACTCGAATACATATGCTCTAGGTCTACAGCAAGAAATGTACAAGATGATCCTGGAACATATGGTCACAGCATATAGCTAGGAAATACCAAAGAGAATTAGAAAGGACTGTGAACCAATCTGGAAAGCTCCTTACTATCTAGAGAAAAAACAAATGGAGTATCAATAAGGATAATAACTGCACACTTAGTTTTTCAGTTTAAGGAATTTAAAATGACAATTTTAAAATGAATTGTCACTGTTGGAGGATAATACTGAACCAAGCATTTATCCATCCTGTACCATTAGGTAATCAAACTGTAGGTAAGAAGGTTTTTCTTTTACAGAGGTATTCCAGCTAATAAACAAAAAAGGAATGTTATAATTAGAATATCACCATTTTGGAGTCTTTAACAAGTGAAGAGATATAGACAATGAGATCTACTAACAAATAAGAAAGAAGCACCACTTGACGTGTTTCCTGATGGAAGAACACTATATCACCTATAAAGTAGTCTTGCCAATAAAAAATCTAATCTGATCAAAACTCTAGATCGAATCACTATATTTATAAGAAAAGAGAGAACAGATGAACAAGTTAAATGACATCACAGGGATGTAATCAACAAAACTGGGAAATCCTACAGGAAAATTGACCTTATATTGTTTTTCCTTTAAAGACAAAAACAATACCAGGCTCTTCCATTAAAAATAGAAACGGGAGTTGATTTGGTGTAATTCATGTGAACTACGTACTTTGAACTATAGGTGTTGGGAAGCCCTTAGGATTATATAATAACTTTTTATTTCTTTTCATATAAACTAAAGAACTAAAACAACTAACTTCATTTTAGTTTTAAAAATAATAATTAGAATGTTCAGTGTTTCTTTTCGGGGTACTACACATGCTAAAATTGTAATGATAGTTGCAAAACCCTGTGAATACACTAAACACCATTCAATTTACAATCCAAGTAGGTGAATGGTATGCTATGTGAATTAATTAAAGTAAAGCTGTTACAAATGAAAAAATTAACTGCATATAAGTGGATCCATTTCTGGACTCTACACCATTCCACTGATTTGTGTATGCATAAGTCACACCATCTTGATTATGTTAGTTTTAGATTAAGTCTTGAAATAAGTTAGTATGAGTATTTCAATTTTGTTCTTTTTTACGATTGTTTTAGCTATTCTACGCCCTTTATATTTCTTTTTTTTTTTTTTATGAACCAAATATATTGTGTAATATATTGTTTGATTCAAAAAAAAAATTTACATGTATCCATTACATTTAATTGAGAAATGTATATATTTATTCATCTGTGTTTACTTTTTAGTTTTTAATTGTTTATGTTTTCAATTATTAAATGTACAAAATAAAGTTAAATAAAAAAGCCAGTGTCCCCAGAGGTCTGAGAAGGATCGATATAAAGGAGGGTGATTGAGAAAGCCTATATGTCAGGGGACGTTTCTGCTCTGACCAGGGCAGTGGAGCTGTCCTGGGTCAGGGCTGGGTAGAACAGGCCCTGAGCCTCCAGTATGAGCTTAACTGACCCTCATATGGCCAGGCTAACTGCCAGGCTCTCCCGGTTCCACATTTTAACATCTCTGAAATCAAGGCATGTCTTACTGTTACCACTAAGGGCACCTTACACTCATAAGATAAGTGGCATCTTTATATTTCGATACAAAATTTTAATTGGTTGCAAATTTTAATATTTTACAAAATGCCTCAACCTAAATGAGAAGGACAAATTTTTTTGGAAAACAACTTATCAAAATAGACATGAGAGGAAATAGAAAATCTGAATAGTTTTGGTTAAGTTGTATTTTTCAAAGAATTTGTCCACCTAGGCTATCAAATGAATTAACACTAAGCTTTTCATCTTATTCTCTTTTTATCCTTTTAATATATGTAGAACTTGTAATTATATTCTCTTTCATTCCTAATACTATGATTTCTGTTTTCCCCTTTTTCTTAATCAGTTTTACTAGAGGTTACCAATTTTATTAATCTTTTCATGGAACCCATATTTGGCTTACTATTTTTCTCTACTGTTTTTATTACTGTTTCATTTATTTCTGTTCTTATCTTTATATTTCCTTGTTAAAATTATTTTGGGTTTAGTTTGCTCTTTTTTTTACTTTCTTCTTAAGACAAATGCTTAAATCACTAATTTTGAATATTTTTCCTAATGTAAGCATTTAAAGCTATATAAATTTCCCTACAAGCAATGCTTTAGCTAAGTACTATGATTTGATACGTTGTATTTTGCAAACTTAAGTTTGTAATATTTTAAAAATTTCCCTTCCTACTTTCATTGGCCCTTGGATTCCTTAAAAGGCACTAATTCCCAAATAAACTTAGGGATTTCCTAGATAGTTTATACTTATTAATAACCTTTTTGGATAGAAAATATTCTCTTTATGATTTCAATCTTTTGAAATTTATTGTGACATTTCATGATTCAGTATACCCTCTTTAATTTTCACATGAACTTGAAAAGAAATTTTATTCATCTATAACCTTAATGAATTTTGTCTAAATGTATCAATTACAGACAGCAGGTTGACATCTCCAACTATGTTAAATTGTGTATTTCTCAATTTAATTTTGTCAGGTTTTGCTTCAGATCTGTTACTATGTATACAAACATTTGAGATTTATATGTCTTTCTGATGAAATGCCCACTTTAATCTCTCATAATACTCCTTAACTATAAAGCCTAACTTGTCAGATATTAATATAGACATAGCAGCTTTGTCTATTATTTGCATATCACCTTTTCTATCCTTTTACTTTGAACTTACCTGTTTCTTGTTGTAGAAATATAATTATTGATATAGCTGGGTTTAGGCCTACCATCTTACTTTTTATTTAATTGCCCATCTATGGTGGTGGTGGTGGTTGCTTTTTCACTTCAGATGTTTTACTTTCAGTTCTACAATTTCCATTACATCCCTTTTTAGAGTTTTAATTTCTTTGCTGAAGTTCCCCGTCAGTTCACTCATTTTTACTATCTTTCCTTTAAGTCCTTGAAGAAACAGAATGGCTGCTTTCAAGTACATTTCTGCAAATTCTGACATGCTGAGGTATCATAAGACTTATATCGACTAACCTTTTTTTCTTTGATTATGGGTCACATTTTCTTACTTCACATGTCTAGCATTTTAAATTATATGCTGGATAATGTGGATTGTACACAGTAAGCCATCTAGATTGTTGCCTGCTTTCTTTTAAAGAATGTTGATTTTTGCTCCAGCAGGCAGTTAAGTTATAGTTGGATTCCTTTAGTTTTTTCAGGCTTGGTTTTATAATTTATTTGGGTAGGTGTATTCCAGTTTTGAACTACAGTCCAATGACCTGGCCCTTACTCTAGAGCTGCTCTGTCTGAAACGGTAGCCATGAGCCTCATGGGACTACTTAAATTTAAATGTATACTAATTAATTTGAAATAAAATTTAAAATTATTCTTTTGTACCAGCTATATTTCAAGGGCTCAAGAACCACATATGTCTCATGGCTATCAAACTCAACAGCACAGGAAACATTTCCATCATTGTAGAAAGTTCTACTGGAATCAAATGAATGCCTCAGGTGCTCATCAAGGTTTCTCTACTCTCCACTCTGGTTAGGCCAGAACCACAACTTTTACATTTAGCTCTCAGACCTGCAGTAGAGAATCTCTTCTAAACCACATGCTATGAAATCCTATGTATACATAGCATAGCCCTTGGCCAAGGACTGAAGATTTCTGGTGCCTGGCCCCACCCCATACACACATAGCTTCTACTCATTTAGTACCATCACTTGAAAATTCCAGATGCTTCAAATGCCCAGCCTTAAGTTTCTCCTTCGTTAGTGCAGCAAGATAGCTACCCTGCCTGGGCTGCACTTCCCCAAGGTAGCAAACAAGTGCCTACATATATAACCAGGGCAATCTTCAAGCTTACCTCTGTACATTCCAATGTAGCCTGTTTTTCATATAGATTGTCCATTTTTATAGTCATTTTTAATAGGATGATAAGACGGGTACCAGTTACTGTGCCATGGTAAGAAGGCTCTATTGTTTTTCAAGGGACCAAAATAAATTTTTTCCTATATAGAAAAGGTTCCTGCAGTACAGAATCTGATTATCTGACTGGCCACGATAAGTTTACATTTGCTCCAAACTAGCTTAACACCCAAGGCAATTTTTTCCCTCCCAATTTCCTATAAGTTGTTCAACATATCTTTTCTTATTATCTGTAAAGTTGGTGATTTTCTTGAGTAATAGTTAAAAGGGGATGAAATTATGTACAGAAATGCCTACATATTTCCTTAGCAGTGGATTCCGTACCCCCATCGTCCCCTCCAGGATTTGCACAATAGGTAAACTGATAATCTTTAGTAAATTACAATGAAGGACGTCTATTAATGGTCTTTACTTAGCATCTAATAACTAGAAACTGCTAACTAAGAAACGTGTTTACTGAATTTAACAAAGTGATGAGTTATAAAATAACAGCTTTTCTGGATTTTAATTTGAACACATTTAGAAACATTCAGACACAACCCTAATATTTGAACTGGTAATAACAACATAAGGGACTAAAAGAGAAAAATTTAATACATCCCAGATGTCTGCTCTATCTTAGTCCTTTAAAGTCAACTAACCCTTCCCTGAATACAAAAGCTAGATAAAACTACTTATCAACTGTCTGTGCAACCCATCCCTCTCTGATCTCTTCTCCCTAGCATCTTAATTCTCTGGCGGTATATTCTACCTGGCTGTATATTCTGCCACCTAGTTCAGGGAATAAATGAAGGGGAGGGGAGGATGGTAAGCCCAAGGAAGTAATCTGAACAGGTTGCCAAAAAATGGAGGAGGGTCAAAAACAGAAGCTACATAATCTCTTGATTTCAGCAGTATATGCTGTTCTGCAAAGAGACACTCTTTCTAACCACAGCTTCTTGATCAGGAATAGTTCTCAAGTCTAACAAGAAGAACAGGCAATCCAAACACCAAGGGTAGACTATCTCAGGTCTAAATAATGACTTGTTAATTATAATAATTATAATTATATGTATTTATAATATGTAATACATTAAAGATATGCTAGAAATATCTTTAATTAAAAGGTAATAATACTGGGTTTGTATTTTTCTAATTTCCAGATCTCAGTGCTTAAGATGATCATCTAAAATTTCTTAAGATCAAAGAGATTTGACATTACAATATTAGTAGTTCATTAAAAGTTACAATTTATTAACAATACTTTTTCTTCAGATTTAGTAAAAGTGAACATTTTAGAACAGTTCTGAATATTTTGTTTTGATATGAATTATATTGGGAAAGTATTGCATATCTGGAGCTTAATATATGAATCACAAGAAAGAAATTAAAATGTAGAATATTTTACAAGTGAAATGATTAAAATAAAGATTATAAAATTACCACATAAAAGAGGTCTGATCTAGTTTATTCATTTTCTACATCTCTTCAGTACTACAAAGGCATTCATTTTTAAGATGATTTTAATTCTCTGGTACATGCTACTAGGATGTGGTATTTCGATCCTTTTTGTACAGTTATAACCTTGTAATGCTTATCCCTGCAGTGAGCTGATGGTCAGGAAAACAAAATTCCGTAAATAATACCATTGTAATGAGTTGGTTCTTAAGTAACCTTCAATGGATTTTCTCAAAATCCATAAACAAACAACAGTATAACCTGAATGTTAAGTTGGCAGTTATTGCACAAAAGGACAGAGATGTTTCTTATACCATTTTAAAACATAAAGCAGAGTTCAGAAAACAGTATTATTACTCACTGGATTATAGCCACAGTTTAATAGTTTATTAAGCTCTTGTTCAGTTATTGTATTCCCGAAATCACAGATGCTTCCTGCTGGTTTGCAAACTTTATATGTTTACCATTATAAATGTTGCAATCTCAATAGAGCTGTCAATTACTTAAGTGCTCATTCTTAATTTTTTTGATGTATAATGTGTGTCCCCAAACATTAGTTAAATCCTAACAGAAGCCACTCTAGCTTCTAAGATTACAAGAAGACAAAAACTGAGAAATGGTATGGCAAATCAAAGGTTCAACAGGTTAAATATTATACAAGTCATTCTCTGAAAGATTAGACTCCAGTTATTTTTGAAGAAACCGGTAAATATTTGTAGACTAATTTACTGGCTACTTTGGGAATGTATGCCAGTTCTCAGGATACTTTCTACTTTTTTCATTGAAGTCAATCGTTTACATATATCTGCTTTTATTTTTAAATGTTCTTGAAATTGTTTTATTGATGTGTATATGCAAGGGTAGGAACATATCCAAACCATCTATCAGTCATAACTTTAAGAACAACCTGCATATCAATGAAAAGTAGTCTACATTATATTGAACCCCTTCAAGTCAACTACCTCCTTAAAACTGTAAATTTCCTCTGGCTTAGCTCTTCCCCTTGTCATTCTGTCATCTGTGGTATTTGAAAGTACTCTCTCATCGCCAACATACTTCCATATATTCTTACACTTAAACCCTTTATCTCAACTCAATAGAAAACCACCTCACTTCCTGTGACATTTCCCTTTGAACCCTCCCTAGGAGAGCATGTTCCTTCTTGTATATTCTTTTTCATACTTATTTCAGAGACAGAAAAAAGGATCTGCATTTTCCTGGTTCCCACCTGCCATTTCCAGTCCATTGATCATTCATTACACAACTCTTGCACTTCTGAAATTTCTGCTATTCATTTAGGGCAGTGCTACTCAGTGTGGTCCTGGGACTAGTACTGGTCAGAAACTGTTCATTACAGCCATGAAGCTAGTATAAAAAGTAGAAGTAAGCAATTATAAATTTCTTAGGAGTTTGACAGATTTATTTTACATCTGTTGAACCCAATAATAAAATAAGTGTTTGGATATTCTATGTCAATATTTTTTGGTAATTCATTTCTAATAAAAATAGTGGTCTAAAACCCATTAGGAAATTAAAATGGGTGGGGGGAGGAACCCTTTACCACAGATAATATGAAAAGCACTGATATAGATGAGTTGCTTCTCATTTCTGCCTCTGTGATCTACTGACAACCAATGTTACTTTTCCACAGTTAAAAAAAAAAAATTCTGTCAATATTTCAGATAAAAGCAATGGTCACTAATGTAAGGCAATAACCTCATAATTTCTTGACCCTTTATTTTAACAAATTTCCCTTTAAACAATGCCCATAACGAGTACCTTGTTCTTATGTCTTTATAATACTTAACTCTGAAACTCTACTCTTGGATCTCAAATTTCTATTCTTTTACCTTCCTATTAAAACTGCTCTTTAAAAAGAGAACTATCTTTATTAGTTTCTTTCAAGATTCCCTTTTGTCTGTGCTAGACCATCTGGTTCACTATTTCAGACATTTTCACAGGCATCCTCAGTTTCTTATACTAGAGACTTTGCCAATCTTCAATTCAGTATAAATATCTTTTAATCGTAGAGGTTAGAGTGGCTCCTGTTAGGACTGAGTGTAAATACCCATTTTCTCAACTGTTAATATCAGCTAAAGACTGCTTGAATTTATTATTTCTACCCTTACATGAAATGCTACATGCTAATCCTTTCACTTATTCTTTTTTGTTATATATATTTATCAGAGAAGTCCTGAGCTAATAAAACAATCATGTGTGATGTGCAGAATTCCCACACATAACCCCTCCACTAACAACTTACATTGTTGTAGAACATTTGTTACAGATTATGAAAGAACATCATCGGATTATTACCACTAACTGTGGTTCATAGCTTAAATTTGGTATATTTTGTCCATACCCCTCCCCCCATTATTAACACCATGCATCAGTACTGTACTTTGCTATAGTTCATGAGAGAATACTCTCATATTTGTATTGTCCACAGTCCATTTTCACCACATGGTTCACTGTGTTATACAGTTCCATTCCTTGTACAATCTATCCAAGGCTTTCACTTATTCTTACCTTTGTTTTTTCCCATTCTCAACAGAAGTTTTACCCATCTCAGGACCCTAAGTCCTACTCTCTACCTCCTAATTCCAATAAATAATGTACATGAAAAAAGAAATGAAGGGCATTAAGCATAAAATTCTCTGACTACATTCTCCATCCACTTACAAGTGGATCTCTTTATTTATTGGTCATCACTCCTTTATCTGTGGTCTGAGTTCATTTCTTCCTGCCTTCTCTAAGGCTTTGCCAAATTAAGTATTCTGCCATAAAGCCCTTTTCCTCCCTCCTCCTCAGACTATAAAAAATACTCAGCACTCACTTAACGAAAGGAGTGGGAGTCTTTTTCAATTTTCACTGTAAGTTGTCACCTCTTTAGTTCTTTACATCACAAAAATTATTTGAAATATAATTTACATTTTAAGGTAAAGCATTCACATGTGAATGTTCAACAAAGGTGGCCTCAGCAAAGGAGGATTTTAACAATCAAGTGAATAGGATGACCCATTCTGTGCATACAAATCAGCCTTCTCCCCAGCCACTCTTGTCACTGATCAATGGGCTCATGAAAAAAATATGGACATGGTGGCAGGCATGGAGTTTATATATGGGCTCAGCAACATGGACTTCTACTCACCAAGGCTGGTCTGACTAGAGCCACTACTGAGTGTCCATTCTGCCAGCAGCAAAGACCAACACTGAGCCCCAAATATGGCACTACAAACCAGGATGCACAACTCAGAGAATGATGGCAAGTTTATTACATTGGAATGCTTCCATCTTGCAATGTGTATTAGTTTCCTAGGGCTGCCATAACAAATGACTACAAATTGCGTGGCTTAAAACAACATAAGTTTATTCTCATATTTCTAGAGGGCAGAAGTCTGAAATCAAGATGTCAGCAGGGCCACAATTCCTCCAAAGGCTCCAAGGAAAACTTCTTCCTTGCCATTTATAGCTTCTGGTGGTTCCGGGGATTCCTTAGTTTGAGGATGCATAATTTCAATCTCTGCCTCTGTCTTTATATGACTTTCTCCTCTTTTATATCTCAAACCTTTCTCTGCTCTTCTCTTGTAAGGATACTTGTCATTAGATACAGAGTGTACCCAAATAATCTAGGATGATCACATCTTAAGATCCTTAATCTAATTATATCTGCAAAGACCCTTTTCCAAATAAGGTCATATTTATAGATTCTGAGGATTAGGATATTGACATCTTTGGGGGGCGGTGGTGGCAAAAATTCAACCCACTACAGAAGGGTACGTGTTCTGTCCCTACTAGAATAAACACTTCCTCTGGGTTTGGATTTGTCTTTCTTGCATGCAATGCTTCTTCCAAAACTACCATCAGTGAACTTACAGAATGCCTTAACCACTGCCATAATATTCTACACACCATTGCTTCTGATGAAGGAACTCACTTTACAACAAATGAAGTGCAGCAATGAGCCTATGCTCATGGGATTCACTAGTCTGACCATGTCCCCCATGAACCTTAAGCAGCTGACTTGTTAGTGCAGTGGAATGGTTTTTTGAAGACTCAGCTACAGTGCCAACTATGTGCTAATATCTTATGGGGCTGGAGCAATGTGATCCAGGATGCAGAATATACTCTAATTCAATACCCAATATATGAGGCTGTTTCTCCCATAGCCAGGATTCATGGGTAGAGGAATTAAGGGGTGGAAACGGGAGTGACACCACTCACAATTACCCTTAGTGATCCACTAGCAAAATTTTGCTTCCCATCCCTGTAACCTGAGGTTCTGCTGGTCTCAAAGACTTAGTTCCAAAGGAAGAAATGCTTCCACCTGAGAACCTAACAATGATTCAGTTTAACTAGAAGTCAAGACTTCCATCTACTCAGCATTCTTCATGTCTTTAATCAATAGGCAAGGAAGAAAGTTACAGTACTGCCTATGGTGAATGATCATGAATGACTACTAAAGGGAAAGTGGATTGCTACTACACAATGGGGGTATACAGGAGTATGTCTGGAATTCAGTAGATCCTCTAGGACATCTTGTAGTACTCTCATGTCCTGTGAAAACTACAGCAATCCAATTAGGGCAGGACAAATGGAACATCAGAATAAAATAGCATGTCCAGGAACAGACATACTAACATGCTCAATTAATTAAAAAAGAAAAGGCACTAAAGCCATTCAGTGGGGGTGGGGGTGGGGTGGTGGGTGATCTTTTCAACAAACACTGCTGCAAAAACTTTTTGACTTCTGTTAAAAAGAAAAATGAACCTCAATCCTTACCTTATACCCATATGCAAAAGTTAAAGTAAATCACAAACTGAAAGTAAAAATTAAAACAATAACACTTGTAGATCAAAGCATAGGACACTATTTTTGCAGTCTTGGGGTAAGGAAAGATTTATTATGCAGAACACATAAAAATTGATAAATTAGACCTTATTATATTTTACAGGGGAGCGAATATGGCTCAAGCAGGTGAGTGCCTGCTTCCCACATGGGAGGCCCCAGGTTCGGTTCCCAGTACTTCCTCAAAAACAAAAACAAAAAAACAAACAAGCAAACAAACAAAAAACCCAACTCAGAGAAGCTGATGTGGCCCACTTTATGAGTGTTGGCTTCCCACATACAAGGTCCTGGGTTCAATCCGCAATCGCGGTACCTCAAAAATAAATAAATAAATAAATAAAATAAAATAAAATAAATAAATAAATTAATTAATAACACTTCTGTCCATCAAAAGATAGAAAATATTTGTAGTAGATATATCTTATTTTATCCACAATATACAAAGGACTCCTTCAAATCCATAATAAAAAGACCAATCATCCAATTAAAAATAAAAAAGGAAAAGACTTCAATGGATATTTTTAAATGGAAGATATATGAATGGCCAATAAGTACATGAAAAAAATGCTCAAAATCATTAGTCATTGAGAGAGTAAATTAAAACCATAATGAAATACAATTACATCCCTACTAAAATTGTTAAAATAAAAAATACTGAAAATACCAATGTTGATGAGAATGTGAAGCAACTCCCATAAATTGCTGATGAGTGTGCAAAATGATACAATCACTTTCAATAAAAACTGGTAATTTTCTTTTTAAAAATAAATATAATGCGAATATCCTCACTGTCCTGATTTTGTGATAATCAGGGCAGGCTAAACATTCGCTATATTAGAAACCATGCATGTGTCCCCAGACCTAGTTTTTCTCCCTAGGTCTGGTTTTTGGAATGCTGGTGATAAAACTAAGACTGATTTGTTAAAGTGGATACAAATTAAAATAAATAAATAAATCTTTTTTTTTTTTTTTTTTTTTTAATAAAAATAAATATATACCTATTCTATGATTCAGCAATTTCATTCTTAGGTATTTACTAAGAAAAATGAAAACATATGTCCATATAAAGACTCGAACAACATGCTCGTATAAATCTTATAATAGAAAAAAATGGCAAAAATTCAAATGCCCACCAACAGGAGAATGATAAATATATTATCATACAATGGAATATTACTTAGCAATAAAAAGGAACTACTGATACACAAAGCAATATGGATGAATCCAATATTTTGCTAAAAATACAGACATTGTATGATCAACTTATATGAAGTTCTAGAATAGGCAAAGCAAATCTATGGTTTAAAAAATCAGAAAAGTTATTTGGGTGAGTCGGGGGTAGGGAAAGAACATGAATAAAGAGATTTTTCTGGGGTGAAAGAAATGTTCTCTCTTCTTATGGTGATGTAGTTACATGGGTATATGCATCTGTCAAAACTCATCAAATTTACAAGCACACTAATGAAAATCAATAAATCACTTATGGTTTATAGATATATTTATGGAAAAGGGTTTCTAAAGAAATTAGAATTTGAAAGTATATTTTATTACATATTTTAACCTATTTATAAGATTATTATAAATTTTTACCACCATGAGCTATGTAATAATAATGATGAGAGTATATTAATATACTTTTCTCATGGGATTACAATACTGAAACAGGCTACTAGTAACAATAAAAATCATTTTTCCCTAAATCTTTTCAAGGTTTTGACATTAAATATTTAACTTAATTCTAGGAAGTGGTTTGGAAGCTGGATCTTTTATGATCCCAGAGCTTAGTACTATGATAGGTGAGTCAAGTATCAATTAATCAAACTGACCTATATGCAAATGTACAAGTATAGTCACAGAGTGCTTTTCAAGAGAAGAGTGGAGATCTTGATATACTGCATTGAGAAAGAAAGTTTTATTTTAAAGTATCCTGACACTGTGTACTAAAGATAAGCACTTCAATATGAATGATATATTCAGATATCTTTACATTCCACCTGACATATTTGTGTAAGTACAGGAGGAAATTTTACTAGCTATTTGCTAGCATGTAATTGTGTTTTCAAAGATAAAAGTTTGTGTAAATAAAATCCACTAAAATGTTGGAAAAATTTCTCTGTGAAATTAGAGATGTATTAAAGAAACAAAACCACACCAACTTCAATTATTCTATATATATAAATGACAGTTTATGATGTGAACTTTCAATTCATTTTCTAAGGATACTAAAACAAAATTTCAATTACTTTTATAAATTCCAATCTTCAGAGTAAAGATGCTTTCATGACAAAAGATTATGATACAGGTTCCACAACATTTAGACAGATCTATTCATACTGAATTCATGGCTCAAATTAACACTGTTTGCAATCTTACCCAATTTGCTACTAGTAAAATGTTGCCTCTTCAAAACAAAATGGTATTATGTACTTAATACAATCTATTTTTTTATTTTTTATTTTTTATTTATTTATTCATTTATCCCCCCCTTGCTGCCCGTGCTCGCTGGGCCAGCCAACCACGCCGTGCGGGTGGGCCGCCCCCACCAGGAGGCCCCGGGAACCGAACCCGGGGCCCCCCACATGGCAAACGGGAGCCCCACTGACTGAGCCACAGCTGCCTCCCAATACAATCTATTATACCAAAAAAATAGTGCTATTTGTAATGCTGATAAAGACTATTTTTTAAGGCAAATTTCAGCTTCTGATCTCTTAAGCATCTTAAAATGGTAAATCTATAGGTAAACCTTTAGGAGTGATAAACTGAAAAGTGTAATGTACTAAAGGAATTAATACATGGAAAAAACAACAGAAAACCTAGACCTGTTTCAAAAAATGAAGAAAATCCAAACAAAAACAAAAACATCAGTCTTCAACAGCACCATCTGGCTCTAGGACAAAATCCTATGTGTATTCTTTCAGGACAGATTTAGGCAATTACAAAGCTTTGGCTGGCAGGTGTCATGGGGGGAAGTTGCCCTCCCTACACCAGACTGTGTACAGAAGTTTTCTGGAAGGAATTGCAGGCAATTACCTGTTCCCCTCCTTCTCCCCCCGACCCCATAGCCACATCCAGGTGTCATTCAGAGACCTCCTTATTTAAGAGGGACCTAAACTTAGGTATTTTTCTCTGCTCTGACTCAGTACTTTTCCAATCCTAGCCTTTCACCCTTTCCTTCTTCCTGACCCACAGGTCCACAAAGAAGACAGGAGACTTTTTGTTCACTGCTCCTTATCAGTGAGATGATCCCCCCATGTGCTCTGCATCCATCTGACCATAGCCTGATGCCATTCAATGGGGAAAAAATAGAACACTGGGGAGCTGGCGCTTCTTTTTGCCCCCTGCTTGCACGATATCAGTAAATGAATAAAGCCTTGTTACTTTCAGGTTGGCTCATTGTCCTAACTGATCACACTGAATGGATTACTCAAAAGACTGGATTACTCAAATGTGTTTAGAAAAAACACATTTCTTACATGCACAAGAATAGAAAAAAACATGCAAAAAATAGGATCATCCTAGATATACGGTGATCTCAAACATATGACTTTCTAGAAAAAAGTAATTCATGGTGTAAAAAAAATCTGATCAGTGATTGTCACTGGTGGTTGGGAGCATGGATTGACTGGGAAGGGGATGAAGAAAATTTCTGGGGTGATGGGTATGTTCTATATCATGATTGTGGTGGTGGTTACACATTTGTCAGATGCATTTGTCAAAACTAAGGGAATGCATGCTTAGAGTTTGTACATTTCAGTATATGTAAATTTTAAATTAAAAGAAAAACTGTAATAGTATTGAACTTTAGTTACTCATATGCTTTACTGAAGTATTTAGGAGCCAATGTACTGATGAATAGAAGGAAAGATGGAAAAATGGACAGATATTTGAAAATTCAAGTTTAAAAGTATTAATAGAATCTGGGTGGTGTGAACACAGATGTTCACTGCAAAATACTTTCCACTTTTGTATGTTTGAAAATTTTCACAATACATAGTTGGGGAAAATGTTGAAAATAAGGATGGAAAAGGATATGACATTCAAATACTTAAGTAGACTTTAAACAAGATGTATTAGAAAAGATAAAAATGGGCATTTCATAATGATGAGAGTCTATTGAACAGGAGACTATAGCAATCCTAAAGATCTATGCATCTAATAACATGGCTTCAAAATATATAAAACAAAAATCGACAGACTTAAAAGGAGAAAATCCATAATAACTACTAGATATTTTATAAATATCTCTCTTGGTAACTGATACAACAATCAGGCAATAAATCTATGAATACAGAAGACTTTAAAAAGATGATTAACCTAATTGGCCTTAATGACATATAGAGAACACTACATCTAATAGCTGTAGAATATAAAATCTTTAGAATGGTATGTGGTTCAATCATCTAACAGAATAGAATATATTCTTGGGTCATAAGATAAACACCAACAAATTCCTAAGGATTAAAATCATACCATTTATGTTCTGGCACCATGATGGAATTAAATTCCAACTAGAAAAAACTAGAGATAACTAGAAAATTTCCAAATATTTAAATATTAAGCAACACATTTCTAAATGATTCACAGGTCAAAGAAAAAAATCACAATGGAAAATAAAAAATATTTTGAGGTATATAATAATGAAATGCAATACATCAAAACCTGTGGATGCAGCTAAAGCAGTGAGTAAAAAAAATTAATAGTTTTAAATATATATACATATCAATATAGACATAGATTGAAGAAATTTTGAAAAATCAATGATCTAGGGTTCTGACTGAAAATGCTAGAAAAAATAGCAAATAAAACCTAAAGAAAGGAAAACAGACATGAAAACTTTAATAAAATTGAAGACATAAAAGGTCTGGTCAGGGTTTCTAAACCTTGGCACTACTGACATTTTGGGCTAGATAATTCTCTGTTGTAGTCGGCTATTTTGTGCATTGCAGGATGTTTAGCACCATCTCTGGCCTCTATCCACTAAATGACAGCAACTTGCCCTAGTTGTAACAACCAAAAGTGTCTCCACATATTGGAAAATATCCCCTGGGGACAAAAATCTTTCCCAATCCCCACATCCCACCCACATTGAGAAACAATGTTCTAGGCCTACATGACTTCATTGGTGAACTCTTCCAAAGGGATAACAAGAAACAATGTCAATTTTACACAAACTTATATAGAGAAAGAAAAAGAGGGAACACTTTGCAACTCATTTCTTGAGGTCCACATAATCTTTTACCAAAACATAAGGATAGTAATTAAGGAAAGTTATAAGTCAAAATTTCCCATGGCTATAGGCATAAAAAGCAACCAAGGAGAAAAATCAAATAATCATCTTAATAAAATGCAGAAAAACAAGGGATAGAAGCCAATCTCTCCTTGATAAAAACTTTCAGCAAACTAGGAAGATTTTGAGAACTTCCTTAATTTTATAAATCTACAAAAAACCTATAGATAATATTCCTAATGGTAAAATACTGAACATTTTCTGCCTGAGTTTGGGAATACGAAAATGATGTTCATTCCCACAGTTTATATTTAACATTAAACTGGAAGTCACAGGTGTTTCAATAAGACAGTAAATAATGGAATAAGGATGAAAAAGAAAGTAACAAAACTACCATTATTTACAGATGACATGATTGTGCTAGTAGAAAACCCAAAATAATTTACAAACCAACACTGAGAAACAGTAAGTGAATTTAGCAAGATTGTTGTATCAAGGTGAATATAAAAAAATCAATTGTATTTCTATATTCTAGTAGCAAGCAAGTAGAGAATGAAATTTAGAAAAATACCATTTATAAAAACAAAGAAAAATTAAATATAATAATAAATGAAAAAGATGTATAAAACCTTTGCACAGAATATTATAAAACACTACTAAGATAAATTAAATATGAACAAATTACACAGAAGGGTATACCATATTCATGATTTGGAAGACTCAATATTGCTCAGATGTCAATGTTCCTTTACTTGCTCTTTAGATTCCATGCAATCCCCATGAAAATAGTAGCAGATTTTTAAAATAGAGAATGACAAGCTGATTCTCAAATTTATGTGTAAATGAAAAAGAACCTACAATAGCTAAGGAAATTCTGAAGAATAACAATGAAGCTGGATCTTTATACTACCACAAATCAAGACCTACTATAATGCCACAGTAATTAATGTAATTAATGCCACAATGGAATACAACAGAGTCCAGAGTCCAAAAACAGACCCACAAATACACAACTTCCTAATTTACTACAAAGGCTCAATTGCAATTTAATTAGATGATCTTTTTAATGCATCATGGTGGTGATGCTGGATCAAGTAAACTGGACATCCTTATGAAGAAAACGTATCTTGATCAAACAAAAATTTATTTGAAACATAGCATAGACCTAAATGTGAAAGCTAAAATAATAAAGTTTCTAGCAGAAAACACAACAGAATGTCTTCATTACTGTAGGAATGGCAAGAGTTTCTTAAACAGGATACAGAATGTATTAAACATGGGAAACAATTATAAAATTGGGCTTATTAAAATTAAAAACATTTGTCATCAAAAGATATCATTAAGAGAGTAAAAATATAAGTCAAAGATTATGTAAGTATTTATATCCAAATTATATAATCAATAAGAAAAAGACAAACAACCCAATTTAAAAATGGGCAAAAGCCTTGAACAGACACTTCACAAAAGGAGAAATCACGATGGCCAATAAACATATTAAAAGGTGCTCAACATCAGTAATCATGGAAATACAAACTAAAACCACAATGAGATAACACTGCATGCCCATTAGAATGACAGAAATTAAAAATGAACAACGATATTAATTAGTGACACTCACCACTGGGGCAACTCTCTTACATTCCCTATGTGACAGTACATTGGCATAACTTTGGGAAAATGTCTGGCAGTACCTATTAAAGCTAAACCTATGACTTGGTTATTCTTCTCCTATATATATACCAAAAGAAATGAATGCTTGCCCAAAAGACATGTAAATCTATATTAATACGTCATTCATAATAACTCCAAACTGGAAACAACCTAATTTCCTATTATCTGTTGAATATGTAAATAAATTATAGTATATTCACACAATAGAATGTTATATGACAATGAAAAAGATAAATTACTGATACAACAATACAAATCAATCTCACAGGTAATACCTTGGGTGAAACAAGTCAGACACAAAGAAGTACAAAGCATACGACTCACTTTAATATGGTGTTTAAAAACTAGGCGTATGATTCACTTTAATAAGAAATTTAAAAACAGGCAAATGATCTATGGCAAGAGAAGAAAGAATAGTGATTACCCTAAATGAGGAATTAGACTGGGAAAAGACAAGGAAACTTAAGAATGTTGGAAATGTTCTGTATCTTGATCTGGTGTTGCTTATATAAGAATATACATATGTAAAAATTCATCAAGCCCTTCACTTAAGGCTTGTACAATTTACTGCAAATTATACCTAGATTGGAAAAAAAAAAAAAAAACAACCAATGTATTTTGTCTTTTACTTTCATAGTGTTCATACCCATTTGGCTCTCTGTGTTTCTCATTTAGACCTTCATCACCTCTTGTTTGAATTATTAAAAAGTTTCCAACTGGTCTCTTCAGCCCTAGTACTATGCTATTCAAGCCACTTTATGGAGTGCCAACCAGAAATCTTCCTGAAGAAAAAGCACTTTGGGTATCACGAGAAAACTCAAAACCACCAGAAGTTTCACACTAACTGAAGAATAAAGCCCAAACTCTTTAGTATTTTATTCACTCAAAGCCCCCTTGAAAAAAGTCTCAAATAACATTTCTAGGTATAACTTTTCTAAGAAGGCAATTTGGAAATTTATATTTGTTTTTAAATGTTTATATCGTTTTATCCAGCATTTCCACTTCTAGGAACCTTTCCTAAGGAAATAATCATGGATGTACATAAAAGCTTAGCTACAAAGATGTTCACACTATCAAAAAGTAGAAAAAAAAGAAAAAAAAAAAAACCACCCCCAAAATAACAGATGAGTTCAAGAAATCTTAACATTCCACATTATAATATTATAGCAATTTCTGAAAAAATGTTAAATCAATTAGTGAAAAGTCAGTTAGATGGTAGTATTTAGGATTTAATATGCATTGAAAAAAGATAAAGAATGTATACATAATTATTTTAGGAAGTGAACTCATGGGCAGTTTTTTCTTCTTTTTGCTTATCTATACCTCCCAACGTTGACTTTACTTTAAAAAAGTTATAAAACTTTTATAATAAGAAAAAAGTGTTATTAGACTAGATGACTAGATGAAATATCAACTACATTTTAGCAAGATGGAATGGAAACAACACATATGCAAATTATTATATGATAGGAAAGTAAATTAACAAATTGATGGGGAAAATTAATAAAAATTTTACAGGTACTATAATAAAGAATGTTAAACATGTTTCTTGCTTTTCCTGAAAAAAAAAAAATGAAGCTCTAAATGATTTGTTTTCAAGAATAAACTTTTTGTCAAACTTCTACTAATTTAACAAACCATTATTTTGCATCTATTACATGATAGGCACTATTCTAATTGTAATACAGAGTGAAGGCAACATTAATAAAAGGAAAAGTTAAGAAACTAGGTTATTTGAGCATTTCCTCTGCAAAAGGGAATGGTTAACTTTGATGGTTTCATCATTGGCCAAGATTCTGGGTTTGCTCTTCAAGTGGGTTTATTGGCTTATGCTACATTCCCTAATCTAAATCTGCTTTTTTCACAATTACCTTTGGTCACATGGAATATCAAATAAGAAGTTCATAAACAGCCCAAGAAATGTTCTAGCATAGACTTTAGGCTCTTAAAACATAAATGTCAATATATTTATCTTATCAGACCTTAATTTCTACACTGAGTACAATAAAGAGAGGTAAAGAAAGGAAATTCTCTTCAATTTTTAAATTATTCATACCTTTTCCTCAGATGTCACTTTTGGATGTGGCTTGTTCACTGTGTTATAAAACAGTCATCATTTAGGTTTTTTCCCTAAATCCATATTAAAAATTACATAAAAAAACATGTGGAATACATTGACCCTAATAATTATATTACCTTCAAGTTCTTTATTTCAAGTGTCTTTCTTTTCTCTTTACTACAACTCATTACAATTAACAAACCAAGACATGCAATTCATGGATTTACCAGTTTTTCACTATCTAGTATTTTGCCTCTGTGACACCAAACTCTCCTCAGTTTCTTTCTACCTCACTCATCAGTCCTCTTTCTCTACCAAAAGGAGATTATATGGTACACATGATTCCCCACCCCTCACCCAGCAAAAGCCGTAGTTAGAGTCAAATATCTACAATATCACACTATACTAAAGATCTGAATGTTGATAGGAGAAATCATACAATTTCCTGACAGATTTCACTTTAAATTCATTACCCTCCTTCTCAAAGGGGCAGGCAGCTCTGCCATGAATCCCTAGTTGCATTCATTTACCACTCATTAAGACAACCATTTCAAACTGTCTCCTTTTTTAAAATCTCCAGCACCACCCACTAGCCATCACACTGAGAAACAAAACTAACTTAACGATTTCATTGAGAAAAGGATGCATGTCCCCCACCCCAATCTTCACACCACTGAAATTTATCCACTTGCCAGCATCTCTATCCATCAAGTTCATTGTATTCCTCTATTACAATGAAGAAAAAGAAAAAAGTCGCTTCTCTGTTTTCAGCAAAGGGCAACTCTTCCACTTATGATCTAAATCCTATCCCTTTTCAATCTAGTCATCTACTCCAAAGATACTGATTTTTATTTTCTCTCCCTTAAAACATGACCTTTTCCTTCTTTCCTGGTTCATTTCCATTAATATAGCAACCATATGCCCTAGAACCTCCCATTTAAAAAAAGAAAACCCTCCCATGTCACCATGTGGTTGGATCCTCCTCCTCTTTCAGGTCTTATCTCTATTACTTAACGGTGGGAGGCAGTGTGCATGTGTGTATTCACTTCTTCACTTACCATTCTCTTTTCAACCCACTCCAGTGTGGCCTATAAGCAATAGCCAAGGGCCTATACAATATTTCCACCTGAATTTTTAAGAAGCATCTCAAATACTCTATATTCATGAGGGAATTTAATTTCTCTCCCAAAATGTGTTGATTGCTCCCCAAAACATCCTTATCATAATAAATGGAGCAAAAAATCTATACAGTGTTCAAGTTTAAAAATCGGAGTTGGCCTTAATTCTTCCCTCTCCCTTACCCCTAATCCAATTCATCTTCAAGTCATATACTTTCAAAATATTTTCTAAATCTTTTCACTTCTCTAGATCTACACTTGCTCCACTGAGCTACCATCAGTTTCACCTTTTGCTTAGACTACTGCAACTTTTGTTTTAATACCTTGTACATTTTATATACAATCTGTACTCCTTACATGACCTGCAAAGACCCTACAGATTTGTCTCCTGCCTATATCTTCTACCTCATTACTTGCCACTATCTTCCTTGCTCACTGCACTTCAATTATATTTAAGCTTCCTGTGTTTGTACCAGCGCCTTAAACACACTAAGCTTGTTACCCCTCTCAGGACATCTTTGATCTCTTTTCTGCTGTAATGCTTTTTCCTTAGTTCTTTGCATGGCTGGCTCCTCCTTCTCTTTCTGTCCTAGTTCAACTATTTACCTTGACAAAGAGGCCTGCTTTGATCACCCTATGTAAAGTGACAACCCCACCACCAACTACAGTCATTCTCCATTACCCTTTTATTTTTCTCACACCACTACTTGACAACACTTAATTTGTTTGTTCACCATCAACATCTCCATACTCAAATATAAGTTCCAAGGGAGTAGGAAAACCTTTTATATTCAGGTCACTGCTGAATGTCCAACAAAGGGCACATAATAGGTACTCAATAAAATGAGATCAATGTATAAGTAATAACATTCTAGTAACTTCTTTTGTCTCAGTGTATCCTGGAGTAGATCTAGAATAGTTAAGCTAATCAGTTCATTCATTCAACAAACATAATATATTAAGTACCTATACTTACTTAGGGTCTGTGATAGAAACAGTTAAATAAGAACAGTCCCTATCTTCACGCTAGTTCATGCTAGTAGGGAAGACAGACATAATATCAATTAAGTGTAATATGATGTGACAGGTACTATAACAGTATACTGTTTATTTTGTATACAAAATAAAATATTGGCATAAGGGAGATATTTATCAATATTGCTCTAAGAGGGAGCTTTATGGAAGAAATACTATGTCAACTAGCCTTAACGTAGTAGGCAGACAAGTGAGCAACAAGTGGAGAGTAGTGGAGAGGGAACATTTTCCAGTGAGAGGAAAGAGTTTTCTGGCTCTTTAAAGGCATAAAAAGTCATGAATCAACAGACCAACTATACTCTCCATATATTATACAGCTGCCTTCCTACAACTTTCTTCAGTATATATATTACCAGAATAGATTCATGACTTCTTGTTCAGTTTATTTCTTTGTTTTGCTGGAGCTGTAGTATAGTGAAGGTTACAGCCTACAGAGAAGGAAGAATCTGACTAATGAAATGTTTATCTGAATTTCTTTAATGATCCTTTGCTCCTTCCTTTTTTTTGGAGGTACTGGGTCCAGTACTGAACCCGGACCTCATATGCGGGAAGCTGGCATTCACCACTGAGCCACATTGGTTCCCCTGAGTTGGTGTTTTTCATTTGTTTGCTTGCTGTTTGTTTTTTAGAAGGCACCGGGGAATGAATCCCAGATTTCCCATGTGGGAAGCAGGCGCTCAATCGCTTGAGCCATATCTACTCCCTTCAATGTTTTTTCATACTTGTTAACTTTAGACTTTGAGTACCTCTGGATCTACTGCTATTATTATGGCATTTGACAAAGATTAAGTCACTAAATTATCAAAAAAACTGTGATCATTTTATTCTATTTAAAAGGAGGGACATAAATGTTTTGACAATATTTTCAACAACCAAAAAATAATAAAAAACACATTTAAAAAGTTGATGTTAGGTTACCTAGAAATTTTAGATATTGGGAATGACTCATTTTCTTAGAACAATGGAGAGTTAAATTTCTCTGTGGTAATCAAATAGGAATGTATGATCACCTTATACTCATTCAGCCTTGATAGACCAACAAGAGGAAACAAATACCTGGGAAACATGAAAGTAAAAGGCTTTGAGGAAACCAGGGTATATTAAAGGATGCTGAGATGTTTAACCTTAAAAAGAGAAAATAGTGCTAGCTTCTGCTCTTACCTAAAAGTTTTTAGCCTGCTAGCTCCTCCTTGCATAGCTCCTGAACTAATTGGATCAAACCTGGCAATATACTCAAAGCCCCAGTCTTATTAGTAGGCAGGGATAAAGTTAGTCCAAGAGTCATAAGCATAGTATCCCTTATGCTTGGAATAGATTCCAAACACCCATGTGTATACAGACTTTACCACTTTCTTCCCTCATCCCTGCTAAATCCTAAATCTTTGTGGCAAGGCTTTTGCCTTGGTGTTTTGAATATATTTTAGTTACCAACCCTCCCCACTTCCCAGCCCTTTTGGCTAAAGCCCATTTCCAAATCCCTATATCCATGCCTAGCTTTTGCTAATTTCAGGTTTCAAGGGCTGGACCCCTCAGCTAATACTCTAGGCTCTAGCTGGCATCCTATTAAAAAAATCTATATATCATCATCAACTACAAGCATCAACAAGGCCCAAAGCCTCCTGCTGCCAGGCCCTACTCAAATCTATGCATATCCTTAGACATAAAAAAATAGCCTTAAGCTATTCTAATTTTGCCAGAACCCCTAAGAATGGTTATCTGGATTACTGCAGTTTTCAATAAGGTCAGCCATCAAAGCTAATTCCATCAATCCTGGCTAGTTCAAATTCTTGTTTTCCTTTTTGGTGTGTGCCTTAGAGCCAATCATAGCTCTAATCCTAGCCTGTCTGACTTAGGACATTACTGGTAACACAGATATTTTAATTTACTTGCTTCAATATCATTTATCAGCCAAATGCTCTGATAGAAACAGCTAGATATTAAGAAAAGATGGATATTTGGCTAAATTCAAAATTACCATAGATAGGAGTACTCAATTTAGTAGATAATTTACATAGATGGCCTCTAAGGTCCTATGAAACTTAAAATTCTATGACTTTATGAAAATGTTTCCATTCAAAATTCTAAATTTTATGTTTGTATAGAAGAATAAACTGAAATATCCTAAAAAAAGAAGATAGCCTCTACTTTGAGGTATTTCTATAATCTCAATAAAATATGTGAGCATGCATGGACCAATAAAATGACAAAGAATGAAGCACTGGTTGGCAAGACAATTCTTTGACCCAAAAAATGCTAATTATAACATTTTTAATTTGTCCTACGAAAGGCTTTTTTAAGGCTTTTGGTTCTCACTTTGGGATAGAAGAGAAACGAGAAAAAAAATTAGAATAAATAAGGATTATAAAGATTCAGCTAAAAAAGATAAAATTTTATCTGTTTTATATAAGTCTAGTGTAACTAGATCAGTTCAAGTATATAAATGATTTTAAATTCATTTGCAAAATAAAATAACAAATGTATCAAAATCATGAAATTCTCAATGAATCTAAGTATTGTCAATAACAACTCTTTGGCATTCTACAGAAGACATGGTATAATTAGAAATCATCTGATGCTAAACAAGGGCTTTAAAACTAAAATAAAAATCTCTGTGGTATTCTTTCCAAAAACCTCATAATCTCAGTCTAATGAAAAAAAGAAAAAAAATCAGACAATCCCAAATTGAAAGACATTCTACAAATGACCAGTATTCCTTGAAACAGTCAAAGTCATGGAAAAAAAAAACAAACAAAAAACTGATTGTCACCAGCCAGAGAAGACTGGGAAAACATGACAACTAAATACAATGTGAGACCCTGAACTGGATTCTGAAACATAAGAATACTAGTGAAGAACTGGTGAAATTTGAATAAAATCCTGAGTTGAGTTAATAGTAACGTGCCAGTGTTGGTTTGTTACTTTTGACAAACATACCATAGTAATAAAAAACAATAAAGTCTGGGAAAACTGAAATGAGTGAGAGGTATATAGGAACCCTCTGTACTGTACTATCTTTGAAACTTTTCTGTAACTCTAAAACTAAAACTTTTTTTTTTTAAATCAAGATAAAAATAGGTGCCATTCAGAACAAGTTAATTTTAAAGATACAATGATTATAACATAAAACCCAAAATGGATACTACTTAAGCCAAGGGACTTTGAAAGTACACAGATATAAAATAAATGTATATAGTATATAAAATATAAATATATTATATATAATATAAACAATCAAAATAAATAACTACTTCTGCTTCTCCATAAAACATAGCCATATTATATATCGCAGTGGTACATAATATCTATTTATGAATAAAGACATGTTGGCAAATATTACCAAATGTTGATTTATTTTTATTTATCTTTTTATTCCAAAAAGGTAGTGTGGGCAAAGGAAAGAGAAGAGAGAATGGGTGGCAGTCAATATTTAATTATGCTCCATATGTTTATTTTTAGTCAACTTAAGAAAATAAATCACTTAAAAAGTCAAATACTTGAGTTTATACTATAATATTTGTTTCCAAGCACACAAAATAGCTTTGGCTATCTCTTCAAAAATCTAAGGAATGATCTAAAATTGAATATACTTGGGAGGGCATAATATGGTGAAACAATTGATTTTTTTTTTTTTTTAAATGAAATGTATTACTACTTCTTTATTTATTTATTTTTACCGGGGGAGGTCCCGGAGATCGAACCGGGGTCCCTCCATATGGGAGACGGACACCCAACCATTTGAGCCACATCTGTCCCCCACAATTGATTATTTTTAAAAGTTTAAGTGCCTTTTCCAATTCTAGCCTGAAGATAGGCTTCCACTTCTAGGTAGGAAAGAATCATTTTTGGCAGACCAACACTACAGCCAAGAACAAAAAGAGCCAGACTAAATACAAAAATCATTGGTTTAAAGGCATCAGAGGGCTGTTGATGCAACAATTATTTGAGTGCCTAAGATTCTGAAGAGGGGTTAACTGCAGAGAGATTTGAGGATCTATAGTCACTTATTTTCCTCTGGGAGCTTTGTAGATTCTAGACATGGGCAAGGGGCTGAGAAATCAGGCTTTGACTAGGCAGAGGGCCCCTGTTGGAGGACAGAAACTAGTCTAGCTTTTGACAGTATGCAGGGCTTAAGCAACAAAACTGGAGATGTGAGCCTGGTTTCCTCCTCAAGTCATTTGCCAAATTCCAAATCTGTGCAGGTTGGGAAGTTAAAAAGCAGAGTCCTCTGAAAAGAGTAGTGGAGTTTTCCACAGTCTTACAATGCTGAGGAGACAAAGATTAGAGTACAGGATCTGCCAGGAATAGAGAGGCCTTAGTAAATACTCAGTTCTCAGTTTGACAGCCCAGAGGCCTCACCCAAAATACAGGAGTGAACCTGAAGTAGACCAAGACTTATCAAAACTTCCACCTAGCCACCATGCGAGATAGTAAAGCATTTTGTATGGTGACAGAAATAAAGTAATAGGAAACAGTTCATGAAGTAGGAGACAGAAAGAAGAGTTGGTTAAGGGTTAATCTTGAGCAGACAGGAAAAGATGTGAATTCGCACAGAAGTACAGAGATTGTCCTAAAGTAAAAGTTGGGACATTGATCCACAGTAAAATAGAAAAGGCAGAGTATGTGAGTACATATGCAGGTAGGCTAAGTAGATGAAATGGTGAGGACATGTTCTCTCTTTGTTTGGGGTGAAGGGATTGGATATCAGAGGAGAAAGGAGAAGAGATAAAATAGTCCTCCAAAGGTGTCTTGGCAGAAAAAAGAAACACTGGTCTAAAAGCTCTAATGAGAAACAATCTTCCAAGCCTAGTGATATAACTGGTGTGGGAGAGAATACAGTCCCTACTTCAGAGGACTGCAGTGGAAGCAGTATCCTCAGGGAGATAATCAGGTTTGTTAGAGCAAGGTTAAGGTAATGTACAGGAAAAAAAAAATTAATAATTTGATTCTTTTTCAATGTTTACTAAAAGGCATTAATATTAGACACTGGAAATAAAACAGTATAAAGACATAATCTCAGGCCTCAAAAATCCAAGATCCTAATAAGGAGCCTCATTTAAAAGTGATGACTTTACAGAATTAACTAAATACTTATAACAAGTTAACAGTTTTATTAAGAAATTAGGGTGAATATATTTGAATAGCAGTATAATAAAACATGCAATTTCCTTAATATATCTAATCATTCTGAAATTAATTCCATGTTAAAAACTAATGTGAAATAACAATTACTAAGGAAAAGTAATTTTTTTTTCATGGTAAAAAAAGAGGGAGAAGTAATCTAAGTATATGGTTTTACAGATACATGCAGAGTTACCTGAGACAAAGCAGCATTCCGTTCTTCTATCACTGCATTCATTTCTTCTGCAGTTATTCTCTTTTTACAGTCTTTGGTCTTGTAGACTCTATCCACAATTATAGCTCCATTCTGCTGAATAGCTATCCCTGTGTCTGCATTGTTTATTCTGTTCAGTAATTCCTGTAATGTCTACCAACACCATTATATGTTAGTCAGACATGAAGTTTTAATATATTTTATTTAATATAGGGTTTTAATTAATAGGCACATGTGAATTGTAAATTGACTGAGTGAAGTTATTGAATTTTCATATTGCAGCAAAGATGTACATTATTAGTGTGTCAATTCTTCTTTTTCCCACATCTTAGTTCTTGAAACCCACTCAATTGAACTTAAGCCTCTAAGATATAAGACTGACATCAAGAAATCTCCTCAGAGAATGGCTTACCATGTCATTTTCTTCAGGGTTAATATTTTCTAGCCTAGAAAAAAGGGACACAGAAAGCCTGATCAGTAGCATTTCCTCAGTGCAGCAAAATGAGTTCGCTTTTTAAATCTTTAGAACCTCAAGTAATTTCATTCGACTAGTCTTTAGAGTCAACCATGACACTGAACATATTAAAGTGCCACCTGCTCGACTCCATTTTTCAATAATGCTCCATATCTTCTGCACTGACTTCAGACTGTTAAGTTATTAATGTTTACTGGTATATATGACTACAAGGATCAACTGTTCATATGTGCTTAGATGAATAAAGTTCCCCAGTGATAGAAGCACTCATTCTCATCATTATATTTATTCCTGGACTTTCAATTCTTATCAGAAACTGTATTTCCTCTCTTTTATGCACATCATCACAAATAACACAAGTAATTTTATTACAAAGTTTAACTATATCCCCTCAAAAGCAATGACAAATAATTACCACTTAATATGATCAGAAAATCTCTTGCTGCTACCTACTGTTAAAACAAATACACTATATAGAAATGCTGACCAAAATTGGACCATGTTTTTGAATGACTAACATATTTTTCCTTTTTCATAACATATGTGTAATTATTTAGTTTAAAGAAAAAGCAAATCTGTTCCCTAATGAATGCATTTTGTCTCATAAAAGTCAGAACTTGGCAAAATGTTTATGTTGATGAATCAAAGGAATACACCAGAGGTAAAGGAAAGAGCTCTAAATGATAAGTACTCTGAAAATCTTCTTAGAAAATATCTCTAAATAATTTAAAGCAACTATTAAATTGGGTAAATTAATAGAAAATCCGTACAGGTATTAATGGAATGACATAGGTTCTAGCATTAGTCTCAAAGATTTTAAAATTATACTAAAAAGTACAGATATTCATGTTCCTGTTTTCACTGTTTCCTTCCCTTTCCTTCTTTTCTCTCTCTTACATTTCTGTGCTGCTGTGATTTAACACTTATCACCAAAAAAAAAAAAAAAAAAAAAAAAAAAAAACAGTACTAGGAAGAGATCATTTAAGACCCTCAAAAGATATATTACAAAACTATTCCAAACTACACAATTAAATGACATCTTTACACTAATGAAGAGAAAGTATAAATTTTAGAACACGGTATTTTAACAAGCAAAAAAAAAAACCCATATCAAACAACACTTTATACACCTCTTAAATGATAAAAGTCATAGAACTTTTAAATCATATATATTTAATATATATCAAACAACTAATATCCCTTTGGATTGACACTTCAATAAGGGCATAAACTTTTACCTTTTATCATTTTCTCCCAAAATAACTTAAAAGATCCTTCAAAAGATGCTGCTTCATAAAGGCTTGTACCACAAGAACTGCGAAGATAACCACTTCTACTTTACTCAGAGAGCATACCAGAAATGCTTAAGAAAATGAAATTCTTAAACATTTTTAGAGTTGGAGTAAAAGTATTTAAAAGAACACAGCAACATTTTACCATCAGTTATTGGTGGTTAAATATGATTTTTAAGGAACCATATGTAGTAAGGATTATTTATCTACATGTTCATTTTATGTGAAATTAGACTAAGAACTGGTTAAGGAAATTTTGAAATAAAATTCAATTTAAATTTATATAAATTACATAATCATTTTGTTAAACTTCATTATTTAAAATGTGATCAGATACATGATAAACATTAAGATTGGTAGATTCCTGGGTATCTTTGCAAAGAAATGATATTTAGTTCTCCAGGTTAGAAATTTCTATTTTCAGTTTCAAAGAATTACATATGACCACAAAGGAAATAACAGTGTAGGCAGGTTACCTAATTTGTATATGCCAAATAATAAAACAACAAAAAGTATATGGAATTTCTATGGAATATTTGTAACCTATCTTCAAACACTACAATGTGAAGAATTATTACTTTAAAGAGCAGCGTGTGAAAAGTTTTATGCTTTAAACGAACACCTTTCAATAAGATAGTCAAAAGTTAATAGTCTAGGCTAACAACTAAAATTAAAAAAAAAAACTCAAAATAAAATTTTTTTATGAAGAGCCACTCATACTTTAGCTAAGTTAATAAAAGAAATAGAGTAGATCCTTGGCATATGAATTTAGCATTCAGACTTTAAATAAGTTAGTGACTGCTCTGAAATATCCATATTATATGGTTATTTATTATTTTTCTGATGTATGAATTTGAATCATGTTTTTGGTCAGGCTAATGTGCTAGGTCTAGTATGGAGGCCATAAATGAGCCAATTAAACCACTTAGCATTTGGAACCCAGCCTCATTTTATTATTTTTCTCTATAATTGATATAGATATAGTGATAAATGACCATCAAGGGAAAAATTTACAGAAAATGAAAAAAAAAAAAGGTTAATTTGTGATTTGAAAATTTACATAGGAAACAACTTTCAATAGAAATATGAATCTAGAAAGAGAAAAAGCTGATACATTTCTCTATTTATATTTCTTTAAAAGTCTCAGGAAGTATTTGTCACAGATATCAAAGATCAACTACTTCCTCATTTAGTCTCAACTATATTATATAGAGCAGAGATCAGCAAACTTTTTCTATAAAGGGTCATATAACACACAGCTTTGTCATATGTTCAACTTAGCCCTTGTAGCACAAAGGCATCCATAGATAATATTTAAATGATAGGGTGTGGCCAAGTTTTAAAATATTTTATTTACAAAAATAGGTGGTAGGCTAGATTTGCACCACAGGTCCTTAGTTTGCCAATTTCTGATACAGAGTATAGGAAAATGGAATCAGATCTTTAACATTAATACACTGTAAGTCCCAAAGCAGTATGTTTGATTTTTCTGAACTGGATCATTCAATATCTAGTTAAAGAATAAGACTAAAAATGAGTGGTTTTCAGAAAATTAAATGCAGACCTATAACAATTCTATCATATAAAACAACCTAAAATTAAACAAAAACCTACTTTAAATAAAAGAAGACAATTTAAAACAGTATACAAAACACTCAATTTTCTGTATGAAATGACTTTGGGGAGATACTAAATTTTACTAGTAGCATGCACAACATATAAAGTTTTATATTGGTTTAAATAAAGATTTAAAATAATTATATGAAATGTGGCTGACAAACTATAAATTATATTTCATTAATATGAAGCTTACAATTATACAGAAGACTCTAAACCTTTCTTCAACTCTAAATTATGCCCATACAAGTCTAATTTGACATAGTCAAGATAATTAGTAAGAATTTTGCTGATGTAAATGTCCATGGGCTCAAGTTTCAATTGATTTCCTATACCGTGCAAATTCTAACTGACAAGCTTGCACTCTAAAGTGAAAACAGCCACACATGAAATGTCACATTTCTTGATTTATCCCTAAATCAGCTAATATCAGATTTTCCCTTCTTGAACCTATAGTCATTTACCTTGTTCAGAGGTAGGAAGCAAAACTTAAACCTGAAATCATAAAAAAAAACTAGTGATCTGCTAATCAGAAAATTCCATATTGTTTGCTTTTTTCTCTAGGTTTCATCTGCCAATCTTTTTATGTTAAAAAGAAAAATGTCAACAACACAAAGAGAATGAAAAAAGATTATAATGGACTCAAAATCTGTCATATACATACATAAACATGTATATTAGTAAGTGTATGTAAGCCATTTTAACTTGAATTATTTTTACTTTTTTCATAGTTGTGGATAAAGGACAAAAGAAGGGGAAAAAAGGGGAAAAAGTACACTAAAGATTAAAGGGAAGTAAGGGAAAACAGATAACAGACATTATAACAGAGAGCTACAAAATAGATCAAAAGTAGCAAAGATGACAAAAAAGATGGAAGGAATTTGAAGATTATAGGAGGCAAGAAATAGGGAATTAAGGCCAAAAGGAGATAGGAAACAATATAGATAATTTCATCCTATACTGAATACTTCCAAATATGCCTTTCAATCATGCAAACTTAATTATGAATTGGTTTTATATTAAGAATTTATTCTAAAATGCACTCTTGAAGGTTCAGAACCTATAGCCTCAGCTGAGAAGGAAAAAGGATGCTGTGCAATACCATCTAAAAATATACTGACATACTATTCTTTTTTTGTTGTTCTTGCTTTGTATGTAGAACCTTCCTGACCTTCAACTGTACCCCAAAAATAAGATACACTAGGTGACCTTTTTATAAATTGTTCCTAGGAACCAATAATATTCATCCATGAATACTTTAAATATTTATTGAATTAAATTGGGACATTAAGGTTATGTCCCCAGAAATTATCACTATGCCTGACACAGACTATACATTTAATATTTGCTGAATGGATTAATTAGTTAGGCTTGTCTCCCTTTTCCTCCTTTCCAATTTCTCCCTTAATATTAATGCTACAAAGAACAAAATGAAAAGGTTCTGACAAAAGTTAGTGAAGGATAGGCTCAATTCAGGACTCAGAATCGACACAAATGTTGAAGACACAGAAAGAAGAAAACTAAGAGACCAATTTAGTATGTGTTCTAAAGAAGAAGTTTTGGCTTGGATATGTGGATAGATAATTGTGCCACTGATCAAGACTGAGGATTAAGGAGGATCAGGTGTCAAGGATGAATGTATTAGTATCATTGTGGATAGGCTAAGTTTGAATTGCCTGTGTAAATCTATGTTAGAAAAATTTGACAAAGGGCAGCTGATGGACTTCAAGAATCTTTGGGTGAGTAGTAAACTGCTTTAACCTTTCTAACCTATGAAGCATTAATATCACCTACCCCAAAAGGTTGTGAATTGTATGAAAGACTGATTTGTTATCATTCGGGGGTGATTTTAATTTTGAACAGAGTCAGAATCAATTTAGAACCAAATGTCACGAATAAACTTGATGAAATCTAGGTAACAGAATTTATGGCCATAAATTAGAGGTAAAAGAAATATCAAACCATTCAGCAGCTGATAAATTGAATGTAACAGGATTTGTAAATCCCCAGAGTTCTAAAATTATGATGATTAGATTACTGAAATAAATAACAAGGCACCTACTCTGAAGAAAAGAATGTTTAAAACATTTGATGCCAACAAGCACTTTTGCAGATATAAACAGATTCTAAAATGTATATGGAAAGGCAAAGGTACTAGAATGGCAAAAACAATTCTGTAAAAGAAGAGCAAAGTTGGAGGACTGACAATATCTGATTTTGAGACTTACTACAAACCTTCAGTAATCAGGACTGTGTGCTATTGTTGGAGGGAAAGATACAAAGATCAAAGGAACAGAATAGAGACCCAGAATTTGACCCAAAGATAGCCAAGTATTTTTTTTTTTTTAAGGAGGCACCAGGGATTGAAGCCAGGACCTCATACGTGGTCTACACTGAGCTACACCTGCTCCCCTAGCCAACTAATTTTTGACAAAGGTATAAAAGTAATTCAATTAGAAATGATATCCTGTTCAATAAATAGTGTTAGAACAACAGAATGTTCATTAAGGAAGAAAAAAAAATGAACCTCCACACATACCTCCCACTTTACACAAAATTTAAGTCAAAATGGATCACAGGACTAAATGAAAAACACAAAACTTATAACTTCTGGAAGAAAATACAGGAGAGAAAAACCTGTTTGACCTTGGATTTGGCAATAAGGTTTTAGATTCAATACCAAAAGCACAATCTATGAAAGAAAAAACTGATAATTGGACTTTACCAAATGCAAAAACTTTTTTTCTGCCAAAGACACTTAAGAAAATGAAAAAACAAGACTTGGACTGGAAGAAAATATTTGCAAACCACATTTCTGAGAAAGGACTTGTACTCAGATTATATTTATATAAAAAACCTTAAAACTCAAACATAAAAAAAACAAAACCAATTTGATAAAAATGGTCAAATATAAAAAAAAAATTATAGAGATGGTAAATAAACATACAAAAAAATGCTCAATATCATTTGTCATTAGGAAAAGGCAAATTAAGATAATGTAAGACTTATACAAATCTATTAGAATGGTGAAAATACACACACAAAAACAATTCCAAATGGTGGCAAGGAAGCAGAGCAACAGGACCACTGATTCATTGCAGGTGGGAATGTACAACGGCACAGCCACTTTGGAAGAGAGTTTGGCAGTTTCTTATAAAGTTAACATAGACATTAACATAGAACCCAGGCAGTCATGCTACTAGGTTTACCCAACTTATTTGAAAACATATGTCCACACAAAAACCTGCATAAAAATGCTTACAGCAATGTCATTCAAATTGGAAGCAACCAAGAAATCCTTTGTATAGATTAATGGATAAACTGTGGTACATTCCTGTAATTGCGTATTATTTAGTGATAAAAATGAACAGACTATTAATTCACACAAAAACATGGAAGCATTTTGCTAACTGAAAGAAGCCAGACTCAAATGGCTATATATTTCATTTATATGACATTCTAGAAAAAGCAAAACTACAGGGGCAGAAAACAGATCAGTGGTTGCCAAGGGTTTGGGAAGAAGGGAGTATTTGATTCAATGAAGCACAAGGACGAGGGTTTTTTTGTTGTTGTTTGTTTTTTTTAGGTATTGGGGCCAGGGATTGAACCTGGGACCTCGTATGTGGGAAGCCGGCGCTCAACCACCGAGTTACACCAGCTCCCCCGGGTTGGTTTTCTCATGTTTGTTTTGTTTTTAGGAGGTACCAGGGCCTCCTAAACCCAGGACCTCATACATGGGAAGCAGGCACTCAACCACTTGAGCTACATCTGCTCCCCAGGAGGTTTTGAAAGTACTGGAACTACTCTTCATATATAACACTACGCATTTGTCAAAACCCATAGAACTTTATAGTATGAAGAGAGAACCTTAATGTATGCAAATAAAAAAAATTAACCAGGAGGTCCGGAGATCCCAGGATAGAATGCAGATTATGACAAAAGAATATAACTTTATTAAAAATATTTGGCATAACCTTGCTTAAGGAGGTAGGGGATAAAAAGGAACCAGTCTAAGTAACTGTAGAAATGGTATATTGGCTAGAAACTATGAATAAAGACTAAAGAGACTGTATATAAACAGTGTGCTCTAACTGGTAAATTTGTTCACAGGCTTAATGATTCTGAAAGAGTTGTACACGTATATTGGGGTTGAATAAATAAGTAAATAGAGGTTGGCTGGTGGAAGCCAGGTTTCCCACTTTTGGAAATGGAAGGTACAGATATGCAAGTGGGGAAGGCTAGAATGAATGATGTGGTACTAGATTAGAGTTGGAGACCGTATTAACTCATTCATGTTTAGCTTAATATAGAAATGGATGGATAGACACACAAATAATTATAGATATGTGTGTATGTTTCAGCTAGTATATATACATATATTTCCTAGCTCTTTCTAGAAGGCCTAGAATTAGTTACACCCCCAACAACGAGGACACCCAGTACTTAGAACACCATTCTCTAATAAAAGGAAGCAGGGCTCCTTATAGAAATGGCTGATTCTAGGGGTGTGGCATGGAAAATACAAGATGACCCTGGATTATCTTGTAATGCCAAATAGAAAGACAGTGCCAAAACTTAAAAAGATGGAGGTACGTCAAAGAGCTATAGGAGCCCATCTGCAAGAGCACTCAATGACTACAGCTGGAATAATCTGAGTAACAAAATAAATAATACTGTACTAATCCAAAGTATAAAATAAATATCTACAAGCCCATACTGAAATAACTAAAAGACTGAATTTAAAAAATGGGGGAAAAGAGATAAATCTCATGTACAGAAGAATTTCAAAGAATTTATGTAGATATTCTCTTCTCCAGGAGATAGAACTTAACGCTCCCACCACCTTTGAGTATGGGCTGCTCTTATGATTTGTTTCCAAAGAGTAGAGTATGGAAAGGGGGATGGGGGAAGTAACTTTACAATGAAGAAACCTGGCAAACACTCCCTTGGCCAGGTGATCAAGGTTAAAATCACTGGTGGTAAGTCATGTTGATAGCATGTACTCTTTTAAAAAAAATTAATAGAAAATAAACTTCAATGAAAAAGAATTATACAAAATAAAATGAAGCTGTATTAATTATACAATTCAGTGACTTTTATTCATCCATATAATTACCACCACAATCAACATACAGAACAACTCCATCAACCCTGAAAGTACCCATGTTCCTTTGAAGTCAATCTCCTGCATACCCACACCCCTGACCCCAGACAGCCACTGCTTTCTGCTTTCTGTCATGAAGGCTTAATTTTCCCATTCCTAGAAATGCATATAAATAGAATTTATAACATATGTACTCTTTTATGTCTGGCTTATTTCCCTCAACATGCTTTTAAGATCCATCCATGTTGCTGCTTGTATCGGTAGTTTATTCCTTTTTATTGCTGAACAGTAATAATGGAATATTATTATTATATATGGACTATTCCATTAAATGGATATGTCCAAATTTGTTTATCCATTCACCTGATGATGAACATTTGGGTTGCTTCTAGTTTATAACATTGTGAAAAAAAGCTAGTTTAAATATTTGTATTCAAGACATGAAGTGGGTATGTTTTGATTTCTTTTGGGTGGAATTGCTTGGCTGTACAAGTATTTGTTTACCTTTATAAGACATTGCCAAACTGTTTTCCAAAGTAGTTGTAACAATGTCCACTTCATCATGTATGAGAGTACCAGTTGCTCCACATTGTTACTAACACTGGGGATTGAGAGTCTTTTTAATTTTGGCCATACTATTAAGTGTAAAGTAGTATCTCATTAAGGTTTTTTTTTTTCCCCCCATTATTAGAGAAGTTGTGGGTTTAGAGAAAAATCATGCATAAAATACAGGATTCCTATATACTATTATTAACATTTGCATTGGTGAGGAACACTTGTTACGAGTAATGAAAGCCTATTTTTTATAATTGTATTATTAACTATAGTCCACAGTTTAACTTAGGGTTCACTGTGTAGTATAGTTCCATGGATTTTTAAAATTATTATTATGTTACCATATATATATTCTAACATTTCCCCTGTTAATCACATTGTTTTAGTTTATTAAAGGCTGCCAAGGCAATATACCAGAAATGGTTTGTCTTTTACAATGGGGTTCTATTAATTGATACACTTACAGTTCTGAGTCGCAGAACTCTCCAAATCAAGGCATCAGGAGATGCTTTCTCCCCAAGCTGCAGCTATATATGATCAGGCACATGGTGACATCCACTCGTCTCTCCCCTCTCCTCTGGGCCTCACAGCTTTCAGCTTGTGGCTACAGTGGTCTCCTCTCAGCTTCAGTGTTCCGTTGCTTTCAGCTTCTGGCTCCTGGGTCCTTCTTTCTCAGCTTCTGGGCATTTCTCTGTTTCTGCAACCTCCTCTCTCCCATTTATAAAGGACTCCAGCAAGAGGATGAAAACCCACTTAGGCTATGCCCCACTGAAGCAATCCAATCAAAGAGCCCTCAACTGAATCCAATCCAATCAAAGGGTTCCATACCCACAGGAATGGACTGATTTAAAAACATAATTTTCTGGGGTCCACTCAAACTATCACACATTTTCAGATATATAGTTCAGTGCTGTTGATTACGTTCACAACCATCACCACCGTCCATTAGCAAAACATTTCCATCATTCCAAATAGGAACCCTGTGCAATTTGAGCCTTAACTTCCCATTCCCTATCCCCACCCCATCCACAGGTAACCTATATTCTGATTCTGACTCTGAGTTTGCTTATTCTAATTATTTCAAATCAGTGAGATCATACAATATTTATCCTTTCACATTGTCACATATATCACAACATTCCTTTTTAAAGCAAAATAATACTCCATTGTATGTTTATACATTTTGTTTATCCATTCATAGATCAATGAACGCTTGAGTTGCTTCCATCTTTTGGCAATTGTAAATAATGCCATTATGAACATTGGTGTGGAAATATCTGTTTGAGTCCCTGCTTTCAATTCTTTAGGTTATATACCTAGTAGTGAGATTGCCTAGTCTATGATAAATCTATACATAACTTTCTGAGGAACCACCAAACTGTCTTCCATAGCGGCTACACCATTTCATATTGCCACCAGCAATGAATGAGTGCTCCTATTCTCCACAACCTCTCCAACACTTGTGATTTTCCTTTTTTTTTTTTAATAGCAGCTGCTCTAATGACTGTGAAATGGTATCTTGTTGTGGTTTTGATTTGCATTTCCTTGATGGCTAATGATGTTGAGCATCTTTTCATATGCTTTATGGCCATTTGTATATCTTCTATGGAGAAATGTCTATTCAAATCTTTGCCCATTTTTAATTGAGTTGTTTGTATTTTTGTTAAGTTGAAGGATTTTATATATTCTGGATATTAAACCTTTATCAGATATGTGGTTTCCAAATATTTTCTCCCATTGTGTAGACTGTTGTTTTACTTTCATGACATGTTCCTTTGAAGCATTCCAACATTTTTATTTTTGAAGAGGTCCCATTTATCTATGTTTTTTTGTTGTTGCTTGTGCTTTGGATGTAAAGTTTAAGAAACTGCCTAACACAAAGTCCTGAATATGCTTCCCTACGTTTTCTTCAAGTAGTTTGTTAGTTCTGGCTCTTATATTTAGGTCTTTGATTCATATTGAGTTTATTTTTTTATAAAGTGTGATGTAGGGATCATCCTTGTTTTCCAAACAGATATCCAGTTCTCCCAGCACCATCTGTTGAAGAGACTATTCTTTCTCAATTGAGGGTCCTTTGCCAACTTGTCAAAAATCAATTGGCCATAAATATAAGTGTTGATTTCTGAGCTTTCAATCTGATTCTACTGGTCTATAAGTCCTTGTGCCAGTTCTATGTTGTTTTTTATCACTTTGGCTTTGTAATAAGTTTTAAGATCAGTTAGTGTGAATCTTCCAACTTCATTCTTCAAGGTCCTTTACCTCTCCATATAAATTTGATGATTGGCTTTTCCATTTCTGCAAAGAAGGTTGTTGGGATTTTGATGGGGATTGTGTTGAATCTATAAATTGCTTTGAGTAAGACTGACACTTGATGGTATTTAGTAGTCCAATCTATGAACACAGAATGTCCTACCATTTATTAAGGTCTTCTTTGAATTCTTTTAGCAATGTTTTGTACTTTCTTGTGTACAAGTCCTTTACATATTTGGTTAGATTTATCATTGAGTGCTTTATTTGCATTTTCCTTATAACTAATCATGTTGAGCATCTTTTCGTGTGCTTATTAGCCATTCACACTTTTGGGGTTTGAAATACCTGCTGGAAACTTTTTTTTTTTTTAATTGGCTTCTTTATCTTACTATTGAGTTGTAAGGTTCTTTACATTTTTTGTCAGATATATGTATTGGAAATGTTTTCTCTCAGTCTGTGCTTTCCTTTTTCATTTTAATATTTTTTATTAGAGATGTTATGAGTTATAAAACAATCACACATAAAATACAGGATTTGTGCACCCCATTGCACCAACAACTCCTTGCACTAGTGTGCAACATTTGTTATGATTGATGATAGTACTTTTTTTTAAAGTGTACTATTTTTCAATTGGGTTGTCTCTTTTGTTGTTGAGTTGTGGGGTTTCTTTATATATTCTGGATATTAAACTCTTATTGGATATGTGCTTTCCAAATATTTTTTCCCATCCTCAACAAAATACTTGGAAATTGAATCCAATAGCACATTTAAAGAATTATTCACCATGATCAGGTGGGTTTTATCCCAGGTATGGAAGGGTGTTCAACACAAGAAAATGAATTAGGGAAACGGATGTGGCTCAAAAGGTTCGGCGTCTGTCTACCATATGGAGAGACCGGGGTTCGATCCCCGGTACCTCCCGGTAAAAAAAAAAAAAAAAAAAAAAAAAAAAGAAAATGAATTAATGTAATGCACCAAATTAACAATACAAAGGGGGAAAAGCACATGATCATCTCTATTGACACAGAAAAGGCATTTGACAAAATACAGCAACCTTTCTTGAGAAAAAAAATTTAGAAAAATAGGAATAGAAGGAAACTTCCTCAACATGATAAATGGAATATACAAAAAATCCACAGCTAACATTGTACTCAATGGTGAAAGATTGAAAACTTTCCCTCTAAGATCTAGAACAAGATAAGGATGCCCACTGTCATGACTGTTATTTGACACTGTGCTAGAAGTACTAGCTAGAGCAGTTAGGCAAGAAAAAGAAATAAAAGGCACCCAAATTGGAAAGGAAAAAGTAAAACTTTACCTATTTGCAGATGACATGATCCTATATGTAGAAAGACCTGAGAAATCTACAACAAAGCTACTAATGCTAATAAACAAGTTCAGCAAATTGGCAGGATACAAGGTTAACACATAAAAATCTATAGTGTTTCTATTCTCTAGAAATGAGCAATGTGAAGAAGAAATCAAGAAAAAAGTTCAATTTACAATAGCAACTAAAAGAATCAAATATCAAGGAATAAATCTAATCAAAGATGTAAAGGACTTGTACTCAGAAAACAACAAAACATTCCTAAAAGAAATCAAAGAATACCTAAATAAATGGAAGGACATTCTGTGTTCATGGATTGGAAGACTAAATATTGCTAACATGTCAATTCTACTCAAACTGATTTACAGATTAAATACAATCCCAATCAAAATTCCAACAGCCTACTATGCAGAAATGTAAAGCCAATTATCAAATGTATTTGGAAGGCTAAGGATCCCAAATACCAAAAAGATCTTGAAAAAGAAGAAAGAAGTTGGAAGACTCACACTTCTTATCTTTAAAGCTACAGTGGTCAAAGCAACATTGTACTGGCATAAGAATAGATATATTGACCAATGGAATAAAATTGAAAGTTCAGAAATAGACCCTCACATCTATGGTCAATTCATTTTTGACAGTGCTGTCAAGTCTCGTCAACAAATGGTACTGGGAGAACTGGATGTCCATATGCAAAAGAATGAAAGAAGACCCTTATCTCACACCAAATACAAAAATTAACTCAAAATGGATGAAAGACATAAATATGATTATAATTTTCCCACACATGGTTCTTCTGCCCCTTTTATTTAAACCTATAATTAACACTATACCTGTTAAATATATGTCCCAGAAACTTAAATCTTCCAGCTGCTCATATGCCAGTTGAACCCTAAATCTCAGCATAGTTGCAGCCAACACCTACTCTACAGTTCACTGGACTTACCCAGGACAAGTAACAAAAGGATGATGATGGACAATGCTCATCCCAAAAAAACAGAGAGTATCTACAACTGTAAGCAAGACAGTTCCATCCACGGGATCTAAGCACCCTCTCAATCGGAAACATAGAGGGCATCACCATTCCAAGGTTTTCAAGAATGAGTAATGAACAAACATAAGAAGGGAATACAACTATGGACCAAAGTATACTTATTATTATTCTAGTAATGGAAGAACTTGTAATACAGATATAAAGATGGTGGTCACTAGAGGTTCTGAGGGGAGAGAGAGGGAAAACAGGTGTAACATGGGGCATTTTTGGGACACTGGAATTGTTTTGCATGATATTGCAACGACAGACACAGGCCATTATACATATTGTCAAAACCTATAAAATTGTGTGGTGCAGAGTGTAAACCATAGTGTAAACTATAGACCATGGTTAGTAGCAATGCTTCAATATATATTCAACAATTATAACAAACATACCACACTCATGAAAGATGTTGTTAATGGGGAAAGTGTGGGAAAGGGAGAGGGTGAGATATATGGGAATCCCCTATATTTCCAATGTAACATTAATGTAATCTAACACTTCTTTTAAAATAAAGGTTTAAAAAAAAAAGAAGAAGAAAATTATTCTCAAAGGTAAAAAATAAAAATAATAAGAACCAGGAATATAAAACTCATAGAACAAAATGTAGGGAATTATCTTCAAGATCTTGTGGTAGGCAATGGTTTCTTAGACTTTACACCTAAAGCACAAGTAACAAAAGAAAAAAATAGAAAAATGGGACCGCCTCAAAATTAAAAAAACTTCGAGCATCAAAGGGCTTTCTCAAGAGAGTGAAAAAACAATTTACTGTGTTTTTTTAGTAATACAAAATTTTTTTGATGAAGTCCAATTTATAATGCTTTCATTTGTGGTTCATGCTTTTGTGTTGCTTTAAGAAATCTTTATCCTATCTTTTGGCCACAAAGATATCTAGATTTTCCAGAACTATTAAATGAAAGGACTATTTTCCCCCAATTGAATAGACTTGGTATTTTGTCAAAATCTGTTGACCATAAATATGTGGTTCTATTTCTGGGTTCTCTACTCTGTTCTATTGATATATATATATATATATATATGTTTGTCTTTATACCAGTTCATATTGTCGTGATTAATACACCTTTTTTTACAAAAAATTTCTTTCCTAGTGACATATATATACAACCTAAAATTTCCCCCTTTTTAACACATTCAAATATATAAATTCAGTGCTGTTAATTACATTCACAGAGTTGTGCTACCATCACCACTATCCATTACCAAAGGTTAAATCACTGTTGAAAAGTCATTTTGACAGCATGAACTTTTGAAATGATGTGATGAGAATGGCATTTCACTTCTGTTGTCTTCAACTTCAAAATCCAATTTGTGTTCTAGAGCTATGTACCCCAGAAAAAAATGTCCTTCAACTGAATCCATTCCTGTGGTTGTGGACTCATTGTAAATAAGATCTCTTCAAGATGTTACTTCAGTTAAAGTGTGCCCCAAATATATTAGTTTTTTTTTTTTATTTTAATTTGGATTACTGGAGTTCTTTATAAAGAGAAAAGTTCAACAGGAAAAAAGCAACAGGGAGTAGCCAGAAGCTGAAAGTCAACAGAACAGAGAGGCCAGGAGAGGCTACCCTATGCATTACCATGTAACAAAAATGCCAAGAACAGCCCTAGAATGCCATAGTCTTCTAGGTGAAAGCATCACCTGGATGATGCCTTGATTTTGGACATCTCCTAACCTCAAAACTATGAGTCAATAACTTCTTATTGTTTAAGCCAACCCACTGCATGGTATTTGCTTTGGCAGCCAAGAAACTGAAACCACCCATAGCCCCAGGCTAACCATGAGAAAAACTTCAGACAAACCCAAATTGAGGAAAATTCTATAAAATACTTGACAACATTCCTCCAAAATGTCAAGACCATTAAAAAACAAGGAAAGCATGAGAAATTGTCACACATTAAGAAGACCTGACATCTAAATGTAATGTAGTGTGCCAACTGGCAACACAACTGGAAAAAGACCTTGAATTAAAGGGGGAAAAGGTAAAGACAAATGAGTTCAAGTGGCTAAGAGTCTTCAAAGAGAGTCGGGAGGTCATCCCAGAGGTAACTCTTACGCACACCTCAGTAGGAGTTCATAGAACATCTAAGTACCTATCACCACACACAGAGGGGCTCTTGAGAGCTCTGGAGACACCCAGGTCCTATATAAGTGGTGATAGACCCAGAGACTGATGCCTTATCAGTGGGCTCTATTTTGGAATCTGTGCTCCTGAGAGTGACAGAATTGGACTCAAATAAGTCCTCCCTGCACATGGTTCATCAGTCCCTTCTATTCAAACCTATATGTGATGCTGAAGTTTTTAAGGTATATTTCCAGAGACTGGAGCCTCTGGCCTACCTATGTGCCAGGTGTGCATGGAATCTCGGTGGAGCTTCAACTCCTACCCTACAGCTCAATGGACTCATCCAAGTCACCTGGCGAGGAGACAACGATGGGCAATGGCCATCCCAGGGAATGGAGAGGGCCTGCATCTGCAGGCAGGATCATCCCACCCACCATATCCATGGGATATAAGCCCTCTCTCACTTAGAGGTGGAGTGGACATCACCATCCCAGTCCCCTCAGGATTGGGGGAAGAACTATGGACTAGAGTGGACTTGATGGTATTCTGTTGTTCACATATGGTGATTCTAGCAATGGAAGAAATTATAACAATGAGGTGGAGCCAGTGGCCACTAGACACTTTTGGGGCAGGGAGGGGATGAGCAGTTGAAATACAGGGGCTTCTTTGGGATTTGGAGGTTGTCCTGAGTACCTTTGTGGCAACGGATGTAGACCATTTTAAATCAGCACACACCACTCAGAACTGTGTGGGAGGGAGTGTGGTCTACGATGTGAACTGTGGTCTATGGTTGGTGGCAAGGCCCCAGGATGTGTAAGTCCATTGAAGGTGGTGGGCCACACTTGTAGGAGATGTTTCTGTGGGATGTGGTGGGAGGTGTGGGAGGTGGGCAACATGGGAATCCCAGGGGGTTCTGTGTAATATTTTGGGTATCTAAGCACTTCTTAAAATATATTTATATATATACATAAATAACATTTTTGTAAGAAAATGCAAAAAATAAAAAAATAAAAAAATAAATGTAATGTAGTATCCTGAAAAGGATACTGGAACACTAAAAAGAACATCAGGGAAAAACTAGTGAAATCTGAATAAAAGGTGGAGTTTAATTAATAGTTATGTATTAATGTTAGTCTTTCCCTTGTGATAAATGTCTGTAGTTATATAAGATGTTATAAGGGTAACTAGATGAGGGGTATACAGGAACTCTCTACTATCTTTACAATTTTTCTGTAAATGTAAAACTATTCTAAAATAAAAAACATTTTAAAAAATTGGAAGTCTAAGAAAAGAGAGTGGGATGAAATTTGAATACAGAAATCTATTTCCTCTACCATATAACCACATGAACAGAGATAAAAATTAATCAAACAGTGAAGGAAGTAGAACCTCATATAGTAATTTTTATAAGTAGGGAGGGGGTTGGAGGTGGAGCAATGATGCTTTTAGCTAAGTTCACCTAACGCTTCTTACTTTTACCCATGGAAAAGGGTATTAGAAAAAGATAATTAATCAAATCCTGAGAACTTTCCATGAATAAAATCTAGTTTGCAAATAATTTGAGAGACCAATGAGATGAGTAGACAGACCAGAGGAGAAACCAGCATCACTAAAGTTTCTGTACACAGGAAGCAAGAATCCATCAAGAGTGGGCATTTTCCACTATAAGGGTAGAATAAACGAAAGCCTAAAGGTGATAAGCCTGTGGAATCAGGATATACACAAGACCTGATAGAGTGAACCTCCTGCAAGATACCAAACAAAATCTTGTAAGAGAAAGTAGAGGCTAGATCCTCCAACAAAGGGAGTACACAGCCTTCCCAACCTCTACCCTCACCCTGCTGCCTGAGGGCTAAAAAGAAAGGTAGCAAGGAAGCAATAATTAACCAAGAAATAGCTACCCAGAGGAGAAGGCAAGTAGGTTTCCAATTAGATGGCAGGATTGTCTATTTTAAATAAGAGCAAGTTGAAAACAAATGACTTTGCAACTGCAAACATACTTCAAATACATCACAAAATGTATCATGCAAAAGAGACAAAGATTATAACATAAAACAAAACCAAGGGAGAGAAGAAAATTTTCTTACCAGTGGTTGCCAATTTTAGAAGAACATAATAAGAACATGAATTCAACAGTACAAGGTTCAAAGAGAAGATACTAAAACAACAGAATGTAATGAAAAGGGAAATTGAAGACAAAAGGAAACAAATTAAGGACAAAAAATAAATAAATACTGTAAAAACTTAATAAATGAACTGGAAAGAACAGGGAAGGGAAAGCAGCTATTGGAATTATTAATATAAAGGCTTCAGATAATCACAATGAATGCAGAGAAAAAGAGATTAATATAATTATGGAGCAGGTAACAGATGAGGACAAAAGTGCTAATATAAGGATAACTGAAGTCTCTTAAAATAGAAAACCTAACAAACAGTAAAGAAAATTCACAAATATAAAATTTCCCAGAAATGAAGGAAGAATCCAATAGTCCTTTAAAAGGCCATGCTGTGGTCCCAAAAATGTTATTACAGAATGATCAACACAAACATCCTGATTAAGTTCTACTTCAAGAATAAAGAATCCTTCAGATATCCAGGCAGAAAATATCAATCAACTACAAGGGAGAGGAAGGAAAAAAAAAAAAAACACAAAACAGACTTTTTAGAAAATTCAATGTCAGAATACAAGAGATTAACATTTTCACAATGTTTAGAAAGAAAGAACATTTGACATAAGGATTTTATACACAACCAATTTGATTATAAAGGTAACACACACCCAGTCTTAAGCACATTAAATCAGAGAATAAAGTATTTGAGCCTCTCCTCAAAAATCTGTTTGAAAATGAAATTCAGTCACCCAGTATCCTCTACAATAAAGAACACAGTTTATAAAAATGCCATGTATGATAAAAATTCCAGTAATTATTATTCAAGCCTTTTAAATATAAAATGCTAAAGCTAAAGAACCCAATACAAACTTTACAGGTATTCTTAAAGTAAAAATATTAAAAGAAAAGAGGAAGTTAAAAAGTGCTTATTTCATAGCTAAGCATCAAATGAAACTGTTCAATTGAAACACTGCATGAAAAAAAATCGATGAATCCATTCAGTTATCCAGAAAACAGTGTATAAAGTTCAGAAATTTCTTCAGTTTCACTTCAATTTTCTCTTACTCTTAAATTCAAGAAACACATATACAGCATTTGCTACAGGCAGGCAATTTTCAGTGTTTAAGTCATTTAGTTCTCATAACAACCTATAAGGTAATAAGCATCATTATACCCATTTTGTAGAACAAAAACCGAATCTCAAAGACTGACGGCACAGCTAGGAAGTAGCATAGCAGGATTTGACACAGGTGACTGGACTCCAAAATCTGTCCTTTTAACCTCTACACTATACTACTTCTTGAATAAAGCAGTATATAGAGAATGATTTTATTTTTATTAAATTAATTCTATCTATGAATTCATTCAACTACCAAGCATCCTTAGATGAAAATAGCATTTAAGTATATAAGCAAAGAGAAATAGTTGGAATAATGTTCCCCTAACGATACCAATAGTTATTTGGGAGCAGGAAGTGTGGAATTTAGGTGAATTTTTTTGTTTCTTTATTTCTATCATTCATGAAAATGAGTCTCTATCAGTCTTCAAAAAAAAAGCCATTAATTAAAACAAAAAATAAATCATGTTGCCTAGTCACAGCTTGAACACTGCCATGTGTTAATTATTAATGACTTTAGTATTTTCTCTAATGAACCATTTTTTTACTTAGTACTTTATTCTGATCCCCCTCATGAGAGTCTTGCACAATGTGAGCACAGCAAGCATGCAGTAAGTATAGTAATTGATCATTATAAAATACTAGACTACGAATTCTGTTCTTACAGGTCACCTATTTCTAGATGGAAAAAAGCATATTCCTTAGAAAAACAACATTTACATCATCTGGGAACCTGTTATAAATCCAGAATCTCAGGCCCCATTCCAGTCCTATCAAACCAGAATCTGCATTTTCTCAATATCCCCAGGTGATTCATGTGCACACTGAAATGTGAATGTATTTATTTCTAAGGCATTGTTTCTTTAAATGTGGTCCATTATATATCTATATCAGAATCAACTGGGTTGCTTGTTAAAATACTCAAAGGCTCCACCTTATTCTAGAGGTCACTAACATTTAAGAACCACACTAAATGATCTAGAGATAAAAAGTTGTGAAGAACAGCAGTGGAGCTATTACACCAAGAGCAGTTTAAGTACCTAGATTGCTAAAATAAAACAAGATATTAAGAAAAAAGAAAGAAAAGAAGAGTCTCAAAGGAAGGTAGGATAAGGATATCCACAATAGAATTATAAAGTAAGGAAACTTGTACTTTAAGAAAGTGATTTTTTTTTTTTTTTTTTTAAAGTTATCCCTGACATGTCAACTACTAGAATAATGCCAATGATTTTAGAAAAAGATATTGGGGATATGGAGTTTCCTAGAATAATATATAAAATGAATAATACTTTGAATATGCTACCACCACATAATGCCTGCACTTTATAAATGCTCATATCACACATAGTTTTAAATGTGTACATACGCTTTTAGAGACATTTCCATATGCTTGACTCGTGCGATAGCTTCATCTCTCTCCTCATTGGCTAATCGCAATCTAGACGTAATAGCTTCATCACGTTCCCTCTGTGCAAAATATACTTCTTCAACCAGTGCTGCCAAAATACATAATCCACAAATAATTAGTGAAAATGAGAAATGAATACTTCTAGCAAAAATAAAAAGCAAAAGTAGTTCAGTTGTTATTTTAAGGAAAGAGCAATTAATAGCTTTAGAAAACATTATTTTTAAAAACTACTGCAAAACTGATTCCATTTCACACCCATAAAATAGCAAAAATTAAAACCTCTAATAACAAATGTGAGGCTATGGAAGAAAGGAAACTCTTATATACTGTTGATAGGACTATATATTTTTATAACTATCAAGAAGTTAATTTGAAATATTTACTAAAGTTGAAGACATACCTAGTCTACAACCTAGCAATTTTCCTCTTTGGTATATGATCTAGAGAAATTCTTGCAGATGTAAAAAAAAAAAAAAAAAAAAAAAGTATAAAAATTTCTTACTGCAACACTTTGTTTTTTAAGGAGGTATCCAGGACCTCTTACATGGGAAGCAGGCACTCAACCACTGAGCTACATCTACTCCCCAATGAGCATTTGTTTTTTCATTTGTTTGTTTTTAGGAGGTACCAGGGATCAAACCCAGGACCTCAGACATGAGAAGCAGGCACTCAATCACTTAAACTACATCTGCTCCCCCACAAAAATGTTTTTAATAGCAAAAATGTAGAAAAAAGTGCTTAATCATACTCATGTCACATAAAACCAATCCCCATATATATTTTTTTACCTTTAGCATTAATATAGTACCAACTTTGCCCTTGCTACAAAAACATTACGATGTTGTCATTAACTATAGTCTATAAATTATATTAGTTACATATTTTTTAATTTTTTTCATTGATAAGGAGACTTTGTCATTTGACTAATCTGTGCTCATCTGTGTATCTTTTTGAACACTGGAGGAATAATTGAGTTAGTAGTTGGAATTAGATGAGATAAAAGGCTGGACAGAACTTTTTAGGAGTAATGTTTCCATAAGTTGTTGAGCTGCCTTTTAACTTCTACTCTATTTTCTTGAATTTGAAAGAAATTTATTTAATTTCTAAAAAATAGCTAAAACTTAGAAATAACCCAAATGCCCATCAACATGAGAAGGAATGAACCCAACCACTAAAATGAAGTAATTAGAGCTACATTTTTTTGGAAAAATGTCATTCACTCATTTACCAAATATTTATCAAGCTCATGTATAATCCATTCATGTTTTTTTTTTTAGATTTATTCTATTTATCTATTTCTCCCCACCCCCTCATTGTTTGCACTTGCTGTGTCTGTTCATCTTCCTTGTTTCTTTTTTTTTTTAAAAAGATTTTATTTATTTATTCATTTATCCCCCCCTTGCTGCTTGTGCTCGCTGGGTCAGCTAACCACGCCGTGCGGGCAGGCCTGCCTTCACCAGGAGGCCCCGGGAACCGAACCCGGGGCCTCCCATATGGTAAACAGGAGTCCTACCGATTGAGCCACAGCCGCTTCCCTCTTCCTTGTTTCTTTAGGAGGCACCGGGAACCAAACCAGGGACCTCCCATGTGGTAGGCGGGAGCCCAATTGCTTAAACCACATCAGCTTTTCCATTCACCCAATTTTTTTTTTAAAGATTTATTTTATTTATTTATTCCTTGCCCCCCCCCCCCATTGTTTGTGCTTGCTGATTGCTCTGTGTGTCCATTTGCTGTGTGTCTGCTCATCTTTCTTTAGGAGGCACTAAGATCTGAACTTGGGACTCAATCACTTGAGCCACCTCAGCTCCCTACTTTATGGTGTCTCATATTGTCTTTCCTCTTTGTGTCTCCTTGTTGCATCATCTTGTTGCGTCAGCTCACCGCGCCTGCCTGTTGTGCCAGCTCGCTGTCTTGCGCATCTTCTCCAGGAGGCACTGGGAACCAAACCTGGGACATCCCATGTGGTAGATGGGAGCTCAATCGCTTGAGCCACATCCACTTCCCCATTCACCCACTTTTAAGGGTTATGAATATAGTGTTCTAAACAAAGTCCTTATCATCCTAGAGGACATATTCTATTACAAGGAATATTATAAGACAGAAAAATTAGATAGATGATACGTGGAATACAGATAAATGGATGGATGAGTAGATGGATAATCTGGAAGCTTACAGATAGTAGGCTTTGAAGAAAAATAAGGGTAGATGAGAGAAGAGAGAAATTTGGCAGGTAGAGAATAGGACAAACTATTTTAGAAGTGGCATAAAAGACCTTCTTAAGTAAAATGTGAGCATTTTGTCAAATAAGGGAAACAAGTCATATCAGCTTATGAATATATGAAGGTAGACAAAACAGAAGAAATAAACACAAAGGAAGAGCAAGAACAATGTGGCTAGAGCTCCATGAGCAAGAGTGAGAGATATGGGAGACCATGCTGGGCCTTGAAAAACATATTTAGGATTTTTGATATCATTTATATGTGCTAGAAGCCATTGGAGGGTTCTGAGCGAGGAAAGAACAGGAAAAAGTTTATGCTTGAAAAGGAATGTTCTAGCTTCTGAGAAATAGTCTATTAGGTGGGCATGAGTTGAAGCAATGAGACCAGTTAGAAGGTAATAGTAATAATCTAAGCAAAAATTCTCATCAACAGCTTAGGGGAATAACCCATTCCCTGGAACTTTTAACTACCTAGAAATAAACATGTTATCCTAGACATTGGATATCATACTGAAGGTCTTTCGGACTAGAACAAACTCAATCAGATCTGTATTTAGAAACTGCTCTAGTGCCACCTAATAAATCTTAAAAGTAAAATCTGAAAAGAGGCGATCTGTTTCCAAGAAACATAACTACAACTAAGAGCAAAACTGAGGAATATTTTATAAGTATACAAAAATACCTACCACCTAAAATGGTAAAATTCATAATGCCTGGCATCCAATCACACAAAAAAGAGGTAGAACCTATAAAAAAGAGATAAATCAATTGAAACTGACCAAAACTGATAAAGATGTTTGAATTAGTAGAAAAAAATACATTAAAAAAGTTATTAAAATTGTATTCCATATATTCAAAAAGTTAAATAGAGATATGGAAGGCATAAAATGAAGCAAAACAAATTTCTAGAGGTGAAAACTAAAATGTGTGAGATGAAAATACACTGGATGGGATTAATAGATTAGATATTGCAGGGGGGGGGAAACAAACTTAAAGACAATGCTGTAAAAATATCCAAAAGAAAAAAGTGAAGAAGAGAATTTTTTTTCATGGAAGAGAATTCCAATGAGCCATGGGACAACTTCAAAAAGTCTTATGCACATATAATGGAAGTTTCTGAATGAGAAAGTGGTGGCCAAGGATTAAAAAATATATATATGAAGGAATAATGACTAAAAAAATAACTACATATGATAGAAACTATAATCTGACAGATCCAAGACATTAAAAAAAAAAAAACACAGGAAACATGAAGAACACCAAGGTATACCATAATCAAATTGTACAATACCAATACTAACCACAAATCCTTAAGAACAACAATAGTGAAAAAGACACATTACATCCAGAGGAACAAAGAAAAGGATAGGGAAGCAGACATGGCTCAAGCAGTTGGGCTCCTTTCTGCCAAACGGGAAGTCCTAGGTTGGGTTCCCAGTGCCTCCTAAAGAGGATAAGGACAAAACAAACAGATATGGAGAGCAGACAGCAAGTGCAAACAAGGGGCAGGGGAGAAATAAATAAAATAAATCTTGCAAAAAAAAAGACAAGGATAATCGCAGATTTCTTGTTGGAAATAATGCAATTGGAGAAGAGTGAAGCAATGTCTTTAAAGTACTAAAACAAAACAGTCAAGCCAGAAATTCTATAAAGAATGAAAAAATCTTTTGAAAATACAGGTGAATAGGCTTTTTTAGATATTAAAAAAAAAGGCAGAAAGAATTTATAATCAGCAGATCTGCACTACAAGGAATATTAAAGGAAATCCTCAGAGACAGAAAATGATACCAATGAAAATATGGACATACACAAAGTAATAAAGAATATTTAAAATGGTACCTATATGGATAAAAATGATTTAAATTATTAAAATTTTAGAATACAAACAAAAATAACAACATAGTATGAAGTTTCTAAGGTATATAAAAGTTAAATGTATGAGAATAATAGCACAAAGGTAGAATGGGAAAAGTAAAAGTATATTACTGAAAAGTTTTTGTACTATATGTGAAATAGTACAACATTACCGAAAGGTAAGTATAGTAAATTACATATGCATACTATAAAACCTAAATCAGCCACCAAATAACAAAACAAGAAGTTATAGCTAATAAGCCAATAAAAGAGACTAAATAAAATCATTTAAACTAGTCGACTAATTCAAAATAAGAGGATAAGGGAAACAAAACAAGTGAAACAAAAATTATGGTTCTGGATGAGATGGAATAAACACATGCCAAACTTTCTCTCCAAATGAATGAAACTGAAAACCTGGAAAGAATACATGGCACAGCTCTTTGAAGTCTCTGAATATTAAATAGCAGACTAACAAAGACTGTCGGAATTCAAACTACCACTGAAGTGGCCATGAGCTTAACATTTTATTTTCCTTTGGTATCCCCAGCCTGAACTCTATGTAGTCCAAAACCTGGAAGTGAGCACTGTGATACACAGAAAGAGAGAGAGATGCAGAAGAAACACTGCCGTTCTGGCAGGAGAAGGGGAAAAGGAAATTACTAAAGCCCAGCACCTAGGCAGTCTCACAGGAAGGCAGCAGCAACAGCTTAATAGTGAAATAAGCTGGCACTGGGGAAGTAAAGGAGATAAAATTATGAAAGAAAAGAACCTATCTTATTTGATGGTGCTGCAGCTCCAGGGAGGGTGTCAAACTCTGTTTTTTTAGATTACATAAATGTTACATAAAATATATAGGGGATTCCCATATGCCCTGCTCCCTACCCCTCCCACATTTCCCCACATTAACAACATCCTTCATTAGTGTGGTACATTTGTTACAATTGATGAACACATTTTGGAGCACTGCCACTAAGCATGGATTATAGTTTAAAGTATTGAAAGAAAAGAGTCATAAATCCAGAATTCTATATATTGTAAAAATATCCTCCAGGGATGAGGGTGATATAAAGACATTCTCAGATGAAGGAAAACTAAGAGAATTCATAACCAGCAGGCCTGTTCTAAAAGGATTGGTAAAGCAAATTCTTCAGAGAGAAGAGAAATTATAACAGAAGGAAACTCTGAACATCAGGAATGACGGAAAAACAAAAGAAATGAATAGACAATTCTTGATTTCTTTATATGTTTGGTTGCTGAAAGGTATTGTTCGGTGGGGTTTTCAATATATATACATGTAGGGGTGCAGTGGACAGGAAACCAGAAGAGCATCCTGCATTATCCTTTGGAAAAACTGGAGGAAGAGATGGCCCATCTGCAGTGAAGATTTGCGAGTAGAGTATTCCATGCCACGGAGGTCGGTGCCCATTCCCCACTGGCACCGCTAGATGCCTCGGGAGCTATTCCCTTGCTGGAGTTGGAAGCTCAATTTCCCAAAAACGGGGGAGGAAGAGACAGTTGGGCACTGACTTCAGCTACTGATCAGTAAATTCGGATAACTAAAGTCCAGTTGTAAGAACAGCTAAAGTTTGAGCCTGTCCAAGTCAGAAACGACAGTAGCTTCCATTTTAACTCTGCCTTTGGCATGATGGGAAGCAGAAGTGATTGAAAATCACAGCAACAGTAGGGACTGGGCTTCTTCCCACCAGGTCAGATTGCTGTCCTAGCTTCCGGCAGGGAGAAAGCTGGGGTGGGGTGGGGGTGGGGGTGAACGACCTGTACCAGTCTCTCTGGGCAAATGTAGTTGATTTTGGCCCATTGGACCAGATTGTGATTTTTGGGCACCCATATGGCTACATTCCCACCTCCAAAAGGACAGGAGTGGGGGTGGTGTTTCCTCAGCTTCTCCAAGCAACTGCACGTGCTTTCAGCTTACACAGACTAGATTATTGGACATCTGGGGTTTCATTCCCACACCTAGTAGGACAAGAGGGGGTTGGTGTTTCCTGAGCCTCTCTAGGCAACTGCAGATACTTTCAGACCACAGGGACTAGACTTTTGGACAACTGTGGCTCCATCCCCAACCCCAATAGGAAGGGATGTGGTCGGTTCTCCCCAGCCTATCTGGGCAACTGCAGACGCTTTCTGCCTGCACTGACTAAACTGTTGGACACATCTTTGGCTCCATCCCCATCAGGGCAGGGGGAAGGACAGTGCACCCTCAGTCTCTCTGGGCAACTGCAGCTGCTTTTGGACATCATGGACTTGACTGGTGGACACATCTGTAGCCCTAAGCCTGCCCCCCAACAGGGAGGAAAAGGGATAGTGCTCCCTCAGCCTCTGAAAGCAACTGCAGTTGCTTTCAGCCTGCACGGACTAGATTAGTGGGCACACCAGTAGTTTGATCCCCAACCCTGAAAGAGCAGGAGGAGGAACAGTAGACCCTCATTCTCTCAGACCAACAGATTAGATTTTGCTCTGTGGCTCCTTCCCCACCCCTGGCAGGGGAGGAAAGGGGCCGGTGCTTCATCAGTCAGTCTGTAAAAGAGTTCTGACTAACAAGGCTTAGTTTACTGCCCACACCTGCAGATCCATTCCCGCCCCAGGCAGGGGAGGAAGGGGCGAGAAGCTTCATCAGTCTCTCTGGGCAACTACAGATAGCCTTGGCCTACACGGCTTGGATTACTGCACACTGCTGTGGCTCTATCCCTACCCCAGGCAGGGGAAAAAGTTGGGAGAAGCTTCATCAGTTCCTGAGGCAAAAGGGCAGCTTCAGCCTCCACGGCTTACAGTACCAACCTCCTCCTCGGCTCCTGCTCCACTAGCAGCAAGGGAAAAAGAACAAGAAAACAAATGAAAAAGAGTTAAAAGATACACATTGGCTAAACACGAGCTAGTTAAGTTCGAAATTAATTTGAACTAGGATCAGAGAGGGACTGAAGCACAAAGCCAATCAAATAGAAAGCCCTAGACTAAAGAGAGAGCCTGAGCCCAGAATAAATACCTCAAGGAAATCAGATGCAGAGATGACAACAAAAAATTACAATCCATATTAAGAAAGGGGAAGATATTGTCCAGTCAAAGGAACAAACTAGGGCTCCATAAAATAAAGGAGTTGAGACAACTAATCATAGATGTTCAAACAAATGTCCTTAATAAATTCAATGAGATGGCTAAAGAGATTAAGGATATTAAGACGACACTGGATGAGCACAAAGAATTCGAAAGTATACATAGAAAAATAGCAGATCTTATGAGAATGAAAGGCACAACAAATGAAATTAAAAATACACTGGAGACATATAATAGCAGATTTGAAGAGGCAGATGACAGGGACTCCAAAAGTGAATATACAAAAGAACAGTTAGGGGAGTGGGTGTAGCTCAGTGGTTGAGCTCCTGTTTTGCATATACGAGATGCAAGGACCTGGGTTCAATCCCCAGTAATCCTTAAAAAAAAACAACAACAGATAAAAGAATGGAAAATTTTGAACAGGGTATAGACATGCATGTCCAAGAAGCAGAGAGTACTCCCATCCAAATGAATCCAAATAGATGTACACCGAGACACAAATTAATCAGAATGTCAAAGGCCAAAGATAAAGACAGAATCCAGAGAGAAGCAAGAGAAAAGTGATGCATCACATACAAGGGATGCTCAATAAGATTAGGTGCTGATTTCTCATCAGAAACTATGGAGGCAAGAAGGCAGGGGAATGATATAGTTAAGATACTGAAAGAGAAAAACTGCAAGCCAAGAATCTTATATCCAGCAAGATTGTCTTTCAAGAATGAGGGCGAATTTAGAATATTCACAGATAAACAGAAACTGAGAGAGTTTGTAATGAAGAGACTGGCCCTGCAGGAAATACTAAAGGGAGTGCTACAGCTTGAAAAGAAAAAACAGGAGAAAGAGGCTTGGAAGAGAGTCTAGAAATGAAGATTTTATCGATAAAAGTAACTAAAAGTGTAAAAAGAGTGATAAAAACAAGATATGACATATAAAACCCAAACCCATTTCACAAAATGGGTGAAAAACTGCCTTTACAGTAATAACATTGAATGTCAATGGATTAAACTTCCCAATCAAAAGACACAAACTGGTGGAATGGATAAGAAAATATGAACCATCTATATGCTGTCTACAAGAGAGCCGCCTTAGACCCAAGAATACAAATTGATTGAATGAAAGGCTGGAAAAGGATATTCCAGGCATGCAGTACTCGCCTCCCCCAAGCCCCGCCCCAAAGCTAGAGTAGCTATACTCTAGCTATATCAGATGAAATAGACTTTAATAGTAAAGCTTTTATTAGAGACAAGGAAGGGCACTATATATTAATAAAAGGGGCAATTCACCAGGAAGACAAAGGAAAATAAGATGATGCAAATGAATACAGATATGAAAATGGAGATATTACTACAATCCCACAGAAATAAAAGAGATTATAAGAGTATACTATGAACAAATATATGCCAACAAACTATGTAGATGAAATGGAAAAATTCCTAGGAACATATGAACAACCTGGACTTCCAGGAAGATGGCAGACTAGAAAGACACAGGACTCTCTTCTCCAGAAAAATAGCTAGAGGATAGGCTCAAACAGTGTTGGAAAAGATCTTCTAGAGTTTAGGACACCAGGCAAAGGCTGGACACTGCCAAGAGGAGAAAGGGACAAAGGAGAGGAATCGCGATGAGAGAACTGTGAGTTGAAACCAGTGGCTGTTGCTGCTGGCACCCTCACTCACAAAAGACACTTCAGAATTCTCAGGCCTCTGAACCGGCTACAGACAAAGGGGGCTCCAGGGATCCGCCACCGCAGGAAAGGGGAGAGAAAGGGACATAGGCTAAGGCTGACTCAGCCTTTGACCCACAGATTTGGTCTGCTGTGTCCTGGGGGCGCTTCCAGGCCAGGTGGGGCCATGCCATTGTTTGCCTTGGGAGCCAGCAAGGGGCTAAAGATATACAATCCCTCCAATCTCCTCCTCTACTAACCGGGACTGACTGTTGTGGACTCAGAGGGGAGTGGAAGATTGTTGAGGACTCAGAGAGGAGTGGAAATATTTCCTACCTGGGAAAAGGGATGGGGGCTGCCAGAGAAGGCTGGAGAACTATGAGAAAGTTTGAATTACAAAGCCTCAAGGCAGGAAGCTCTATCACACTGATCCCATCTGTGTTGCAACAAATACACTCGGACCTGGCACTGAACTGAGAGCTGCCAAAGAGTGCCAACTGCAGGTAGACCAAGGAAGTGCAAGTGAGAAAATTAAAAATAAGTAAGAGAGGCTTTTACTGGCCTTTATAGCTTTCCTCCCCAAAGCCTTAGGAAGTGGGTCTGCAACCAATTACTGGGTCCAGAGCCCAGTTTTGAGCAACTAGCAGGGATAATCCTAACAATCCAGGTCAAGCCAAGAATCAAAGAGCGGAGGTAACACACAGCCTCCCACCACTAAATCCCTAAAAAAGAGAAAGAAACTGAGCATCTGAGTAAACTACAACCTAATCAGATGCCTAGACATCAGCAAAAAACTATGAGCCATACTAAGAAAATGGAAGACATGGCCCAAGGAAAGGAATATATCAAAGCCCCAGAAGAGATGCAGGATTTGAGAGAACTAATTAGTTCTCGAGATGTGCACAAATTTTCAAAATTAAATTAATGAGCTGAAAGACAATATGACTAAAGAGATAAATGACATCAAGAAGACATTGAGTAAGCGCAAATAAGAATTTGAAATTCTGAACAGAAAAGTAAAAGAGCTCATGGGAATGAAAGACACAATAGGTGAGAGCAAAAACACATTAGAGGCATACAACAGCAGACTCGAAATGATAAAAGAATAAGTGATACCAAAGACAGAACAACTGAAATTGAAGAAAGAAAAGAACAGAGAAAAAAATAGAAAACAACCTACACTGACACTAGAGGAAATTGAAAACCTCAACAAACCAAAGTAAAGAAATTTAAATACTCATCAAACAACTCCCCAAAATGAAAAGCCAAGGTCCAGATGGCTTCACAGGTAGATTCTGCCAAGCATTCAAGGAAGATTTAATACCAATGTTACTCAAACTCTTCTAAAAAACTGAACAGGAAATAATGCTACCAAGCTCATTCTATGAAGTCGATATCACCCTAATACCAAAGCTAGATAAAGATATTATGAAAAAAGGAAATTACAGACCTATATCCCTAATGAATATAGATACAAAAATCCTCAATAAAATACTCGCTAATCAAATTCAACAACACAGTAAAAGAATTATTCATCATGATCAAGTGGTTTTATCCGAGGCATGGAAGTTTGATTCAACATAAGACAATCAATCAGTGTAATATATCACATTAATAAATCAAAGGAGAAAAATCACGATCATTTGTATTGATGCACAAAAGGCATTTGACAAAATACAGCATCCTTTCATGATTAAAAAAAAAAAAAACTCCAAAAGATAGGAATTGAAGGAAATTCTCTCAATATGATAAAGGGCATATATGAAAAACCCACAGCTAACATAGTACTCAGTGGTGAAAAACTGAAAGCTTTACCGTTGACATTGGGAACAAGGCAAGGATACCCACTGTCACTGCTGTTGTTCAATACAGTGCTAGAGATTCTAATTAAAGCAATCATGCAAGGAAAAAAAACAAACAAACCCACATCCAAATTAGAAAGGAAGAGTAAAACTTTCGCTATTACTGATGATGTGATCCTATACCTAGAAAGTCCTGAAAAACCTACAAAAAAGTACTAGAGCTAATAAACCAGTTCAGCAGAGTGGCAGGATACAAGATTAATATGGAAAGTCAGTAATACAACAGTGACTAAAAGAATCAAATATTTAAGAATAAACTTAAACAAGGTCGTAAAGCACTTATATTCAGGAAACTACAATTCATTGCTAAAGCAAATCAAAGACCTAAATAAATGGGATAACATTCTGTGTTCATGGACTGGAAGACAAAATATCATTAAGATGTCAATGCTACCCAAATTGATTTACAGGTTCAATGCAATCCCAATAAAAATGCCAACAGCCTTTTTTAAAGAAATGGAAAACTCAATTATCAAATTTATTTGGAAGGATAAGGGGCCCTGAATAGCCAGAAACATCTTTAAAAAGGAAGAGCAAAGTTGGAGTACTCTCACTTCTGTACTTTAAATCATATTACCTAGCTACAGTGGTAAAAATAGCATGGTACTTGCATACAAATAGACATATAGAGCAATGGAAACAAATTGGTGGTTCAGAAACAGACCCTCACATATATGGTCAAATGATTTTTCACAAGGCTGTCAATAACAGCTGGGCCAGAATAGTCTATTCAGCTAATGGTGCTGGGAGAACTGGATATCCATATCCAAAAGAAACAAAGAAGACTCCTATCTCACACTTTATATAAAAATTAGTTCAAAATGGACCAAAGACCTAAATATAAAAGCTAGAACCATAAAACTCCTAGAAGAAAATGTAGGGAAGCATCTTCAAGACCTGGTGGTAGGTGGAGGTTTCTTAAATCTTATACTGAAAGCACAACAATGAAAGAAAAAATGGTTAAATGGGACCTCCTCGAACTGTTTCAAAGAAATCTATCAAGAAGGTGAAAAGGCAGTTCACTCAATGGGAGTAAATTTTTGGAAACCATATATACAATAAGGGCTTGATTCACATGGTATATAAAGAGATCCTACAATTCAACAAAAAGAGAGCAAGCAACCTAATTTTAAAAAGGGTAAAAGTCTTAAAAAGACATTTCTCCCAAGAGGAAATACAAATAGGAAAAAAAGCACATGAAAAAATGTTCACTATCACTAGCTATTAAGGAAATGCAATTCAAAGTTACAATAAGATATCGTCTCACACTTCATAGAATGGCCATTAAAAAAACAGGACACTACAAGTGCTGGAGAGCATGTGGAGAAATTGGAACACTCCTTCACTGTTAGTGGGAACATAGAATGGTACGGCCTCTGTGGAAGACAGTTTGGTGGTTCCTCAGGAAGCTAAATGTAGAACTGTGATATGAATAGATAAACAAAATGCAGTATATACATACAATGTAAGACTATGCTGCAGTAAGAAGAAATGAAATTGGGATTCATACGGCAACATGGAGGAACCTTGAGGACATTATGCTGAATGAAATTAGCCAGACACAAAAGGACAAATATTGTATGGTCTCACTAATATGAACTAAATACGAAGAATAAACACATGTAGTTAAAACCTAGACTATAGGTTGCTAGGAGTTGAGATGAGGGCTGAGAAGAGGGTACGGATACTTGATGTATGTAGAACTTTTAATTAGCTTGACTGCAAAAATGTGGAAATGGATAGAGTTGATGGTAACACATTATAGTGAGTATAACTAATATAGCTGGTTTATAAATGGGATTGTGGCTGAAAGGGGTAGTTTAGGGATGTAAATGTCAAATGAAAGAAAGCTAGAGAATAATCTAGGAACTGAAAAATATAGTGAACCCAGAGATAGATGAGGATTGTGGTTAATAGTACAAATACAAGAACATTCTTCTATGAACTAGAACAAATATATGTCATTTTTATAAAGTGGTAAGAATATGGTGATGAATGCAAAAAATGCAATTAATGTAACTTATGAACTATAGTTCACAGCAATATTGTAATGTCCTTGCATCAATGTCAAAGAAGGGACCATATCAACGCTAAGGGTCAAAAAGAGGGGAATATGAGATTTTTTTCTTTTGGACTAAGGTAAACATTCAAAAATTTACTGAGGCGAATGCCCCGCGGCCCATGCAGGGAGCGGGCCTAGCGCGCTCCCCTCGCCCCCCTGCGGGCTAGGCTCCCGCCGGCCGCCTGAGAAGAGTCGCTGGCTGTGGTCGCCGCCAGGGATACTTCTACATCTTGAAGATACAAATCTACTTTGGAATAGATGGATTTTTGTCATTGTCTGTGAACTAAAGCAATTCAATGTCTCTTTTGGATTGTTTCTGCACTTCACGAACACGAGTTGAATCACTCAGACCAGGAAAGCAGTCTGATAGCAGTCTCCATCAACACTTGAGGCAGTGATGTGGTATGTTCCACCAACGCTTCTCACTATGACCTCCAAGCGGAAATAGGAAGAGGATTTGACAACTTGACTTCTATCTACCTCGCACGGCATACTCCTACAGGAACACTGGTGACTATAAAAATTACAAATCTGGAAAACTGCACTGAAGAACGCCTGAAAGCTTTACAGGTTCAGCAAGTCAACTCTTGAGGACCTACTTTCCTGAAGGAATGAGTGAAAGTTTAATAAGAAACATTCTTTTTGGAGCAGTGAGAGGGTTGAGCTACCTGCACCAAAATTGCTGTATTCACAGGAGTATTAAAGCCAGCCATATTCTCATTTCTGGTGATGGTCTAGTGACTCTCTCTGGCCTGTCCCATCTGCATAGTTTGGTTAAGCACAGACAGAGGCATAGGGCTGTGTATGATTTCCCACAGTTCAGCACATCGGTGCAGCCGTGGCTGAGTCCAGAACTACTGAGACAGGATTTACATGGATATAATGTGAAGTCAGATATTTACAGTGTTGGGATTACAGCCTGTGAATTAGCAAGTGGACAAGTACCTTTCCAGGACATGCATAGGACACAGATGCTGTTATAGAAACTGAGAGGCCTTCCTTATAGCCCACTGGATATCAGTATTTTTCCTCAGTCAGAATCCAGAATGAAAAATTCCCAATCAGGTGTAGACTCTGGGATTGGAGAGAGTGTACTTGTGTCCAGTGGAGCGTGCACAGTAAATAGTGACAGACTACAGACGCCATCCTCAAAAAGTTTCTCTCCTGCCTTCTTTAGCTTAGTACAACTCTGTTTGCAACAAGATCCTGAGAAAAGGCCATCAGCAAACAGCTTATTGTCCCATGTATTCTTCAAACAGATGAAAGAGCAAAACCAGGATTCAATACTTTCGCAGTTGCCTCCGGCTTACAACAAGCCGTCAATAGCAGTGCCTCCAGTGTTATCTTGGACTGAGCCGGAATGTGCTTTTCCTGATGAAAAAGACTCAAATTGGGAATTCTAGGGCAGCCAAATCATTTTATGTCCTATATACTTGACACATTCTCCTTGCTGCTTTTTCTTCTGTATTACTTGGTGCAAATACCAGAATTATACTTGAAAATACAGTTGGCACACTGGAGAATCTATCATTTTAAACCACTTTGTTCAAAGGGGCCTGCTTATAGCCCCCTTATTTAGCTTGGAGTGCTACCATAACTCCAGGAAACTTCAGAATTATTAATCTAGCACCTAGCTATATTTAGTATCTTCTGTTCTTGAATTTTCTTCCCCCAAGCTGTGAATAACTCCTTTCTTAATCTTGCAATATAATTTTTGAGCCAGTTAGTTTCTTCAGTGTTTTGCTGCCCTTAGGGGAATGAGCCCTCAGAGGACAGTACTTCCAAGGACATCTCCCCCACCCCCAGATTCAGTAGCCTTTTTGATCAGCTATTGTTAGACCAACAGGCTAGTGTATCCTGGCACCAAACCCTTTTTGGTAGAAGGGAAAATGTTTATACTTTCCCATTTTCTACTGTTGGTACTTACAGTAACACACAGAGCCTCAGTCATATTAAATGATTCACTTGAAATACATAGGGAAGTTGTAATTTGCTTTTAAAGGGGCTAAAGTAACACTTTTCTAACTATATAAATTATAGATCAGAAAATCATACACCCTGTGGGACCTTAATAAAGATTTATTGAATTGAAAAAAAAAAAAAAAATTTACTGAGGCAATGACTGCACAATACTTATGAAAATGAGAGCCACTGAGTGTATACTTTGGATTGAATGTACAAGGCATGAGACTGTATAACACAGTGAACTATGTGGTGGAAGATGGACTGGTTGGTTAACAATATAGAGTGTTCTCTCATGAACTATAACAAATGTACAATACTAAAACATGGTGTTAATAATAAGGAATAATAAGGAAAAATATACTGAATGTAAGCTATGGACCATAATTTGTGGTGATACTCTGATGATGTTCTTTCATAATCTGTAAAAAATGTTCCATAACAATGTAAGGTGCTAGTGGAGGGGTGATATATGGGAATTCTGCACATTATGCATGATTGTTCTGTAAGCTTGCAACTTCCCTAATAAAAAAATATATATGACAATAAAAAAGTTAAACATATACCTACTAAATGGCTGAGCTATTCCATTCATTGCTTTTTTCCAAGAGAAATTAAAGCATATGTCACACAAAGATTTGGCCATGAATATTTGTACCATCTATATTTATAATGGCCAAACTGGAAACAACTCAAATTTCCATCAAAAGGTGAACTGACAAACTATTTCACAAACTGTGTTTAAACAATCAGATATGCATAAAATTGAATGCTTTTAATTGACAGTTTAGAAAAGTTTAATTGATTCTTGTTATGAACATATCTTTTGGAAGAACCAGTATTTCACAGCACAATTTTCATAGTTTTATTTCCTATTTCAAGGTGGTGTCATTATCACTATGTAACCGTACTATTCTGCTATCATAAATTAATTCATCCTGCTGTTTTGAAAGAAACTTTGGCCCAACTTGAATTATGCAACAATGAATTTTATTTTTCCCTTCTATTTCTAAACAATCACCTCCCAGGAAGAACACTAGTAACAGCTCAGAGAAAGCAACACAGTGTATTGGAAAGAATATGGGCTTTGATTCAGATCCAAGTGTTAACATACTAAAGTTAGGCAATCATGATTTCTTAAATCATTTTAGTCACAGTTCACATATACAAAATGAATATAATACCATCAGTTATAGTTCTACGGGAAAATTAAATTAGATAATATTGAAAATGCCTCAGCCAAATAAATTGATTCTCAACAAATGTTAGCTTCATTCCACCACTAACATCAACCCACAGAATCACAATTCAACTTCATTCCTAGTCACATTAAAAATTTTAATTTGGAACATTTATTAAAAAATACATATCCTATTCAAAATTCCTCTTATTTTGCATTTTATTGGCATGTAAAAATTATAAATAGTAACTGAAAGAAAAACATTTTCCTAATACGTTCCATACACCAACTTTTACATAATATTGTGATATTCTAAATTTTCACATTGTAACATATTTCTATTTGTGTGCCACCGAGGATTGCAAAGTGAAGCTAAATAGTGTTCATGGTACAGATTAACATGTATATAATATTGCCTTGAAATATTCTGCTGTACTGAAAGATTCAAATACTAATTACCAAATCTTAAATGCCAATAGGCTTTCAATGACTTCTGTAAAGTATGATGGGATCTTTATAAAGTGACATTTAATATAAGCTGTGTTCCACTTTATATGCAATATCACCTGATGAAAAAAGGGAAGACTAGCAATATCAAGCACTTTAATAATAAGCTAGTTATCTCTATGCTTAAAGGTAAGTGATTATCAAAGAGGGCTTATTTGGTCCTGTCTGATCAAGAGAAAACATTTTTTTCCTCCAACGGTGCTATTTCAAATCCAAAGATGTATATAGTATGTATATTTAAAAGAGATTACCTTTTTAGTATTCTGTGGTTAAATTTTTAAATGTCTGAAATATATATATTTGTGTGTGTATGTAATCTGGTTTACATTTTAGAAATAATGAATAGAGTTTTCCAAAATTTAGGTATTCAGTGACAATTTTTTAACATCTTATATGTGAAATTTGTTGGTTATGAAAAACCTGATCCTTTTAAAGGATCAATATGCAACTCTCAAACATTTTTAGTAAAGAAAATTTAATTGTAAACATTGAGCTTTTCCAAGGTAGATGACTATTACAAAGTTCACTAGAAAATCAATATAGCATTTTAGTTGGAATTTGCTCATTAAACACCCACAGCTCTAATGCAAATTATGATGGAATGAATAAAGCAAATACGCATGCTTCTTTCTTTTTATTAAATGTAAAATCTACTGTTAATTGCATCTCGTATGTCATACAAACTTTTATCCTTAACTATTAAATAGAAGCTTTAACAAAAGTCATTAGAGATTCTCTTTCTTTGACTTGAATAAATTTCAATATTTGTTCAGTAAAGGTTCACAGCAGTTAAATTACATTAACAAATATTATTAGCTACTATGTAAGCCAACCAAGTAAAATACTTATATTGTAGGTAAAACAAATCATTGGGTGTTTACAATAATATTTGGATATCTCCATTTTTAAACATGGTTATCAAATATCCTATAATTCTTAGTCAAATGAGAAAGATTCAGAGAGGATCACCCCCATTCCCCACCAAATATTCAAATTTTTTTAGTAAGCTAATTGTTTTCTAATACAGGTAAGACTAAATATGAAGAAGCTGAACCATACCAAGTATGAGTTCATTGAGTCAAGACAAAGTACATATTTTCTTAGTAGAACAAAAGTCTCTTGACAAGCCCATAATCTACAATTTTCAAACTAGTTTTAAAATACAGAAGTGAGACAGTATAATGAAAACCATTCTAGTATAAACAGTGGGACATAATTCTCTAAATAACAATTTGGATAGACATTTTCCCAGGAAAAAGAATCTGTTTTTAACATTTCAAGGTTATTATGTAAATAAAAAAAGCTGAAGAAATCATTCGGATTTGAAACATATCAAATAATCACTGAATACAACTCATGTTCCAAAATTCTAAGCAACGAACATAATATAGACAATAGTTTTGCAAAAGACAGACCTTTTTCTACATATGAAAGAATCTCAGATTCTATGAATATCTACAATTACTGCTTACATGAGCAGTAACCATTTGAGGATATTTATAATGATACTAAATGGATTCTTTGCAAATATGAGATATGATAATAATGTGTTTTATAAAGCTACCACATATATTCTAAAACTACGTCTTTTTATAAATTTCTTTAAAAATTGTAATATCTCATTCATTCCATAAATTGGAATTGGAAATTTTATCATAGATGCCAAATGCCTTACACCAGTAGAAAATTAACTAAAACCTCCTCCCAATAATTTGATGCTTCTATTTTTAGCTTACAATATTGGATTCAATTTATTCTTCTAGAATTTCTTTTACAGATCATACTATTATGTTATTTTCAGCAGAGCACATAATTATTTTTAAATACTTCTCTAATTAAAAAAATACAGATTAATACACTAATACAATGTAAAAGTAAAAATTTGGAGAAGACAAAAATTGCATAATTTTGTAACTTTCTGTGGATATTTAAAATTCACAGGATATATTCTCATATTTTCAGTATTTTTCCAAGAACATAAAATAGTAGATGGAATTTTATTCAACTAAAATGCTCCTAATTTTTAGATTTTACACTGCTCTCAGTTTTTTACCATATAAATAACAATGTAATGAACATCTGTGTACACAAATCTTTATGTATACATATAGGTAATTACTTCAGGAAAATTCCTGCAAGTATGAATACAACATTAAAAGTCAGCCTTTTAAACAATTAGTATATGCTGTCAAACTCTGCTCTGCAACGGTGCTATAAATTTATCCTCCCTGACAGTATAAGAAGTATTAAAGATTAATTAGGAAATTAAACAAAATGTAAGTTTCTTCCAAATCTATAATAATGAGAATTGTTTCTACAACTCTCAATTACTATATACATATATTCAGTACAGATAAGCCTAAAACCATTTAAAAACACTTAAAAAACTCTGCTCTATATTTACACTCAGACATTTAACATATGCTTATCGCTGATGCATAAAAATCAGTATAAATTATTTTATGCACTTTTGAAATACAATCTTAACAGATACTTATTTACAGCATAGAATATTTACATGTAAATTTCATAGGTATCAATATGAAAATATTGTGAACTATAACTGTTACCTACCTTTTTCCAAGATTACTTCCTCTGTAGTGTCAATAATCAAACATTCGAAAAATTATTAAATTCACTGTTTTCTATTTGTATTTTATGCTTTAAATATCTTAATTACATTATAAGCTCTCAAATAATTGATATATCACATTAAATTCCTTCATAAACCATACCTAATAAAATAGTTTCTAAGTGTTAGCTATTTTTAAGCCTAATTGTTTCTCTATTCAGGTTTTGTTCTGTTTTTTTCCCAGAAGGGAAAAAAATAAACAAACACTTCCTATGGAGGAAGGAAACAAAATTGGTCATAATATAACCTCAAGCATTATCTCACCTAGCACTTGACCTTATTAATACCGATTCATATTCTCAGGACTCTGCAGCCTAAGATGGTAATATAATCAACACACTATCTATCAATATTACTACCTGCTGTATTTAACAGAGACAGCTTTTTGTTTTTATCTGAAATTGCTGGTCTTATTCTTGAACCCTTTTTTCCTTCCAAATTAAATACATATATTTATATATAAATATATATATACTTAATAAATGTAATTTAAGGCATTCATGTGTTAAACTAAAGGTTATCATATTTTATTAATGTCCATAACATAAGTAAAAAATGGGATTCCAATATATATATTTTTCTTAATAAAAAATAATGTTATTTTCTATTCTTTTGACATGTAAAACTCACTCTGCCCTTCTTAATTAGAAACTGGTTAACAGAATGTGAAAGATGGTATACAGCAATGAATAATCTTTTTACAAGTGAATAACATAAACATTTCCTATTATACAACAACTTTAATTTTTTTTCCATGTTCATTCATTTGGATGTCTTAATATATCTGCTCTAATGGTGGATTATATGTCTACACTTTAAACACTTATATTTTAACTATCTATAATTTATAGATAAATTAAAGTTGTAAGTTTCAGGGAATCTATATATTGATCAGTTGGACAATCAATTAAATCCCTCTGCTCACCACCAAAAACAAATTAACATACTCTGTAATAATAAGGGCTTGACAATATTTTTGTATTTGCAAAATATTAGTCTAAATTTGGATGTATGGGAAAAAATCTATGTGTAAAGAAAAAAAGCAGATTAAATGCTTGTACTATCAGTGAAAGCAAGGCAATTAATTATGTAAACATTGAATTATATGTTAAGATAGATGATTGATAAGATAAATAGATAAATGAATAATATGTAGGAATAGGAATAGCTAGGTAAGTAGGTATGTAGGTAGGAAAAAGAGAGAGAGATTGATTAATTTATAAACACAATACTTAGGAACTAAGGAGTTCTTTTGGCTAAAACCCAATATTGGCCTTATTTCAGTTTAATTGGAAGAGGATCTCAAATTCATCTTCTCCATGAGATATCAGGAACCTGGATTTCTCTTTGTACCAAAGGTTAATAAGAAATGTGTCTGCAAAAGTCAAACAGCATTAAATACCAAAAACTGATTATTATTCTACAGGAGTTGCTCTGTCATTCATAATCTCTCCATGCTCCAACCTTCCACAACTAATCTTTAATGGATGACATGCAAGAAAGGAAAATAACTAACATCTAAAGCAGAGACTATAATGTGAGTTTTTAAGAAACAGAAGAGTGTGGCTTATAAAGAAACATCAATATTTTAAATATCACAAAATTAACTTATAAGAAAAGCGATTTAAATAAATACACTTTCATGTGAAATGTAAACAAAAGCTGTATACTGAAAATGCAAAAGAATAATAAAAATTAAAGATGTACCCTTCACGTTAGACAATTTTCACTAAGACTGTTTAGGAAAAATGAAAGGTTTAAGTGAACAAGTTCTTTTTAAAAGTAATAAACATATCACTAATGTAAGAGTAAATTAATGGAAACAAATCAGGCCATCTAATACAATATCTTATTTTTATGGTCAATTTAACTAAACCAAAATTTGAAATATTCATAGTTTAATAACTTTATTTAGGTGAGAGGAGAGACCTATGACAAATAGTCAATGTTTTTCTGTTCTTCTGTAAAATATTCCATAATATTTAAAAATCACACATGCTAATAATTATCAAATAATATTATCTCCACATATAATTTCAACACAATAAAAAGTTCTAAATGGCTATGGTAAGAAAAATTTTTCCCAATGTTAATATACAGAGAATCAGCTGGGCAACACAGCTTTTCCTATGACTAAATAAAACCTACTTATCATGCTTTTTTCCTTTTTTTTTTTTTATAGTCCTTTTAAAAATAATTTTCTTTTCTTCAAACTTTCTAAAAGATTTTACATCTGAAAATCAAGGAAAAATAATAACAGTGAGGAGCAAATTATTTTTTAAAATGTTGTATAAACTATTTTTTAAAAAGACACACAAGTAAATTCTTTGTGAAACAAAACCAATATAAATAACTAAACTATTATGAACATATTGACTATGTCCTTCTATCAAGAAGTCTGAGAAAATATGATGGTAACATCATCATCAACATTTTAACATCATAATTACCATTTATTGACCATCCTCTGTGGGTTAAGTACTTCATAAACATTATCCCACTTATATGGCACAGCAATCTATAATGTAGGTTTTAACCAAAGTTTAGTGAGGCTGTCATTTGCAAAAGTCAAGCAGTGAAAAGAGTAGAACAAAGATTTGAATATAAAGTTTTAACTTTTAACCACTACCCTGTACAATTTACTATGATTGAGAAGTAACTATAGTCAAAAAGAAACAAACTATCACTGCCTTATTCACTGAGGTATATTCAGTACCTAACTCAGTACTTCAATAAATATCTTTTGTTCAATTTGTACAGATGTTAGCGTAGTTCCTGTAAAATATTAAGTGATAATGACAATGACGATGAAGGTGTGATATAAGAAAAGGAGGGGAAGGTAAAAGGGCCAACCATCTAAGATTTTACCATAATAGAAGACACAAATGGGTTTCAAACTCTCAGATCACATTAGAATGACAGTAGTCACATTACGAAAAAATCATCAGGAAAGCAATAGAAACAGGCTTGAAGAGTAGTATATAGTCTACATGAAGATTTATTATAGGTACACAATGGATTGAAGCCCAAACTCTTTGTAGCCCATCTCTTTATTTCAGGTTCACACTTTAGTGAAATTATCAATATATATATATATATATCAACAGAAATTTTCCTCACCATTGAATCCTTTGTTTCCAAACTTTTTTATCTCATCTTATTTTCTTTTTAAAATCTATTAACGAATTATTAAATTTAATAAAAGATAAATAGAATGAAACTTTTTTTTTTTTTTAAGACTTCTGGCAAGCACGACATTATCAAAGGTTTAAGAATTTCATAACAGGAAAAATAAAATGATCTTAATATCAACTACAACTTATTATCAGTTATATACTAGGTGCTTATATACATTATCTCTCATATTTAAAATAACCTTGTGAATTAGCTAATATTCACATTCTACATGTGGGAAAATAGGCTTGCAGAGGCTAAGGAACTTGCCCAAAGGCACACTCAGTATTAAGAGTCAAAGCTGTGATTTAAACCTGAATTGATCTGACTCCGTGGCTTTTGGTCTTTCTATTGCTGCAAACTGCTTTTCAGGGAAATGGGTGTCTTGTTTTATGTGGTTTTGACTTTATCAGATTCTTATTCTTATAAATTATACAATAAGCTGGGAAGACAAGATGGACTAGTATATACATAATGCAAGTTACACTATGCACATAAAGATATAAAATAAGGGGGAAATCTGAAAGATAAGAAAAAAATGGCATAGGAACTATGGCAAAACTTGATCACAGCCTTTGTAAGGATTTCATAAAACTTTAGTTTATGTGGTCTTTATGTCTGAAACCTAGTCCAGGAATTATTTTAAGATTAGAGAACAAGTAATTTAAAAAAGCAAGATCACATCTATTACAAGTAATGTTTACTTTTCCTAATTCCAAACCTAATCTCTGCTCATTGTGGAAAATCTGAATAAGGCAGAAAACTGTTAGTTAAGACATGAATACTTCCACTTAAAGTCCACTAAACTTTGCTTCTCATTTTATATAATATATATATCTTTCTAAACAAAATTATATTATAATACAATTATTCTACTTCTTTCACTTAATATAATACAATTATTCTCTCTACTTCTTTCACTTTCTTTCACTTAATAATATTCACTCATGAAGAATTTTTAAATATTATCAAATATCCTTCAAAAATGGATTTCAATTATTACATGATGTCTCACAGCATAAATGTACCAAATAATCCTTTATTTAAATTAGATTCCTCTTGCTAGCTAATACTGAGATAATATCCTTGTATATAAATCTTTGGTTCCTATTTTCTTAGTGTAGTTCATATTTTAATTAATATTTTATTTTTTAACTCTATAGACATACGTTTTTGTATCCTTTTTGCTATTTCCAATGTTTGGTTTAGATGTTTTTACAAGTATTTCTTTTAATTTGTAGTATCTAGATTTTTTTAAACATTTATATTTGGCTTCAGTACATTATAACACACGTGTGTGTCTCTTTACAATATACATGAATAAATACATTTTTTATTTTTAATATAAAAATAAGCAGTGATAGAAACAAACAATTATGCTTATGTGGTTATTTGTTCTTTCACATGACACTGAATGAAGCATTATTACATGTAATCATAGTCTTATAATGTTCCTCTTTCTATAAAAGTACTGACATACCTGTTGTTTTGTTTTTCGATTGTGCTTGGCACTGATCAGGTAGAAGATAAGTCTATTTAAGAACATATTTGAGAAAATATGAAAAAGTTCCAGAATACTTCAAGAATCAGTTACTAAATTTCATGTAGTTTCAAACCAATGGATTTCTTAAGCAATTCTGCACATTTTTCATTTTGACATAGTGCAATAATACTCTACTATCACAAAGTATCTTTAATCCCTTTTAGTAAAATAGAACTGAAACATTAAAAAGTAAATATATATTTTGAAAATTTATACATTTTTAAAATTGGGGGAAATTTTACTTTGTGTCATATTTGTAAGTGGTTGGACATACCTCATTTAATTATATTGCTTTCCTCCAGGGAAACTGTATAGCACTGTTATCTTCATCAATTTAGGAGACTTTAACTATATATTTATAATATACTTAGCTATATTATTAAAAAGTTTAAGGAAGAATAAATATTAACACTAAATGAGTTCCCCTCTCCAAGAAACAGGTAGGCTATGCAAACACATTAGTTCATGATTTTCAGTAGGTCATAATGACCCAAATCTTTAAAATTACTTCTGTAAGACATATTCTAAATTAAAGTAACATGCAAACTCCTCAAAACAAATGTACTTCTTATAACACTATCCTAGCAATTAGTTTATACTTGCCTCTAAAAACTTAAGAAACTTCCAAATTGTTACAAAGTTATATTTGAAATACTTATTTTCAACATACTGTTAATTTCCTTTAAAATATCTTACTCTAATATTTCCTCACTAAACGAAATATGAACTTTATGGTAGTTTAACATCAGAACAGTAACCATCTACTGTTCAGCTGGAGTATTTATTTATGGTTATCTTGGTTATATTTTCAGTGATATTTTGTTCTATTTTCCATAGTAATATTTTGAAGACTGGCTAGACTTCTTAATCAGATCTCTGACCTAAAATATCAGAATTGGCTTATAAAGTATGATTATAATCTCAGACTAATCACAAAATATAGCTGTTTCCTAAAATTATTCAAATTGATATAAAAATGTTGTGATCTCTAGAATGCTGGTGAATCCTAATATCTATTATTCTATGAAATTTCTCTAACACACTAAAACAGTGTGATGGCGATCACTGACTATGGAGAATGAAATGATTATATCTGTAACAAATCTCAGATATGTTAAAATAATTTCTCCTTGCAAAGACCTGTGAGTAAAGATAGACTCCAAAATATATGTAAGTCATTTATAATTTTAGCCTTTGGCAACCTTTCACTTTAATCTTCTCAGGGAAAATATTCTTTTTGTCATCATATATACCATCAGATGAAAACAAATTAATTGTACAAAATAGATTTTTTAATTAAATGTAGGTTTCTACCAGCAATGAATATATGACTATCTCCATACAAAGAAGAAGTATTTCCTCTCAAAAAGCTAAAACAATAAGTGGTATTTGAACTGCTGGTTGAAAGGTAGAGGCACTGGTAATCATTATTTCCCCTTGTTTGTTCAGGCCCTTCCAACAAAACAAACAACCTTTTTGTGATTGGATTGACATGGTGTTAACAATGCATTTAATGCCCAAATCAGTATGAATACAGGTAAAGCTCTCACTAATACCAGTACCAGGATGTTAAAGCCACCTATTTTTCAAAGAAGCCAAAAAAAAAAAAGAGCAAGAGACAGAGACAGATCTTCCCCTCCTTTAGCAAATATGTTAGTACTCACCAAGTCACATCATATATGAATGTGTATGAATCTTAAGGCCATCTACTATACCTGCTGTCTTTTCAGCAATTTTAGCTTCTGTTGCTTTCTCTTGGAGTTCCAGCTTAAGCTTTAGTTTTCTCTGTTCTTTATCTTCTTCAGTCAATTTTTGTTGAAGCTGAAACATATTGAAAGGAAATATATTTTTTTCTGACAAATTACCTGGACAAATACAATGAAACCCAAGGTAAAACTTTGTTTTTTCTAAACCCTTACATAATATTACCTTTCAGTACCTAAAAACATAACAACAAAAATTTGAAAGTTTTAAGATATTTTATAAAATTTACATATAATGATATAGAAACTGCAAAAACATTTGAATACAGATTTAATTTATGTTAGTATATAAATATAGGCAACTGAAATTAAGAGAAACATTATTAAAAATAACTACTACAGAAAGCAATCTTATCCATTCTTTTGTCTTAAAGCAAAAGATTTAGAAGGGACTATCCTAATAAAATAATAAACACAGCTTTACAGCCTCATTTAGTGATTTCACTATCTTGAAACAAAGTTAATTAAAATAATAATCTTAATATCTGATACAAATCTCCCTTTAAGAACGCTATCCTATCATATTCCATTTAAATTAGCACTGGCATCTGGCTCATAATAAGCATTTAATAAATAAATGCTAAATGAAAGAAAAGTATCTCATACTCTTATACAGAATCCCTCCAAACATTTTCTTTTTTAAATTCCTCCCTATGCTTTTGTCATTTTGTGGTTTCCTTCAGAAAGATCAATATTCCTAATGCCATGATTCAGTTTGATTATGTCAAACATCAAGAATATTAACATCACAGAGGTAAAAAAAAAAAAAAGTACAGAATATGGGCATTAAAGGTAGTTATGCTCAAAGGACAGTAAATAGAAAAAAAAGTCAGAGAAGATAAAACATGACATTGGATAGGACAAAATTTATAAAAGAATGCAAGGTAAAGGGCAATATTGTCAAGCACTCCTACTTTAAATTTTAATTATATATATATATATATATATATATAATCAAAATGAAAAACAGGCCACAGATATTAATTTTTAAAAGTTAATAAAGTAACATGATACTAAAGCATCATATTTCTCATTCTCAATAATCCTCAAGGAACTACAATAAAATTTGTATGAACCTTTTCTTTTTTTCTTTTTTTGCAAGGTACCATAGATTGAAGAAGGAAGTAGTATTGCAAACTAGAAAGGCAGAAAAGCTAAAAAATAAAAAAATTATTTTCTATAATCAGTCCTTCAACTCAACCATACCCAGATGGACCAACTGGCAATGACATAAAGTTACTGTTAAATGTATTAACATATACAATAAAATTGGATTATTATGGGCAACAAAGCACACTAAGTAGGTAGAAAGCAAAAACCATACTGTAGAATCAACAGACTTTCTATTTAGTACCTTTTTATTGGTTATTCTGAGACTGTCCAATTCTTTTAGAAGAAATGCCATTGTCATCTCTTTATTTATGTCTGAAGTAACTTGACAAGGAATCAAGAATTCATAATGCAAATCATTATCTCTATGTTCCATAATGCTGTAATAAGAAAAATTATTAAGTAATATATATTTATGATTTCTACTGTACAGGATATAAAAATTTTACCCTACAAATAAAAGAGACAAATTTATTTTTAGCAATAATATAATCATCTAATTTTAAATTTCTCTTATGTACTGTAAGCAAATAATATGGATGAAAAGGAAAAAATATCAATTTCATAGAAATATATTAATCAACTGAGAGCTAAATTTGTGGAAAACATGTGCCAATATCTATAAATCAGTACACTAAACAAAGAATTGAGGTTTCAGGGGCTGTGGATATTAATTCAATTTCTACATGTAGTCAGGATTCTAGATATATTTCTTAATTTTCTGAAACTGGGAACAAAAATCAGAGACATTTTTATAAATTTAGTTGACAGAATATATTTTCATTGTTAAATTCAAGACATATGAAAAACCAAAACCTATTTCTGTAATACCCAAGAGTAAATTAAAATGAAAATATTTTTTAACATTTTGTACGATATTTAAGAACAGTACTCAGCTTCTTAGCGGGTAAGTATAAGGGAAGGACAGGGAGAAGACATGGGTTGTTTTGTGAAGGCATTATATTAAATTTGTAAGTACAGGTAAATCTCAGAGTCACCAAGAATAAATTAAGCAGGAACACTTGGGAGAGTCAGTGCAGCTCTACCTATCATGTATATCTTCTGTTGCAATTATACTAGATCTCTCATAACCTGGCTTTAGTCCCATCTCTCATATTTATTTTTCCCATCTGCTTATGAAGTGTTTATCCCCCTTCATTCATCCCTTCCCTTACAAATGCAGCTCTAAGAGCAACATTACTGACTCTGATTGCTAGTAGGTGGAAACATATTAATTTATCTACTTTAACATTTTTATATTAAACTAATTAAAGCCAGATGAATAAGTAACTGAATAATTTTTAAGTAAACAGAAATAGCTTTAGTTCCTATAAAAACTCAAATATTCTATAATATATGATTTTTGGCTAGGCTGAAAATATAATTACTTTAATTGTTCATTGAGAAATTTAATATTTTCACCGCACATGACAAATTACCAAAGTACTTTAATTCCATAGATAAATGTTACAGGTGTCATGAATTCAAATCCCTTCATGGGGGTAAAGTGAATGGGGGTAAAAGCTGCAGAATGTAGACAAGCTGGAAGACAAATGGGAGAATATAAGGCCCTTCTAAAAGCATTTGAAATCATTTAAAATAAATATTATACTAACCAAAACACATGTTTGGGCTTAATTTGTGTAGGGGCTGCAGTTTTTAAACTCTGATGAATAATACCACATTTCTATCAGTTTAAAAATAATTTCCAAATTCATAATGAAAGATCAAATAAAATAATATACAGCAAGAAACAAACAAAACCTCATGGCCTTCATTCAAACTCACCTTTTACTTTTTCACTCAGTTAGCTAGACTCATTACAGCAATGCAATGGAAACAACATAAAACCCTGGCAGATGCCTAAATGCTAAGTAAATGATATGTCAAATTAAGCACACACAAAAACGGAAAAAAAAGGAATAAAGAAAGAGAAAGTTCTCCTGATTTTACTTTTTAAATCTAAGGCTGCTAGCACTCACTTGGACTTTTCAGTAGTGCAATAAGCTGTCTCATCATTTGCATTGGAACTGATGACCTCAAAATTCCTTGACCTCTGCCCTGGCAGTTCTGTGTCCTCAGATGTGGCTTCATTAACAAATTCACTGAATATTTGATGCATGCTTCCCGCAGAATTCGTAGTCAGTAGCTCATCTCGTTGTGTACTTTTATTTTTCCTTGTAGTTTCTGGTTCAATATAACTATGGGCTATATCTGTATATATATAAAAAAAGTGATATGTAAAACACCATAGCTACATATTAAATCATTTAATCAAATGAATATTTTTGTGAGAGTAAATGCTCTCATAGCGTTAAACACATACTTTAATAACTTTGCTCCTATTGTAATCAGATAAGCATGCAATGTTGCAGATTTTGCCATTAATATTTCCAATTCCACAGTCAACAGACAGTGATTCACAACCATGGCTGCTTGTTAGAATAACCTAGGGAGTTTTAAAAACTCTTTGGCACAGATCATATCCTATACTAATTAAATCAAAATCTCTGTGAGCAGAGCCCAGTCACTATTTTGAAGTTCCCCAGATAATTCCAGTGTATAACAAAGGTTGGGAACCACTGATTTAAAGGTATTTTTTCTAGACTACTTCTCTTTTCTAGATTTCTCAGAAAAAGGATGTTAAAAGCATGCATGAGTATCAGCTTCTCATTCTGTCTCCTACTAACCTATACTCTATAGTTTAACTCTGTAAGTTTACTCATCATATTTAGTTCGTATCAGTTAACTGAAAGACAAGCAGAGGATAATCTAGGGACTGTATAGCACAGTGATTTTGGTGTTAGATGAGGGTTGTGGTTAATAATATAAATACAAGAATCAAAAATGTTCCTCTAGGGAAGCAGATGTGGCTCAAGCAGTTGAGCACCTGCCTCTCACATAGGAAGTCCTGGGTTTGTTTTCTGGTACCTCCTAAAAAAGACAAACAAACAATGAGCAGACAGCAAGCAAAAAAACAATGAGCAAGAATAACAAGCAAAAAACAAAAAAAGCAAATGACAAAAAAAAAAAAAAAGAAATTAACAAGCAAATAATGAGCAGACTGACAAGAGAACCATCGGGTGGGGGAAGAAGGCACTGGGTGAGCATAAAGAAGAATGTGAAAGTGTGGAAAGAAAAATAACAAAACATATGGGACTGAAAGACAATGTATGAGAATAAAAAAATATTTTTAAAAATGTTCCTCTATTACAAGGTTAAGAATATGGTGATAAATGGGAAAAATACAACTAATATAACTTATAGACTATAGTTAACAGTAATATTGTAACAGTTTTGTAAGCAAAGGCAAGGAAGTTACTATATTAATGCTAAAGGTCAAAAAAAGCATATGAGATTGAGTTTTACATGAATATGATCAAGCGTTTTTTTCTTCATTTATTTCATTAACAAGGAAAGCTTGGTCATGTCATTTAACCAATCTGTGCTCATTTATGTATCTTTCTGGACACTGGAGAAACAATTGAGTTTGTTTTTAGAATTAAATGGGATAAATGTGCCTGGACAGAATTTTTTAAAGTAATGCTTCCATAATTTGTTAAGCTGCCTTTTGACTGATATTTTAATTTTTGAAATTGAAATAAAGTTGACTTAAAAAAAAATGCATGAGACTCTGGTACAGAATACCTAGATCTGAATTTTAGCTTTGCCAAGCTGTATAACCGTGGGCAAGTTACTTAACCTATCCATGCCAGTTTATTTGTAAACAGCAATACAACAGCACTTACTTCATTGAGTTGTGAGGATTGAGTTAATGTATTCAAAGTATTTGGCACATCAATTAATCTTGCTAGCTATTATTTCTGTAATCACCATCATATTATAATGATACATTCTAAGAATTATTATTTCTATACACCATTTTTCAGACACACATTGCACATTAGAGAATCTATTTCAAAATCCTGGCCATCTCATAAAAATTATTTTAAACTATAATCAGCAAATACTATTTCAAAGGAATAGTGTATACTTAATGCTATAGTGAAGTTCTGAGGAGAAAATCTCTGTCTCTATGTCTCTGTTTCTGTCTCTCTCACACCCACAAACTCTTTCACTGGTAAATCATCAACAGGCATAATACTGATTTTAACTAGTAGTTTATTATTAATAACAAATAATTCTTAAACTTTAAAAAGTAGATGGCCTTCATTTTCTTGTTGGTGATGCCTTTTCCAACCTGCTAAACTTAAAATCTTTTTGTGGCAGAATGAAGAAAGTTGTTTTAGAATAAAAGGAAATGAGGGACACTTCTAAATAAGGCACCTCTCGCAAAGTACTCATTCTTTAATGAGAAATTTTTTGTTGTACATATGCTGAAATTAGTTAGTTACAAACGCCAAGTACTGGACCTTAATCTTAATGGTGGTGGCTGGAAGCTAAATCAGAAATCATTTGTTTTTGGTAAGTAATTCTTGATTTCACTTGGAGGGAGTTGGAAGAGAAAATGTGCTATCATAATTGCATACTATATCTATGAATTTTCATTATATTGTTTTGATTTAAACTTTAATAATTATTGACACAGAAATCTTATATCTGAAGATTATTTTGGTTTTTGACATTTCAAAACTCACTTGGTTTGCTTAAGATGTTCACCATGCTATTTTTCTAGAATAGGCTAGTATCAATAGAATAGGATGCCCAAAATTTGAGTGAGGGAATTTTATAAATTGACACTAAGGAATACTTCTCTTATTAATAGACCATGATTTCTAACATTAAAATGTAACTTTATAAGTAATTTCAATGAAAGAAATTATAATTACTGAAAACAATACCAAAAAGAACAAAAAATGTCTCTATAAACATATTGAAAATTAATCATTAGGGCTCACGCTATTCTCTAGTTTTTGAGGTGCAAAGATTCTGCAAAAGGTGAAAGGATGAGCCACGAAGCACTGTCAGCTATAAAGGCCTCCAACCCCCATTACAATACATCAACTGCTTCAGACTCTAAAGTCTTGACTCTCTGACCTGCTTCTGAGACCATATTTGGCATTATCTACCACTTGTTCCTTGTCTTTAGCTCTATATTTTTGCATTGAGTTTAGCATCTTTCTCCTTTCAACTTTTTATTCCTAACCTCTTGTGTTTACTTAACCCCATCCCTAATAGCTACACTTGCTATTTGTTTACTGGTTTTATAGCTCGCTTTCTAATTTCAGTTTTAAACCTCAGGTCAAATTTTGTTATCTCTTGAACTCTTGGTAAATCACTGCCATTTCACCTGTGACTGTGTTATCTTCTCCAAAATCTTAGAGCAGATGTAGAAGCTTCCCAGTAAGAGGACTCTGCTGATCCCTCCTGGATCTCAGTAATTATAACCCTGTGAAGTATTATTAAAATAAACCCATCGAGTTCTGATACACTTCTGAATTCATCATGTTTAATATTTTCGAGGACCTCATACTCTGTGTGATTTGGCTCTGATTATTTCTGGGTATTTCTAAATTTGTTCTGCAGTAAGAGCATCTAGATTCCTAATTAAAAACTGTTCATAAGACATTTGGAGCCTGCTCTGCAAATCAGACTATCCATATTCTTCTACTGAGAATTAATTTTACTTTAAATAAGGCTGATACATAAAATTTTCCTGCCTGCCTGCCTTTTTTTGACAAGGACAAATGCTAACCTTTTTTGGAATTTAACTATTTTGGCAAATATGATTTCAGCAAATTCTTGCTTAAATTCTGAATGCCCTCAATGTGCTTTCTACTCTGCCATACTGCATTAACCTATTTCAGAATTCAATTATTTGTAAGAAAGTTTAACCTCTCTAATTAAGTAATTTATTATTGTAATAATAATTCATGGAGAACCTAGAGTATGATGTACCCTCTGATAGGTAGTGGGAAAATAAAGATGAGTAAGCACCAGACTCACCCCTCAAGGACTTTATAGTGCAGTGTGAAAGGCATATGAGTATGATTTGAAATCAATGTAGTAGACTATACTTTAGCTACAGAGACCAAATACATAATCTGCTAGGCATACTGATGGTCCACTGAAACACTCTGGAAAAACTTCACAGCGGCATTTGTCTCCAAAAAAACAACTAAGAATATGCAAAGTAATGAATTGCCAAATGGTTGTTAGGTAATGTAAAGAAAATGCTGACAAACTATGAGAATAAGAAGAGAAGAAGAATAGGAAGAGGTACAGAAGAGGAGGAAAAATTTTAGGAGGAAAAAATACATTTCCTGTATTGAAATGGCAAGATGTTAAGAGTCAGGAAGAGAAAATTTCTAAAATGAGCAATAGTAAAGTCAAAGTCCAAGATGTAGTCATCTGGGAATGGGATGATGAAATAGATTGATGGTGAATGATGATGATGAATAGACTGAGTGTGAAGGAGGAAAATCAAGGAATTAGGGTGCTGAAAGATTCATCCTTGAAGATACTGAAAAATGGCAATAAATGGAGAGGAGAAATGAGAGCCAAATGCAAAAGACATCAATGACTAAAGAAGACAAAGACAGGTGAGGAAACTGACAAGAACTGACAGTACATAATTGAGTGATTTTTCTTGGCTTTTTATTTTGAAATAATTTCAGTCTTACAAAAAATGTTCCAAAAATAGTACAAAGAATTCCTGCATATCCTTCAAGCAGATTCCCTAAATGCTAACATTTTATCATACTTTATTATTCATTCTCTCTATATGTACCCATCTATCCACCTACACACATACACCCCTTCCCTCCCTAATCTAGCAAGCTCATCTATCTAACTCTGTAGCCCAGGAGAAGGATCTTTATGAAGTGATAATGGGAGGAAGGTACTAAAAGCTTTACTTGAACTGTTTGTATTGTCCCATCACTTGAAAATGAATTGCACATAGAAATAAAAACATATAAGCCAATAAAATGTTCAATAAATGAAGTTATAGGTCTGTTTAGCAAACTAGTCAATTAAAAAACAAAAAATAAGATAAATGTTAAACAGAAAGACAGATATTCATTTTTTATTCAAATTCTTAACTCTAGGCAGATGAAAGCTTAAAACTATTCTATTGGGGAGTGGATGTGACTGAAGTGGTTGAGTGCCTGATTCCCACACGGGAGGTTTCAGGTTCGGTCCCTGGTGCCTCCTAAAAACAAACAAACAAACAAACAAAAACCAACAAGCAAACAAAAGAAAAAACCGACTCAGGGGAGCCAATGTGGCTCAGTGATTGAGTGCCGGTTTTCCACATAAGAGGTCCCAGGTTCAAACCCTGGCATCTCAGGAAAAAAAAAAAAAATTCTATTGATCCCCATCCCTCGCATCATATGGTTTGAAATAGAAACTCAATAACCTTTGTTAGTAATCTGCTTCAGATTACTTCAACATCATTGGTAAGTGTTCTAGCAAACGACAAACCAAATTCTCTCAATACTATTTAAATTCATTTCTCCATGTGAACTTAAGAGAATAAGTTATCAGTCTCTTCTTTAAAATTCATAAGTCTATGAAGTCTAACCTTCTTTTCACAAAGTTAAGCAACAGGAAATTTTTTATGACAATTACCAAGCCCTTAATCTACTTTATTTGCTCTTCAGTCAACACTTTTATTTCGACATAAAAATTTAACCACTTCAAGTCAAAAATATGATCTCCCAAATTTGCTATTACTATCTAATGCTATCACTTCCATATAAACTTATCCTGAGAACATCTGAAAGTGGCATTAAAGAAGACTACAACTAGATATTCCTCTAAAATGCTACCCACCACTATTACTTAGAGACAGTTTATTCATCTAGACAAGCCAGGTGGGACTTAATAAGTTTTTTTTTTTTTAATCTTAATATTAAATACATGTGGCCTAGACCAGCTGTATTCTATGTTGTGAAGACCTTGTATCTCTCTGTGACCTTCATGCCAACTATCTTGATGCCAATGCTGTCATTACACCCTCAATTCCATGATCTACAAAATTAGCAGTTTTAAGATACCATGTCTTATCCCAGGAAAGAAAGTTTTGGGATACTCTTTGAATTCAATTCTCCAGACAATTATATATTAATGTATAATAATATACTGAATTAAATTGATGCTACCCAAGACATCTGACTCTTGGCCCAAAATGATTGTTATTTCCTTTCACAACTACTATACAGAAATGAGGAGATGGCTAGAATAAAATAGGGATTCTTAGAAGCTGGGAGATTCTGTCCTGCCAGGCTTTGTAAATAGTTTGTGACAACTGGTATCTGTGTAAACGGATTTGATGCTCCCCTGGGGGGGGTCAATACTGTTGACAGAGCTGTTTCTTCAGAGTGGTTGAGCTAGAATTGTCTTTAGGGATCCTACTAGGGTTACTCAGAATAGCAACATCCCAGCTACCTAAGAGGTCAGGAATAGAAAATAAAAAGAGAGATAGAAGTACCGTAGGCAAGTACATTCATATAAATGGATCTCTTATCTCTGAAGATGCAGATGCTACTTCAGAGTATTTATATCTAAGGTGAATTATAGTGGAGGCAATTTGTTAATATTTCCCACTCCTGCTAACATGATTGGCCACCACTTCTTTAAATTTTTCAGCTTTTATGGCTTTACATCTGATTTTATCAAATTAAAAAGAGCAACAGCCTTGTGTTTACCACTTCTTTCTTTTCTACAATGTTTGATACCATGTTATATATAGACATCAAAACGATATAACATCCTTTTTGCTATTAAGAGTATAAATTTGATGTGATGATGGAATTACTAAAATAGTCCCACATTTTAAACAAAAGATCTCCTTTTTCAATGGTTAAGGATTTTTATGAACATTAGTTCAAGTAAGAACAACATCAACTAGTGACTATGAATGACTTTTACCAATACCTTAAGTTAAATGTAAGTGTTCTTTCTCTCTTCTCTCTGTAGGTGTATGTGCGTATAATTCTTATTAGTTTCCTCCTACTTATTTCCTTTTTGTGGGGAAGAAGGTTAGTTTTCCACATAGATGAATTTCACAGTGCTTTTTTATCCCGCCATAGATAAAAGAAAAACACATCAGAAACTTGTGCCACATGATCTAATATTAGTGTTTACAAGAGAAAAGTTTAGAATGTCCAAAGAAAACACTGGTGTGTTTAGACCTTCCAGAAAGAACCAGAGTGCACAGATGGCTTCTGAAGCCAGACTGCAGGGTTTGAATTATGGTTCTACCACTTAGCTATATGACCTTTAGCAAATTATTTAACCTCTCTTATCAATTACGCTACCTGTAAAATGTACATAATAGTATCTACCTCAAAAGGTAGTAATGAGGATTAAAATATTTAAATTACATAAATCTCTTAGAAAAATGTCAGCACAGAAAACACACTCAATAAATATTAGGTATTATTATCTGTTAAAATCTGCTTGGCTTAAAGCTTGTTTCCCTATTTTGATTTCTCCTTCCTTTCCTTGAGATCACAAATATCACCATCTTGAGATCACATCCAAACTTTCAATTCAAATGTATAGCATTAATTTATCTCAACTTAAAGGTATATCTTTAATTTCTCTCAAGTATTAAGAATAAAATCTAGGACACCTATTATCAGAGGTATTACCCTAACTTTCATAATTAAAAATGTCTCAATTTCCTAGACAAATTGATTTGATGATCTATGGCCATCACAGAGTTGTGCAGCTAAAATCAGTATAGCTATCCAAATCTAGGAAGTTATTATTTAGACATTAAATTGTCTTCTTCCAGAAAAAGTCATCAACTATGCAGAAAAATCCTTCAGAAAAATTAATTTATATAATAATTTTCAATGAAAATATCAGAAGACATGGGATCGAAAAATAAAATGCTATATAATTAAATTCTTGAAAGAAAATTCAATCCTAAATAAAGAAAACAGGTAATTTTAAACAGCGTATTTCTGTAACGTAATTTGAACACTTGCTATAATGGCATTTGATATTAGATAAAATAAGGATCATAGAAAGTAGATCATAGGCACTTATCCTTCAGAGAATAAATTCAGGGGTCTCAGGAAATTAGATAACTTTAGAGCCTTGTCTTAAAAAATGCAGACTTGATAGTTAGATACTGTTAGATACTAACTCTTTCAGGGATTTTATTAATTGTGTTTCTGCTTGAACAGCCATTAAAGGAAAAAAAAAAAAAAAAAGACAACATTCACTTTCACTGGTCTGCATACTCATTGCTCTCCATCTCAACTTTAAAAAAAAAACTTCCTCATGTACTTTTGTCTCCACATAAACCAAAAATGAAATTCCAAGAGAATCATTTACCTTTGCCTATTTTTTAATCTCATTACCAAGTTAACATGAGTGTGTTATAGTTGGACAAATTATAGAAAAAGAATTACATAGATGTGGTCTATACAGTTTAAGGTCTTATCATCCATATTTGCTCCCTTTTTAGACCACAAACTATGTATACTCATCTTCTAAAGCACATTAAAAAAAAAAAAAAAAACAGACCTGTGGATATGTTAGATCTTCTTATTTACTGAAATGAAATTAATCAATAGGAAGAAATACAGATGCAAGCCCTTGATATAACTTTAAAGCTTCTAGCAGCCACATTAAAAAGTAACTAGATGGGAATGCAGAATGGTACAGTCACTGTGGAGGACTGTTTGGTAGTTCCTAAAGAAGTTGAATATAGACTTGCAACGTGACCCGGCAATACCACTGCTGGGTATATAACCAGAAGAACTGAGAGCAGTGACACAAACAGACTTCTGCACACCGATGTTCATAGCAACATTATTCACAATTGCCAAAGGTTGGAAACAACCTAGGTGTCCATCAACAGAAGAATGGATAAATAAACTATGGTCTATTCACACAATGGAATATTATGCAGCTCTAAGAAGAAATGAAGTCGTAAAGCATATGACAACATGGATGATCCTGGAAGACATTATGTTGAGCGAAGCAAGCCAGACACAAAAGGACAAATACTGTATGAATGCGTTACTATGAACCAAATATATTGCATAACATTGTTTGATTCAAAAAAATTTTATATGTAGCCAGTACATTTAATTGAGAAATGTATATATTTATTCATCTGTGTTTACTTTTTAGTTAATTATTTATATTTTCAATTATTAAATGTACAAAATAAAGTGGAAAAAAAAATTAACTAGAGGGGAGCGGATATAGCTCAGTGGTTGAGCATCTGCTTCCCATGTACAAGATCCTGGATTCAATTCCCAGTACTTCCTAAAAACAAAAAATAAAAAAAGAACCCTACCCCCGCAAAAAAAAAACCCAGTAATTAGAAATGAATTAAACTGATGTTCATATATTTATTTATAAAAAAATATTATCATTTCCTATCTTTTTTTGTACTATACTTATGGTGTATCTCAATTTGCACTAGCCACATTTTAAGTACTTAACAGCCTCATGTGGCTACCGTAATAGAGAGCATAGATATGGATTCATAGATTCTTATGTAGCTCTAATAAGATGCATTATATTTATATATATAAAAGGGAGTAAAAAAAAACATATAAGGGGTAGATGTGAAATGTAGCTATAAGACTTTAAAATAAGGTTTTATAAAGTCAATAAATCTGTCACTGAATAGAAAACTATGAGACCTCAATATCATGTAATTTGGGCATTAGAATTATACATCCAAAATAAACTGCACCCCTTATACTCCTTTACATGGTTGTACATCTAGATAAACACACGTCAAAAAGAAGTGGAAAGGTTATTTTATCTTTGATTATGAAAATCCAATGTCCTAGAATACCATGTTCCTAATTATCCATTGGTTATTCATGGAAATTATTTTATTGACATTTTGTTTTTTATTATAAAGAGCTATTTTCTTTTTCTTTTTCTTTTTTTTTTTTTTATTCATTCATTTATCCCCCCCTTGCTGCTTGTGCTCGCTGGGTCAGCCAACCACACCGCGCGGGCGGGCCCGCCTTCACCAGGAGGCCCCGGGAACCGAACCCGGGGCCTCCCATATGGTAAACGGGAGCCCCACTGATTGAGCCACAGCCGCTTCCAAGAGCTATTTTAAATGGTGGTAATTACACCAAATTTTTAAAAGTTTTTGTTTGTTTCAAGTCTTATATAGTCATGAACACATCAATATTCATTCTATTTGGGAAAAGTTTAGATTTCTGTGTAAAAACCATTTAAAATATATAAAATTTGTAGAGTTCTATAGTGTTTAAGCTTTTTCAACATTCTTCACCATATGAAGTCCTAACGCTTAGGGCTACCTAAATAACATATATCATTCAACTAAGGTTGTTTAAAACTTACATTTCCCTATTTAAAACATTACAAATATTATTTAGGCTAAAATGACTGTGAAAACTGTCTTAATGGGGGGCGGATGTGGCTCAAATGGTTGGGTGTCCGTCTGCCATATGGAGGGACCTGGGTTCGATTCCCGGGACCTCCCGGTAAAAAAAAAAAACAACAAAAAAAAAACTTAATCAACTATCATAACCAATTTTTATTCCTTCTTTAATTTCCACTGCTATAAACAATTTGGCTACTTTTAACTCTTTTGGCCTTTCTAAAATTTTCTCATCATAGGAATAATTTATATAAGGCAATTGAAAACATGAATGAATGGGGTACGCCTTAACTTTCTAGAACTGCAAGCAAAATAGGTTTAATAAGCACATTATTTGACTATAAACACATACCAAGTGTGAATTCAGTAAGTTCATAAATTATTTCTGGATGGGATTTTCCCAACAATACTATAAAGGGAAAAATAATAATTTGATTTATATGTGCGTCTCATTTTATTTAAGAGCATTTTTACAATCCTTACACTCTGAAAACATCAAAACAGAGCAATCACCAGTCAGATACTAAGTGGGAATCACTGAAACACAATGTTAGTTCTAATGGATGGATGATTGTGTTTGGTCTTTTGAAACTTTGAAGTATAGGTAAGTCTTGATCACACAAATTAATAAATCCTAAAGCTGGAGTTAACAATAACCATTACACCCAAATTCTACAGCTTAGCCCAGCCAATTTTTCAAAAGGTCAGGTTGTGAACTGGAGAAGATCAGGGAGGTCCACAGCATAGCTTTGTTGCCAGGCATCTCTCGTCTGGATTGTTGCAGGCATTTATTAGTATTCGTCAGCAGACTCAACAAAGCAAACAAGAAATTCAAGCACGAATAATAAAATGAAATGCTGCTATATAACCCTTTGTCATTCAGCAAATATGGGACTTTTTAGCTACATTGTTCCTAAACCTGGGTTACTACTTTAATTTTTCTCCACAGTGCTGACTGAATGAGTATGCATGTGTGTTAAATGCAGAGCTCCCCTAACAACTGCAGGACTGCCATTTAATCTGTTGGTAGATGGACCATTTCCTGTGGGAACCCTAGCTATGATTTCCAGATCCACCAAATAAATCTCAGATTAAGATTCCAAATGAAACCTGCCTTTGGCAGATAAAAAATGTCAAGATGGATATAAACAGTAAAATTATAAATTGTCTAGGTGTTGCATGACAAACCAATGTTCATTTTTTTTCTGTCATATGCCCAGATATCAAAACTATATGAGACATTCATCAAATGTCACACTTTAATAATACTGGAAGCATCATTAAAACTGTTTGACTAAGGACCTAAAAGTGTTTAAGCAGTAGTTCAAAAGTATATTTGTGCAAAGTAGAAGAATAAATTTACATATCAGCAGGAGCTCATAAGGGATGGGTAAATATTCTGTTTATCTCATTGTAATTCAGTTACTTTAACTATAAGATTTTAGGAAATCATTATAGTCTATATGGCATCATTACATAACTTTCTATGCAAATGATGTGTGTTTATTCAAATTCACCATTTGTTTCTTGGGGAAAAACAAAACAAAACAAAACCCAAAAGCATAAAAAGGAAAAGGTAGGGGCTCCCATTTCATTAATCTGCTATGCCTTGTTAGTCAGTGACACTATAGCTTCACCAGCCCCTTATTACAGTCAGCATTTTAAACTTTAAACAAAAGCATTAAATATTTGAGACAAAAAAGCCTGAGAAGAGTACATTTTTAAAAAACTTTATTGAAGTTTATCAATGGATTCATTTCAAATGACCTGCAGGAGGGGCAGAAATTTTTCAAAAGTAATAAAGGTCCAATTTGGGACATCACAGAAAGCAAAATGCAGAGGAAGTCTCTGGAGCTAGTCTTAGTGCATTCTAAGGAGACTAAGGAGTGCTTTTTTAATGAAAATTTTTGTTTTGCCTTTGCTCATCTTACCTGGGCTAATGAAGCCTTACCCTGTCTTAGTTCTATAATGGTTATTATAAAATATAGGCAATGAAGGTTTCTGAAAGGAAACAACATTTCCTAAACTGTAAATATTACTTTAAAAAAAAAAAGCAAAAAAAAACTTTGAACTCTTAAAAGTAATTGACTAGAAGCCTGCCAGTGACTCCAAATTTTAGAACATTTGTTTTCTTGATAAACATTTTAAAACTACCTATTCTGCTTTAACTAGGAATTATTTCAAATTGGGAAATCTTTACACTCACATTAATCTGTGGCAAAGACACAGAATAGTATATACTCCATATTCCAAATATTAGAATTTGTATAAAAGTCTGAACCATTTTTCTGTCTTTTCTATTATATTTCCTCTAACACATGTTGTTGGTTCAAGGAAATGAATGATAAATAAGCCCTTACCTGTACTAACCTATTAATCTAAAATTTGTGAAAACAGGGTGGGACAAAAGGATGTTAATTAAAGAAGGAAATAAGAATATCTTAGGCTTAACTTTGTTCGTGTATCTGTATGAAAAATATTTAAATCAATAAACATACTATGCTAGTTAATTTTGAAGTGCATCAAATTACCATAGGTACAGCCAGCAATACTGTATTTAAAAGTAGCATTTGTTAATTTTAAAATATGTAACAATTAGCAAAACTTCAGTTCCTTGGCAACAAGTATATTTTTATCATTTCTAACTCCTCACCCGCTAGCATCATAATTTTACAGTACTAAAAGTTTAAAATAGGTGAAAACTAGAATTAATCAAAAAAATAAAAATGAAAGGTAAATTATTTTTAAAAATAAAATTTCTTTTGCCCTACATTTTGCCAGCATAATTTTACCTTTTGACAAAGGATTATCAATTTTACTCAAAAGCTACATATTAGACTATTTTTAATTGAATTATTCAGACTATAAAACAATCAATTTCAAAATTATGAAGACTAGCTTGTTTTATGTTTGCTTTTCATATTCCCAAGGAAAAAATACACGAAAAAGGAAAACATGAGTAAATTGTATCTGAAACTTCTCCCCAAAAGATAATAATGTTCTATATGATAGGTTGTTTTGATTCTAAAATTCTAGAAAAGATGGAGTATTTGGTGACCCTCCCAAGTTTTTTGTTCAACTATTATAGATCAATTTACAAACAAAAAGTGTGAGTAAACATATACTAAAATATATAATTTTGCCTTCTATGAAAAAAAGTATTTATAAATCCAGGAAGTCGCATCAGACCTACTACATAGTCAATCAACTTGGACCATCTCTGTAAATACCCTTAAATTCAGTGGCTACAACAATATATATTCAGATCTCCAAAATTAACAAAATACCAATGCACACTCAAAACTTTTTAACAATTATACTAAAAGGAACAAATATTGCCACAGTCATCTTAAAGGCAATAAACTGAAATTCTAATTTCTAGAAAATTAAATATTCAAAAAAATTAAATTAAGATTCATATGTGTTCTAAGAAATGTTCTGGCATGAAAAGGCCATAACCAGAAAAGAATGAGGAATTTTATTGAAGAGCTCAGACTCTTAAGGATGGAGAATTTAAAACAAAACAAAAAACTTTTGGAATAGTCAAGTACTTTCTTTCAATTTCAAAAAATCATTTCATATTTTCATGGCCACAAATAAATTTGAAAGAGCTTCCATATTAAAAGAGTTGGTATTTCCTTAAACCAAAGAAATAGTCATAAGTTCTACAAAGAGAGGATCACATCAATAGCAGAGAAATTGGAGGAGAGGATCTATTAAAAAGGAAATTTGCCAGTTTTGCATGCTAATTCTTCTTAGTAATTATAATTTCTACAAAAAGGAGGACCCAAAGAAGTAGTAAGAATTCTAGCCTCAACTGATTTAAAATGCTAAATTTATTTAAAGAGAGAGGCAGAAAGAGAGAAAGAGAGAGAGAGGGAAAGGGGGTGAGGAGGTGAGGGGGAGAAGGGGAGAGGAGGGAAGAGAGAGAGGGAAAGAAAGAAAGAAAGGAGATTGAGAGAGAGAGAAAGAAAATAGCTCTTATAATCTCACAAACTTTTCCCTCATTGAGAAACTATGGCATAAATATAGTAATGTGAATTATTTATATCAGAAATGATGAATATCAAAGCAGAGTTCATAATGAACTATAACCAGTTAGAAAACTAAGTTGCCCTTGTAAAAAAAATTTTTTTTTCATTCCATTTTTCTTCTAAGGCCAAGAATAGTAACAGAATCCTTCATATTAAAAAAAGAAGAAAGAAATCCGGAATCCCATTTATTTCAATAAACATTTAAAATAATAGAAATGTTTTGTTTTGTTTTGTTTACAAAGGAGTATAACCTCAGTCATTCTTCTAAGAGTAGTCTCAGCATTTCTTCTGGAAATCAATCAATCCTTGTTGGCCAGCTGCCACTGGTCCTAAACTATCCTCTCAAGTATACTAGATGGTAATGTGGGAGAAGCTACTATCAAACTAGGTCTGATGGAGTTAAACAATAAATTTAATCAACCTCAGCCATTCTTTTTTAACTCCTCTATTTCATCTAGAAAATAAAACATGCATTCTTAAATTCAAACTTGCCCCCCAAAAGGATGTATAATATATTTTGTGATGCCATTCATCTAAAGATTTTTTATTGCAACTAGAATTTGAATACAAAATTAGATTATATTCTAAATGAATATCATTTATTCTGCATTACATTCTATCAAATCTACTTCATATAAGCTATACCACTTTGAAAAATCAAATTTCTATGATATCCTGAAAATTATATTTAAAAGAACAAACCATTTATGAAACTGATAACTTTCAAATACTGTTATTTATACTTCGTAATACTCTCAGAATTTTTTATAGACCTATCTTCTATAGCTGGATGGACTAACAATGACAACCACCACCATCATTTATTAAGGCTCTGTAAAATATAACAACTTTGGGGGGGGGGGCTGTTAAAACCACTACCACTACCCACATCAGTGAAAATAATTAGTATATAAAATACATATGAAATAAACTCATTAACTCATTTCCTGTTTCAGGCATTATACTAGGGCCTTTACATACACCAACTCTATTATTCACAACAGCACTAAAGGAATTATCTCCCTATTTTCAAACAAGAAAATTAAATTCATAATAGTTGAGAGACTTGCATCCAAGGCCAGGTAGGTAGTAAATAGAATATTAAAGAACTGGAGTCCAAGTCTATCTAGCTTGAAAACCTCTGTTCTTTCCACTATAACACTTCATTGCAACTATTAAATGCTTTAGTTTTTCAGTGCTATTTACCTTCTGCAATAGGTCTAAAAAAACATTAACTTACCTATTTAGGGAAAATATACTTAATAGAAAGACAATTGTTAAATATAACTTTTAAAATCCTGAAATTTAACACAGACTGATTAGTTATCTAGATATTTCCAATATCTTGAATTTCAAGGAGAATATAATCATTATACCTATGGAATTTTTTTTTTTTTTTTGCCAGCTTCCTTGAGCCAAAACAGATATCCATTCTAAGAACTTGCCATCCCCTTCCTCTCCACACTAAATGTAAAACAGTTTATTAACATAGGAAATTCTACAATCATATTTTAGTCATAATGATCAAAGACATTTAAAAACATCATAGACGTTTTTCTATAGTGTATCTCCAGATGTCTACTGTTATAGAATAGTTGCAAATAATGTAATAGTTTTAGATACAATTCTGTTACAGAATAATAGATGGATGGACAAAAGGTAACCATAAAAAGAATTTGTACTTTGTCTAAGAAAGAAAGATGAATGAAAATCAGTAGCAGTAGCAATAATAAAAGAGGTTAATGGTGGCACACAGGTTCAAAAATGACAAGCAAAAATAAACAGGATTCTGACTAAATAAGAAACTAACAAACCACTTTCAAGTTCCCTTTCACTAGATTTTAACCCTAGTTATTTATTTTGTCCTGTAGGAAAAGCTTAAGAATCAAGGCTACGATAATAATTGCCAATCAAATTCTAAAATAAAGTGTAGCAATATTGCTTTTTCTTAAATTCAGCAAGATAAGATTTTTAAAAAAATATATGCTAGCTTCCAATAAACTGTAAGGATTCTATTAAATAGAGAAGTGGCTTTTCCTGAAGTTCTTCTCAAGTTTCAGGTGAATACAATGATTTCTGATTTAGAATCATGTTTATCTTTAAAGCTTAAAGGAAAATTTGTTTTAAAAAATGCAAACATATCTAAATTTAGATAATATATAAATTAACTACTCTGTGTGTAAAATTTATATTAAAAACAATGATTTTCTAAAATAATATGCCAAAAAAAATAACATTGAAGAAACTCATACAATTGAAAGGCTTTTGTCTAAAGCATTTTCAAACTGTATGATTCTTGCCATTTCTTATCTTCAATTGGTAAAAAATATTTAAAATATAGTAGACAATATTTAATTTTGATAGGCACAGTAAACTTCTTAAACTTTCTTAGGGAACACTGACCCCTAAAGGTTCTAAATTTTAAAAAGTTTCACAATTTTCTAAATGTAACTTGTCCAGATCTCATTTTTACCTACATTATTCTAAGAATGTAAACTTATTACAGACGTGTTTATACATAAAAATGTAAACTATTTCCATTGGATTTTTGTGTACTATATAACAATTAGATGTTTCTGCTAATTTAAAAAAAAAACAAGATTTAATAAGAAATATTTAGAAATTAATCACACTATTCCAAATAATTACTCATAAGAGATTTCTAAGCTCTCTGCCATTTTTCTTATATAGGAAAGTAAATAACAAGCAAATGCTACAACGGGCTAAACAACCAATCACATCGCAACTCATGATCTTTCTAAGGGTTAACTTCACACAAATATAAACACCTTTAATTATGACATTCATTTTCTTTCTAAGATGCCAGGGGAAAAAAGAACCCCCAAAAAGAAAAAGTTATCCGAAAAAGGGCAAAATAGTATTTACTTCTTGAGAGGTTCCAAGATGTTACCAATTCTCACTCAACACATTTATGCTTTCATCAACTTAAAATTCAATTACTCAGAGTTGTTTCTAACTTCTTAAAGAAACCTAAACAAATTTTGAAGATGACACATATTCAGACACTTTGCGATGACTTCACTCATCCCACCTACCAACCTCAACTTTACATATTCCAAATTGTCAATAATGACAAAAACAAAGAAAAATGGAAATGGTTCTATCTGTTACATTATATATCTCATTGGCTCTTTGACTTAAAATATTTCAGCAATGTTTCTACAGTAAAGCTGGGAAAAGACTGGCCACTTAAACATTCCTTACAATGAAATTCGTAAGACAACTTGAAGGCATTTTGAGGTAATGCAAGTTTTTAATTAGCTCAATGTCTTTAAAAATAAGTAAAATATTAAATTTATAAAACTATTTACCAGAGCAGACCATGAACATTAATGCAAGAAGAGCTTTGAAGCAATTTGTATTTTAAGATAAATCCTTCAGCCTTGCTATCAAGTGGATAACCATGTGGGATTTTACTGTTTCAACAAATCAGATGTAACAAAACTCAAAAGAACTCGCATTCGACTATTTATTTCTTAAAAATGTTTCATTAACACTCCTTTATATAAAGGAATGCTCTATTCCTATTTTTCATATTTAAAAAATAGTTGAAAAATGCAAATTTTCTTAATGATGTTTTGGCCACCTCTGTTAAGTGATCTGTGCCTTCTGCAAACTACATATCTATATCTTCAACCTTAAAAACCTCCCTTTCCATAAATGTCCTAGAACTTCAGTGTGTCCCTTCCTTAACATCAGTAATGCTTAGTCTATATTTATGAAAAGTACTTCCTCCATACCCACTAGGCTCTCATTAAAAATGGTTCCTTTGGCTCTTTTGTCTCTAATTTCGACAATACGACTTTCACAGCAATGTGATCTATGAATAGGGAACATAAGCAACAGAGGTACCATTATTTTACTCCCTCTTTTCTTTTTTCAATACATACATTTAATATAAATGTTTTGAGTGCTTTCAAGAAAGGGGAATGTCTCTTGCTTATTTAAATAAATGAATAAAAAGTTACAACACATCAGTTCCCAGCTCCACACCAATATATTCTCATCTCAAACTTGATGTAAAATAATTGGGCCAGAATTAAGTGTCACAAAGTCCTTAAGTTACTACTATTAACTTTGTATTAAAAACCTCTACCTCACACAGATATTATTTACTATTGTTTTGTATACAATTCAATCAGTTACCTGGATTCTAAACTCATAGCAAACAACCCAAAGTCACATGTAAAGGAAAGGTTGCTAATGGTTCGGTACAAACAGCAAGAAAATTTAAAACAATATGGAAATCAAAATCAAATGCAGAAATTTTTAAAAAAGTAACTTGAAAGCATAGCATCCTTCTATAGCCCAGAAGAATGTGAAGTTATTATTCATTATACAATGATTGTAGAACAGTTCCCAAAAATGTCCTTAAGCCTTCTAGAAAAGGTTATAACATGGTTGATACGAACCATGTAAAGGGATTTAGGAGAGGAGGAACCAAAAAAAGTGAGAGATGTAGGCAATATGTTTTAATAAGAATCATACTTTAAAAATAATAAAATTAAGAGGAAATAAAAAATATATATATAAATATTTAAGCCTACCGCTATAGATTCAGAATGATTCATTTCCCAAAAATTCCCAATTTGCAACATTTTATAATAACAGCCCTCAAGAAAAAAACCAAACCAAAAAAAAAGTTTTTTTAAACATTTCTCTCATGAGCATGCATGCACACATGCAGACTCTATCTGATTATTTGTCTTTCTTCTACCTCTTTTTCAGGCTGCCTCTCAGTCAGTCTCTGTCTTGTATACTGTTTTTCAAACTATTTCTGTCTCTTTTCTCTATCAATCAGGTTATACTGCTCTGCTTATGCATATTTGTGTGTATCTTTTTGTCTCTGTGTCTCTGAGTGTCTCTGTTTCCATCTACACAACACTGCACATCTCTGGCTCTGCGTGGCTCTGTGTCTCTGACTCTGTCTCTGTATGTGTCTACTGTGTGCAAATCTCTCTTTATGAGTGTCTGTGTCACTCTTGGTGTGCATGTGTCCCTCTTTGTGCGTCTCTCTGGATCTGTATGTTTCTCTGTAAACGTAAGTGTGTGCTTCTTTTTTTAACCTCTGTCTCTAGTATATGTCTGTCTCTCTCACTCTCTTCTATATCTCTTCCCCCTCACTCTATGTGTCTGTATGTTTCTCTCTGTTATCTCTTTTTCTCCAGTGTCCTTCTCTTTCTGTCTTGCTCACTTGGGGGGGGGGTGTCTGTCATCTGCCATTTTTCTGTATATGTGTATGTGTCTCTTTCACTGTGTGTCTCTTGTCTGTGTCTCTCTATATATGTATCTTTCTCTGCATATGTCTGTGAGTATGCTTGTGTCTCTGTGTCTTTTATTCCTATCGCTCTCTGTATCTCTGTCTTTCTTACTGTCCCTCTTACTCTGGTATCTCTCTCTTTCGCTGTCAGTCTTTATGTGTGTGTCCCTGAATGTGTGTGTTATACGGTGTGTGCCTTCATACATGTCTATGTCTCTGAGCATCTGAGTATCTCCTTTCCTGTGTTTCTTTCTCTGTATCTTTAACGGTGTTTCTTTCTTTCTCTATGTGTAGGAATATGTCCTTCTGCATGTGTCTCTCTCTCCCTGTTATTCTCTCAGTCTCTTCTCTCTGTCTCTTTGTGTATATGTGTGTTTCTTTCTTTCTCCTTGCTAGTCTTTTTTTCCTACTTCTGTCTCAATATCTCATTCTTTGTGTGTGCTCTTTTCTCTGTGTATGTTTATCTCCTTCTCTGTATGTCTTCTTCTGGGTATCTCTTTTTCAGTATATAGATGCCTTTGTGTGTGTGTCTTTGTGTGTGTGTCAGTTTGCCTCTGTCTAATATACTAGTTAGAACAAATATACTTCATTCAGTGCTTTGAACTAGCACAACACCTTGGGTTTGGTATTAATACCTTAAAAGTCCTTACCTTTTGACCATTCCTCCATTTGTACTTCTGTTCTTGTTTACTCTGGCAATGTCTCTGATTTTTGCTCCAAGATTTGATGCTAAAATAAAGCCAACTCTAAATAAATAAACTTAAAACAATATATCAGAACACACCTCAATCTTACCTTTGTTTAACAGGGATTTATAATGGGACAATTAACTGCATATTTCAACAGGTGAAATTAAATCTTTTCCTCCAAAAAATGATCTTTCCTTCACACATATTTTAGTAAATACAGTTCAGGTTAAGCTTCTAGACATCTTTACTCTTTTGGGTATAGGACCATTTAATTTATTTAATTTAAGTCTTCTCCAACTATAACTTCAAATATGTAAGAAAAACAAAATTTTCACTATATTTGCCATAAATTTTACAGCAAATAAATTTATATTTATTGGATTGATTTGAATTTATTATGTACATATTCATATAAAACTTGTAAAAGTAATTTAATAATGCTATTCTAATTTAAAAAATAAATACTCACACTAACTGGTGGAATTACTGACATTTCTCTCTTGGATTTGTTTTCATAGTAAACATGAAAAGCTATGCAAGTATTTTGTTGCATGCTTTTCTGGAGAATAAATTTAGATTTACCTCAAAGCTAGAACCCCGCGTTCTTTAAAAAATTCTCAAATAAAGCTCTAGTAAGCTTCTCCTTCTCCAATTCTATTTAAATATGTTGATATGGACTTGGCAATTTTTTTCTAAGTTCCTCATTTACTTTTGGATTAGCTGAAAATATAGGAAGTTATTAATATCAAAGAAATATGTTCCAGTCAATGAAGCCATTTCCCTACATATTGCCCAAAAAGGTTAATAATAATTGCAGTCTTTTAATAAGAGATTCATATAGCAAGACATGTAGAAAATACAGTCTTTAATAACCTCTGGAGTATTTTAAAACATGTCTTACAGGCCTTAATGTGACTAGTAATATACTATTTAAAACCATAATTTTATCCCTCTGCAATATACAGTCACTCTTCCTCATCATTTACCCAGCTAATGAATGCCAGCAATTAGTAAAATGTAATCCCATTGCACAATCATTTTAATGCTTTTAGCACTCAGAAAAGTAAACATGAAATTAATACTGCTCAAGCCATATCAGATCCTAGTTGGAAGCAAGCAATTATAGTTCAGCTCCTCAGGTGTAATTAAATGATTGGAATGATTTAGTTCCATAAATGCAAGTTAATTCATAAGCAAGCAACAAATATACTGGGAGTAATTACAAGAAACATTGAGTCTAGGCAGGGCAAATTCTTTTGAGCCTGACACAGTAAAATGCTGCCCTCTCCTGGGCATTTTAGTGAATATCTCAGAGACCAAAAAAAAAAAGCTAACTTTTTAAAAGCCAACTTCAAAAATTAGTAATAACTAGTGTACCAATTAATTTCATTCCATAAACAAAAACTTTAATATGTGGCTTATATTATGATAATATAGACACCCAGATAATTAATTATTTTCCCAAAAAGCTCTGGGCATAAGTCCCAAAATATAAAAGGCAGTTCTTATACCTTCTAAGGAAAACTATATTATTCACATAAAACACTGGCAGAGAAACAAGTGAAACTTCTGGTACACAACTGTACTGCCAGGCCAACACCTATGTTTTCTCATAGGTAAAGCCTCATTATATTGTTACAGATAATAACTAAACTAGGCTTTTTTTTTTTTTTTTTTTTAAAGATTTTATTTATTTATTCATTTATCCCCCCCCTGCTGCCTGTGCTCGCTGGGTCAGCCAACCACGCCGTGCGGGCGGCCCTGCCTTCACCAGGAGGCCCTGGGAACCGAACCCGGGGCCTCCCATATGGTAAACGGGAGCCCCACTGACCGAGCCACAGCCGCTTCCCTAGGCTTTTAATAAATAAGAAATTTTCCACAGCAAAATAACCTCTGAAAAATATATAGAATACTCAGTAACATTTTGACTTTACCTAATGGTTTAAAATTGTTTTTAATGAACCTCAATAATAAAAATAATATTTTGAACACTGTTGTATTAACTATAATTAGAAGCATATTTTAAAAGGTAAAGAGTAACAGGTACTATACAAAATAAAATGCATCCCATTTTTATTTAAGCCATTCCAATCTTTTTACTTTCTTAGGCTAAGAGTCAGTACAAATTAACTTTGTATACTTTCAGGTAGTTCTTACATAAATTTCTGACACTAAACTTTCGGGAGCTTATTCATTATGCTTTTAAGTTATGTATAGGTATAACCATAAGTCTATGTTAAAAACGAATTTATTTGTTGCAGTAAACCCAGTCAGTATCGTTCCTCTGCCTTTTTGCAGAATTGAACATCTTCTCTAATAAAATATTGCCAATAACACAGCAAATGTTTAATTCTCCAATAAATAAATGCAAATGGTATTTGCAGAGGATAATGTTAAACACTACCAATAATGGAGGTTGGGGGGAAGTATTAAATTAATGTCTTTCTAATTTGTTTTCAAATGCTTTAAAATAACCATATTCTATGTTATATCCTGGGCACATTATAAAAATAAAATAAACCAAAACACTGAAAAGTCCTGCCACTAAGTTTAAAATGTATGGCACATTTACTTTGCCCTTTGATGTCACAGCCTTATTTTTCAATTCATATCTTGTACTCTGTAAGTTAATTGCTTTTGGAAAGTACTTATTATTCATGTAAAAATTAATGTGCCAATGTGTCTAAATCCTCTTAAATGACCATTCATGCATCATTCTTCTTTAAGGACCAGTGAAATCTGTCAAAAAATGTCAATACAAAATGGTCTTAAAGAAAGTTCTAACAGAGATTTTTTTCTGCTAACAACATTTTTTCATAGTTGCCAACTTTACTTAAATTCCATTAATTTTTTAAGCTACTTTTAATAAATTCACCAAGTGAAAATTTGAGGCCCCATAGACTGTCACTTGTGTTCCAGCTGACATTATGAATATTAATAACAGTGTTATCCTGATTAAATAGGCTTCATATGAAATCCCTGTGAATCCTATAGCTCAGACATTTCATTTTTCCAACTCTTTATGAATTTGGATTCAGACATTAAACTGGAAAAATCTTAAAAAAGAACATTTACATATTCTTATGCAAAAATTAGATGTTCTAATGATTTAAACAATTAAAACATCTACATACTGTAATAGAATCCAAGATTTCTGTAAATATGCAAGATATTTTACACTTTTATCCTCTTTAGGACAAAGGATTAAGACTAATAAAATAGTAATTTCCATCCTTACACCCTGTGAAGAATTGATATCAAAGAACTTGTTTTCAACCTAAAATTATATATTCACATTAAAACTAGTGTGATGATTTTGTAGTGTACAATTAATCAGATAAACTAGGTTTCTTAATCAAAATGCTAACTTATTACATCACAGGAAAAATATTAATTCCTTCAATATTACTAGTATACACCAAATTCTATAAGCAAACTAAAATCAATTTCCAATTAGTTTGTTTATAAGTTGTACTGAAACAAATGACCATGTTAAAAAAAAAGAAAAAGAGAAAACACATAACAAAAAGAACAGACCATATTAACATAGATTATATTATTTTTATCAGACTCCTAAACTCAATTCTCCATATTATTTTTAATTCTCAAAGGAAGTGAGTTTAATTAAGTAGAAGGAAAAATAATAATTAAGGAAACTGTGTACACTCCTCCTCTCTCTAAATATATGGGAGTTTCAATATATCTGCCAAAATTTCCTATATTTACACATCAAAAAATGTAGATTGAAAAATTTTAAGCAAAAACTCAATGCTGTCAAATGTGATTTGGCTGTTCATCCAGCATTAAAACAGTTCATGAAACAAAATTTGTTCCTTGACCAGTCTAAAATTTCTAAAATGCCTAAGAAATTATAAGTAATTCTGGCATTTCCTCTTTAAAAATAAATACTGCTTTTCTGATGAAGAGGCATTTAAAAATGGTAATTAATTTCCCAAAGTGACAGCATCCAAGATTTTTAAAAAGTTGTTTTAAATAGGAGCTTCCCTTCTCACCTTCCTCCACAAAAGCCACATTCTGGCAAAGCTTTTTGGCTGACTTTAGTTAATGGAATTTTTTTCAGGACTCTCAAGTTTGTATAAATTAGATCCTGTCGTGTAAAACTAGGAATCACCTACACTACGGCTTTTCCAACTATTACTCTTTAAACAACTCTAAATTTTGTTATTTCCTGGATTAAGAAATGTTGTTAATTTCTGCATGAAATGGTTTCATGAAATGGCCAAAGGTGAGCACTGTATTTCTTTCTGAGAGTCAAATATCCCGTATCACAACATATATAAGCATATATCTTACTGCTAGATTTTCATCTTATTATTCAAAACTCTCAAACATTCACAGCCCCTTGCACATCCTCTTCCAAAAAGAATTTCTTTGACCCTATGTGTCTCACATCACAGCTCACTCTCTATCGAGTTTCAAGAAACCCAAGTTTCTAAAAGTCAGGGAAAGCAAGAGGAGTGTGTAAAGGATGGGGGAAAAGGATAAGGGATTAAAAGTGGCCCTGTCCATAGCAATCAAAATTAAGACAGCATATACTATTTGACCCCTCAGTTCCACTACTAAAAATGTTTAGAAAAACATGCAAAACATATTGCTATGTAGAAAGATATTCACTGAAGAAGTATTTATTTCTAAGAGCATATACTCACTTATGTTTCAGTCATATTGGACTTCTTTGCGTTCCTCAAAGAAGGAACCAAGCTTATTCTTGCCGCAGAGCTTTTATACTTGTTATTCCCTCTACCGAGAATTATTTTCTAGATCTCTAAACCACTTTTCTCATCATTCAGGCCTTGCTCAAAAAATTCTCTCTTCAAAGAAAACAGTTTTGCCCAGCCATCCTAACCAAAGTAGAAACTTCTCTATCATCATATTACCCTATGCTACTGTCTTCATGAAATTGATTTCTTTAGGTTTTATTTCATTGATTTTGATGCATCTCAGCCAACACTATATATATAAGTTGCAAGCAAGCAGAGACCTTGATTTTCTCCTTCATCTCTGTATTTCTAGAACAGTGTCTGGCAAACAATAGCTACTCAGTTATATTTGATGGACAAATGGACAGATGAATTGATGACCAGCAGAAAACTAGAAATAACATAAATTTCTACCAATAGAGAATTAGAAAAATAAACTGTGGTACAACCACACAAAAGTACCACAAATACCAGAGATTTATATGTACAATATGTGGAAGATTATTTCAACAAACATTTGTTAAGCACCTATTTACTTACAGGCCGGACATTGTTCTAGGGCTTAGACTTAAAATGGTGAATCAGACAAACAAATTTCCTGCCCAAAATATATCTTTAACTGAAACCATATAGGTACATAAGAACATGGAAAAAATTTTTTAATGAAAAACTTACATATATATGCATGCTTGAATAAGAACTTTTTGTAGGACACATAGTAGTTATTCTGAAGAAAGAACCTAAGACCTGGGGTTGGGGAAGTTAAGAAAATGAAGGAAAGAAACATTTATATTTCATCTATCTGCATAATTGTATTATTTATTAATAACCTTGGAATTTAATAGGAAACTGTGAAGAAAGTCATATGACACTTCTTGTGAAATCCAAAATGAATACAAAGGACACAATCTTTACAACTCCTTTAAAGTTTTGAAAAAATTATTATTGCCAAATTAACCTTTTATAATTATACTTTGGTATGGTTGTTTGCTTACATGCCTGCTTGGCTGGTTAGTTTAAGTAGAGTGAAAAGTATAAAATAAACCAATATATGGCAGGAATATTAAAAGCAGTAACTTTGAAATACAATAAGTTATTAAAATAGAGAAGTCCAAGTTTTTGGAATAGAAATGTTCAAAATGTATGAAGGACTTTCCTGAGAACTAAGCAAATATTTCTTAAAATAACCACATTGCATCATTCAATTAGGGTCCATTTACAATACTCAGTGTTCAGAAACTAAAGTTTTGAAAGTTCATAATAAAAATAAATTATTCTATATTATTACTATTGTATGCTTGTCACAGTTCCCCTGTGTTACATGCTTTAGTTATAAAAAAAAAACTACTAATAAAAAAATTTTCAATTATTTCCAATCACTGAAAGTCATGCTTGAATAAAGGTATCAAATTAAGAGAAAATAAACATTTGGTGTTTAAAATACACAACTTTCACATTTTCAAAGTTTGGAGGGCAAAACAACATACCATTTGAATATTGCAATAGTCTTCAATGCCAGTTGCAAATAACACTCTGAGACTGGATACGGTACTGCATAGCCTACTGACAAAAAAAGCAAAACTTTAAACTAGTATTACTTTCAGAGGGCTAATCAGATACCAGGATTTTCTAAAATATCTTGAAACGTTTTGCCCTAGGCCAAACTAAAGTAAATCACTTAATCTAGCATGGTGCAGAATTTAAAAACAAAGTCAGTTTATAGAATACTTTCTCCAGGGAACAGACAGCCTGTTTTCTTAAGATCCATGTGGGTGCCAAGTTCTGATGCAATGACATACTCCTTCACACAAAGGCTTACATTTCCACAAAACCAAATGAAGTTCTTGGCAAATCCAAGGTAAAAAAGTATTAGAGCAAGTTAAATCAATGTATAATGACAATTGGAGTGAGTGATCACTTGAAATCAAAACAACAGCTATCAGAAAAGGTTTTTCTAAAATAAAGTAAAAATAATCATATAAGGTCTTAATTTGTTCATCAAACACCCTAATGGTTACTAACAAATTTTCTCAACCTGAACAAAAGCTATTTAGTAATTCTTTTTGGTTTCTATAGTTTAAACATAAGTACTAACAAAAAGACAATAACAAATAGAGATAAATATACTCCAGTAACAAGTCATACTTTTCGTTTTGAACACTTAATAACAATTTTGTAAATAATACTATACCTAGTCATTCCTATGTATGGTGCACTTCTGATATTGTAATACTGTAATATTAAAAAAAAACAAACTTGCAGGTTATAGAATACAATTACTAGTAACAGAATCTTTAAAGATAGTAAAATGAATGTTAAGCTTATAGCTTTAATTTCTTATTAAACATTAAGTGACAGCTCCCACTATTCATTTTTCTGAGAAACTACAAAGGGTTATGTAATCTCATAAGTCATTCTTAATAAATGATTTTTAATGAAAATTATATAAGAATATGACCGTAAAATAAATATTCCATTGTTAATTCATGTAGACGAAAACTATAGTAAGAAGGAAAACTATATACTGAAATTTTCTATATACAGAAATTTTCTTCTGGAAGCAATTACTTTTATTACTTTTATAACTTAAGAAAATTATAGAATAATTTCAACTATAAATTATAAATAAATATCAAATTACCTTTTTTTTTTTTTTACCATACTATAAAGAGTTTATTAGGACCTAGAAGTAAATACTTACAGGAAATCTGTTTCAGAAAATACATTTTTCTGTATTCTCAAAATACTCAAAATAGTAAATTGACTGAATTTAAAATGTAACCTAAAAAACTGATAGTGGTACAACTGTATAGAACTCCAAAGTATTAAATAAATTAAGAATGTGTTGATTATGGAAAGACATTTCTAAAGACCCTATCTTTCATTGTAAAAAAGAAAAAAATTTCATCTCTCTCAAGAAAATTGCATCTCTCTGATGTGTTGATTTAAGTAATATATTTATGATTACAGTGAAATGGCTGTAAGAGTAACTTGATATTTTACACTATTGATTCTACAAGAAAATATTTTATAAACCACACCAAAAGGGGGTGGTGGTAGGCAAAACTGAACATTACCCTATCATAAATATTTAAACTACTGGAAAATAACAAACACACTCCATATGCTGCCTCATGGAAGTAAATAACACTAACTAATAAGTATTATCCTGGGTCAGGGATAGGGGTTAGGGGTAGGGTTCACAGGGCAAACAAAATATGGAAGTGTAAACAAAACAAGATTAATCAACATGAACCATGAAGGATTACTGTTGAGGATTCATAATGGGTACACAGGAGTTCATTATTCTACTTACCTACCCTTGTATATATATTTGAAATATCCACAATAAATAGTTTAAAATATACAGTATAAGTTATTTTTAACAAAATGAGTTCAATAATCTTTCACAGAACTAGCAATGAGTGTTCCAATAAATTATTTAATTGTATAGAGCAATACAAAAAGTAATTTTTTTACTTTTTGTATTAGAATGATATCAAAACCCCATCAATAGGAACTCCTTATCACTTTCAGTTTGGCACTGTCTGATCCGCAAATTGTTTGTTGCCCAAATAAACTTTCACACAATTAAAAAAAAAAAATCATTATCTCATGTTTCATATATATTTTATATATATATACACACACACAGAAAATAAAATGAACAAATATTGCACAATGTTTTTATAAATATACACACACACGGATTCTATACTGCATGTCATTTAGAGAAATGCCTATAAATTTCATTGAAGCATGTGGGAACTACAAAGAAAATATTATCAGCTGAGGGACATGTATTTTATTATTCAAAATGCTTTAGAATTACTCCCTGATCTTATATTTAACAACTTCCTAAAGCTAAGACCTTACATTACCAACTACCTAGTGCAAATGGGCAACAGGGTAGGTACACTCTATTTCAGGCAAATATTTTTCACACCAAACCTACTTAGAAACCAACTGCTACACCCTGAAGCAACATCCTAATTAGTTAATGCTACTAATATACAATATAAGTAATTAAATTTATCATTTGATAATAGTCATTAACTATATGAATCTAAAATATTTCCTAATTTTATTTTAAAAGACATTTATTTTCATTGCAGATGAGCTGCTTTCCATTGGAGAACAGCCATACTTCCTTGTAGATGCACAATATATTTTTTAATTAACAAAGGCGATTTTCACAGAAGAATCATAAGGAGAGACAGTGACAATGACTAAATTACTATGTCTCAAAATTTCAGCACCTTTCACCATTTAATAGGTGCTACACCTATACTCGAGCCAACAAATTTAGGTAATATTTATAATTAATCACAATTTTAAAATAAAGTATTTAAAGAAATAACAACTCTTCTAACATTTCAGTAAAAGAAATGAGTATGCCTGTAATCTTTCACCAAGGTGAAATGATAGCTTATCATAAGTCAGGTCCCACATCTAGCTGAATTCTTTTTTGACTTTCTATTTGAGGGACTGCAACCTCAAATCTCACCCCAGTTGAATTATTTGACACAATGTCCCTGTTACCTACCATTCCAAACCTTGAAAGACTAACTAAAATATTTAAAATATACTTTAAAGAACACAGACAAGCTCAAATGAAAAAAAAGAAAACATCTATTTATCAAAATGAAACCATAACAGTTAGTGAGTTGGACTTGAAGCAAAATATTCCATGAGAATGTTGAGATCAAATAGGCTTTAAGGGTTAGAATTAAACTACATTGACTCTCCCCTTCATTAAAAAGCAGTAAAAATTATTATTATTGGAATAATGAAAATGTTCTAAAAATGACTGATGTGATGGATGCACAACTATGAGATTATACCTAATACTACTGACTACACACTTTGGATGGCTGTATGCTTTATTAATATGTATCAATAAAACTATTTGTTAAAAAAAAAAAAAAAGATAAATTAGACTTCAAAAATAATAATGTAGATCCCTGTTTATTGTTATGTAAAGAGTTATCTTATAATGTTGGAAGAAAACCAGGCTACTAAATATTATAAATATCACATTTGTAATAAAATATTCTTTATATGGAAAAAAAAAAAAAAGCAATGAGATGACCTTCAACCACTTGCTTCAACTCATACATAAGCCATCTATCAAGTTATCTACCTAAGATCAAAACTAAAAGCCTTTGCCTTGGTGGACAGGTAATCTAAATCTGTACTTAGGCCAATCAACCAACATAAAACTGATTAATAGCCTCATAACCACATACTCCAGCTTAAATTAATAAATATATATACATGACATATCAAGAAATCTGACATAAGGTAAAATAGTACTAACATACCAGCAAAGCCAGGGGGTGGGCAGCAGAAGGATTCACACTTGAACAACTATAAATAACAAAGCAATCTGAAGTCAATCTTTAAAATGGGAATTTTTAAAAATTGCAAAAATAGATAAAGGAATACAATCCATGAAATAAGAGCAGTAGGTTCTTAAGTACACATATGCATGTATGAAAAAGAACCAAATAGAAATCACAGAAATGAAAAATATGTTCATTGAAATAGAAGACTCAATAGATGAGGTAAAAACTAGAGAACAGGCAAACAAGAATTAATGATATGGAAGGCAGAATTGAAGAAATTACTCAGAATGCAGCACAAAAAAATTAGATTTGGGAAATATGAAAGAGAAGTTAGAGACATAAAAGATAAAATAAAAAGCTGTAATATATGTAAATAAGGGTTAGAGAAGGAGAGACTAGAAAGAGAAGTAAAAAAATTATGCTTCAATTAGTTTAGAGTATATGTCCCAGGAAAAGGGTAACTGAATGGGAGTTAGACAGGATCAACGTCATATAATTCGAATGGAGATATATTCCTGGCATCATATTCTGGCAATGCTTATTCATTTTTTCTTTCAAATTTCCTGAAATTATGGCACATGTCCATTGTTTTGTTAGCTGCAAATCATAGAATGCCACATACAATGCTCTTCATAATATCAAAGAATGTTCAACAATTCTAAGCCTGTTGATCTTTATCCTCCTTCAATCTTTATGTAGTTATCATTATAACTGCATGTTAACATCCAGCATGATGCTGTTTCTTCAATTTTTACAGGAGGTCACTTGTACACTTCCTTCCAGTTAACTTGGTCAAAACTGTTTGTCAAAAATCAAAATAGGGAAGCGGCTGTGGCTCAATCAGTAGGGCTCCCGTTTACCATATGGTAGGCCCCGGGTTCGGTTCCCGGGGCCTCCTGGTGAAGGCAAGCCCGCCCGCACGGCGTGGTTAGCTGACCCAGCGAGCACAAGCAGCAAGGGGGGGATAAATGAATAAATAAATAAAATCTTAAAAAAAAAAAATCAAAATAAATGGCAGAATACAAAACCACACAAAGTTGAGAACTTATAGTACATTCTGTAATCTTGGTTCTCATAGGAAGGGAGCATTTGATAGCACTCAGAGCAACAGAAAAATATATTAGCACAGTTCTATAAAGTATTTCTTTATAAAGACAGAGATAAAAAGAACATTAAAAAAAATCCACTTCATCCCACCCTTGCATCCTTACTCAAGTCATTGGTAGAGGATATACTCCACCAAAACAAGGAGGAGGAAGACACTCGTTTCTGGAAATAAGGGGTCCACTACAAAAAAGAATTGAAAGGAATTCCCAGGGTCATATTAAGGGAAAGCATAAGACAATACCTATACACCAAGCATAGAGGGAAATCATTCTCAGCCAGAGTGATTCTTAAGAGAGCTCCAGGAGCAATTTTTTCAAAAAAGAGGCGATTGAGAAGAGATTGAACCAACTGACAGAGAGTTTCAAAGCCCCTTCTACTTGAAATATATAGAGTGGTTTCTATTTTCTGTCCTGTAACGGGACTGATAGATCTTTCCCATCTTAGCAGGAAATCAATGAATTATGCCTAAAACTTAGGTGGGCATAATCAGAAGTGGCAATATAAGAATGTTATATAGAAATATGGAGGTATATGTCAAATCAGAACAAGTCATATAGAAATTTGACTCAAAAAAATGGGCAAATAAAGCATGGAAAAAGATTTTTTAATATGAGGAAGTTTCGGTTTCATGCCACTAGATGACCAAGTTTCATAACAGAAAATATACCGAGAACAAAATATAAGTTTTCAGTAAAAACAAAATTTCAGATAGTAATCATGATTCTTCCTATTCTAACTTTTCTTTTTATTGCTTGGATGAAATCATACATACCACATTACTTTACTAAACCCATAGAGATTCATGACAGTTCCAGTCATGATGTATAGTTCAAAATTGTAAGTTGTAGTAAACACATTAATATTTTCAACACACTTAGGATCGAACTAAACAATTTTTTATTTACATTAAGTAAATACAACTTTTTTTTTTTTTCCGTTACCGAGGGCTGAACCTGGGAGTTTGTATGTGGTAAGCTGGCGTTCAACCACTGAGCCACATAGGCTTCCCTGAGTTGGTTTTTTCATTTGTTTTGCTTGTTGTTTATTTTGTCTTTTCATGAGCACTGGGAATCAAACCCAGGAACTCCCATATGGGAGATGGGCACTCAACTGCTTGGGCCACATCTGCTCCCAATATATCTATTTTAAGTGTACATTTGATGTGTTTTGAAAATTGTCTACAAGGGTAGATCAAAAAGTTTCCTCATACACCTTTACAGTAAACCTATCCCACTTTCAAACCCCAGGCAACCACTAATCTGTATTCTTTTACTAGATACATTCTAGAGTTCCATAAAAATAGAATCATACAGCATATACTCTTTTGTGTCGAGTCATTCAGCATAAAGGATTTGAAATTCATTCAAGTTGTTGTATAAAACAGTTGTTTGTTCCTTTCTATCACTCAATAGTATTCCATTGTATTGTAAGAATTCACTTGTTTTAGTTTGCTAAAAGCTGCTGGGAACAATATACCAGAAATGAATTGGCTTTTATAATCGGAATTTATTAGGCTAAAAGTTTATAGTTCTGAGGGAGGTCATGGAAGTGTCCAAATCAAGGTATCATCAAAAGATGCTGTCTCACCAAGTTGCAGCTATGGGTGATCAGGCACATGGCAGGGCATAATGGCAGCTCTGCAGTTCTCTGCCTTCTTCTCCAGGCTTACTTTCTCCATGAGCTCAGCTGTGGGCAATCAGGCACATGGCTCATCTCTCCTCTCTCTTCCAGATCTCGTCTCTCTCAGCTTCTCAGGGGCCTCTTTTTGCACTTCTGTGCTCAATCTGATTCCAGCCTCTGGCATCCAGGATCTCTCTCTCAGCCTCTTGGGGTTTCTCTGTCTCTGCATCATTTTTCTTATGTCTGCTGATTTTAGTCCTCCATTTATAAAGAACTCCAATAAGAGGATCAACATCCACTCTGAGGTTGCAATCTAATCAAAGGCCCTTAACAGTAGTAATTTAATCAAGAGTTCCCAGCTACAATAGGTTTACATGCACAGGAATGGATTGGCTCTAAGGACAATCTTTTCTGGGATCCACAAAAAGCTTCAAACTTACAATACTGCAATTTGTTTGTCCATTCATCTGTTGATAGATATATGAGTATTTCCAGTTGTTGACTATTTATGAATAAAGCGATAATGAATGTTCTGGTACAAGTCTTTTTATAGACATGTATTTTTAATAATTCTCTTGGAAAAATACCCAGAGTAGAATTGCTGAACCTTATTAACTTTATTAACCATCAAATTGTTTTCTACAGTGAAACATTAGAAAACTGCACTATGTTACACAACCACCAGCCGTAAGAGCTATAGTTGCTCCACATCCTCACTAACACTTGGTGTGGCTGGTTTTTCTAAATTTGACCTTTCAATTGTGTATGCAGTTGGATCATCTTGTAGTTTTAATCTGCATTAACCTGATTAATGATGTTATGCAACTTTTAAAGTGCTTGTTGCCATTTATATATACCTTCTTTTGTGAAGTGTCTATTCAACTCTTTGGGCATTTTTTTTTTGGTCTTCTTAGTACTAAGTATTAAGAATTCTTTATATATTCTGAAAACAAGTCCTCTAATAGATATATGTATTACAAATATTTTTCCCAGTCTGCAGTTTCCTGTTCATTTAGTAAACAGTGTCATGTGGGAAGGCATTTTTATTTAAAAGAAGTCCAATTTATCATTTTTCACCTTTTGTGTTTAATGCTTTTAGCGTTCCAATAAAATTTACCAACCTAACAACTTTCCTTGATGCTTTTTCTTTCTAAAAATTTTTTTATTGGTTTATGCTTTACATTTAGGTGGATGATTAATTTCAAATTTTGTATACAGTCATGAGGTAAGGGGGTAAGGTTCTTCCTCACCTACAAATGGATATCCAGTTATTCCAGGACCATTTGTTGAAAGCAGTATCCTTTCCCCATTGAATTGCCTTGGCACCTTTGTTGAAAATCAATTGATTATATATGTGTGTGTCTATTTCTGGGTTCTTATAATGTTTCATGTCTATCCTTTCACTGAAACCAAACTCTCTTGATTATATAAGCTTTGCAGTAACTCTTAAAGTCGGGTAAAGTCAAATAACTCTCTTCTTTTTTTCAATGTTATTATTAGCATTTCCACATAAATATTAAAATGGACTTGTAATTTTTTTTTTAAAGAGCTGGAATTTGAAGGTAAATCAATTAAGAAATGAAAAAGGTAACCATAGTGAGCCATACAATCCATGAAAATAGTACATCTTTCCTTTTTTTTTTTTTAAAGATTTTATTTATTTATTCATTTATCCCCCCCTTGCTGCTTGTGCTCGCTGGGTCAGCTAACCACGCCGTGCGGGCGGGCTTGCCTTCACCAGGAGGCCCCGGGAACCGAACCCGGGGCCTCCCATATGGTAAACGGGAGCCCTACTGATTGAGCCACAGCCGCTTCCCTCTTTCCATTTATTTATGTCTTCTTTAATTTCTCTCAGCAATGTGTTATAGCTTTCAGTGTAAAGGCCCTGCACATATTTTATAAAACTTATCCACAAGTATTCACATTTTTTATGATATTTGTAGCAGTTTGATATATTATTTATGAATTCCAAAAATGAAGGATTATGTTTGTAAACTGGTCTGTTCTTCTGGGCATCATCCCCTTTGATTGTAATTGATACAGGTGAGAAGTCTTTATTAAATTAAGATTAAGGCTTTAATTCAACCACATCAGTAGCGTGTAACTCAGTTTAAATCCCCACCACCTTGGTGGGCTGCATAAATGGATACTCACTCAAGAAGACACATAGAAGTAGGTACAGGAAGAAAGAGAGCTCCATAGAAATGGCAGAGGAGAGAACTTTGATAGTGCAGCCCCGGAAGAGATATGAGCCATTTGCCTGATGTTTTGCAGCTGAAGAGAACAGAGCAGATGAACTGAGGAAGCCATATGCCTGGCCTACTGCTGAGATCAGAAGAAGCTCGGCCCATGGAGCCTTAAGAGGAAGAAGGAAGAAGAGGCCAAGGGCCCCCATCTTACTTCAACATGTGGCAACTGACTTGGGTGAGAAAGTACCTCTTACGGTACCTTGAATTGGACTCTTTAGGGCTTTGTAATTGTAAGCTTTTACCCCAAATAAATACCCTTTTAAAAAATCAACAGATTTTTGGTATTTTGCATCAGCACCTCTTTGGCTGACTAATACAATACTGTAAAATATAATTGTTAAGGGAGCAGATGTTGCTCAAACGGTTGAGCACCTGCTTCCCATGTACGAGGTCCCAGGTACCTCTTAAAACAAAAACAAGCGAAAGAAAAAACCAACTCTCATTGGGGAGCAGATGTAGCTCAGTGGTTGAGCGTGTGCTTCCCATGTACAAGGTCCTGGGTTCAATTTCTGGTACCTCCTCAAGATATATATATATATTTGTTCTTATTTCATTTTTCCAAATACTTCTTCCCAGTATATAAAAATAAAACCAGGAGTAGCTGTAGCTCAGTCGCAGTCATTTGAGCACCTGCTTCCCATGTACGAGGTCCTGGGTTCAATCCCCGGTACCTCCTAAAAATTATAAAATTTAAATTAAAACTGAATTTTACATATGGACTTTGAACCTTACAACCTTGCTAAATTCATTTCTAAGTTCTATTCACTTTATTATAGAATCCTAAAGATTGTCTACATATAGGATAATGCCACTTGCTAATGAAAACATTTTTACTTCTTGCTTCCAAAACAGTCTATATGCCTTATTTCTATAATGTTACAGTCAGTAAGATGCATGATATGATACAAAGTACAAAAATAGATCAGTAGACTAAAAAGACCATAAATAAACCGAAATATATGGTCACCTGATTTATGGCAAAAGATCCACTGTAATTCAGGGAGGACAAGGTGATATTTTTAAATAAATGATGCAGGGTCAAATGGATATTGTTTTAGATTGCTAAAAGTCGCCGAGAGCAAAATAACAGAAATGGGTTGGCATTTATAATGGGAATTTATTAGATTAAAAGCTAACAGTTCTGAGGCAGAGAAAATGTCCAGATCAAGGCATCATCAGAAATGCTGTCTCACCAAAGGTCAGCAGCTGGCAATCCTGGACTCCCATCTCAGATGGCAAGGCACATGGAGGCATCTTTTGGGTCTTATTGCAGCTTCTGGCTGCTCGGTCTGTGGCTTCCTTCCTCCCAAGTTCCTCTCTGAGATCCTGGGTTCCCTCTCTCTATGTCTGCAGCTTTTTCTCCGTGTGTCTGCTGCTTTTAGTCCTCCGTTTAAAAAGGACTCCAGCAAGAGGTCCAAGACCCACCCTGGGTCACACCACACTGAAGCAATACAATCAAAGCCCTCCCCCTCCCCCTCCTCCCCAACTGACTCCAATCCAATCAAAGGGCCCACACATCCACAGGAATGGATTAACTCCAAGAACATGATCTTTCCTGGGATCAACAAACACCTTCAAACTGTCAAGCTTAACCCTCTGGATCCCAAAAAGACATGTTCTTTCCATATTCAAAATACATTCATTCCATCACAGTAATTAAAAAACCCTTAAATCATTTCAGCCACAAAGCTAAGTATAAAACTTCATAAAAATCAGTTATAGGCATGCAGTCTAACTTGGAGCAAAATTCCTTCTGGCTGTAGAACTGTGAAACTTAGAAAACAAGTTATCTGCCAATATACAAAGGAGAGTCAGTCATAGTATAGTATAATGTTCCCATTAAACATAGGGAGAAATTGGAAGGAAAACAGGAGTCCCAGGTCCCAAACAGATCCAAAAACCTGCAGGGCATACTCGACTAGATTTCAAAGTCTGAAAGTCATCTATAGAAAGCTGGTTTCTTTTCCTCAGGACCACATGGAAAGAGAGTCCCACATCTTTCAAGGGCTTGCCCAGTGGCCATCTTCTCAGCTCCACCCTCATCAAGCATCTGCAGGGCCACCTAACTCTAGGCCAAAACCCCCAGAAGAGTAGGGTGATGGCCACACTCTCACCAATCTACAGGCACAGGCCCAACCCCCTCAGAACAGTGGGATGGCAACCTACCACTCCCCAACCTGCCCCAACCCAAGGGATATTGTGCTCCATCCTCCCTAAAGCCTGGGGCAGCAGCACTCTCCCTGAACAATGGAGCAGAAAGCCTACCCTCTTCAAATGTCTGGGCCAACTCACCCTTTCCACACACATTGTCCAAGAAGATGTGTTAAGCAAAGACCTCAGCTTCTATGGTTTTGCTCTTGAAATCATTTTTCCTTCAATCTCTCCCTTATCTGTCTCTTTAAGTTCAGGCTGACAATGGTTTTGGTCACACAGATCTTGCACAAAGCTTGGTGGTTTTGCATGCAGTTCACAACAGACAATGGGACTTTCCACAAATCCTTTCTGGATAACTGCATCTCCAATCCTGGCTTACACTGAAATAACTGGCTGGTTCCATATTCAATTAAGTTCTCACACGGGGCCCTATTCTCTGGGGAATCAATTTCTGGAAGCTTGGAATTTCCCAAACCATCAATTTCTGGTTTCTTTGTGCCTAGGAGTTCATTTCTCACCTTATCCCGTTCTCACATATTGCTATAAGCTTCAAGGAGAAACCAGGTCACACTTTCTATATTTAGTTTGGAAATCTCAACTAAATATCCAAGCTCATCACTTTCAAATTCTGCCTTCCATCTAACAGCAGGAGCCAATTTCGCCAAGTTCTTTGCCACTTTAAAGCAAGGAATGCCTTACTTGCAGTTTTGTTTTGTTTTTTTAATATATTTTTTAAAGATACTTAGATAACACAAATGTTACACAAAAAATATAGGGATTCCCATATGCCCCACTCCCCACACCTCCCATACCCTCCCACATAAACAACCTCCTTCATTAGTGTGGCACATTCATTGCAATTGATAAACGCATCCTGGGGCATCGCCACTGAGCATGGACCATAGTTCACATTGTACTTTACACTATCCCACACAATTCTGCAGGCTATGGGAAGATATACAATGGCCTATATCTGTCATTGCAATGTCATTCAGGACGATTCACAAGTCCCAAAAAAGGCTCCGCACTACACCTGTCTTGCTCTCTTCCTGCCCTCAGAGCCTCCAGTGGCCACTGTCCCCACATCAGTGCTGTAATTTCTTCCATTGCTAGAATCACAGTAAGTCTATAGTAGAATACCAGTAAGTCCACTCTAGTCCATAGTTCATTCCCAATCCTGAGGATTCTGGGATGGTGATGTCCACTCCACCTCTAACTGAAAGGGGCTTCAATCCCATATAGCCGATGGATGGGACTCTCTTGCTTCCAGTTGTAGGCTCTCTTATTTCCTTGGTATCAATCCTCACCTCCTTGTTAGTTGTCCTGGGTGAGTCCAATGAACTGGAGAGTAGGTGTTACAACTATACTCAGCTGGGCTCAGAGTCCAGCTGGTACATGGACAGCCCAAAGATTCAAGTCTCTTGGAACTACACCTACCAACTCCAGCACCAAGCATAGGTTCAAATAGAAGGGACAGATGAGCCATGTGTAGGGAAGCCATAACTGAGTCCAACTCTGTCAGGCTCGGGAGTACAAACTCCAAAGTAGGGCCTACTGGCAAGGCACCAAACTCCAGAGCTATCAGCCCTGACCATAGAACCTGGGTGTCTCCAGAGCCCTCAGGAGCCCCACTATTTGAGGTAGTATCCACTTTGGCAGTCTATGAGATCCTGCTGAGAAGTGTAGAAGTGTTACCTCTGGGATGACCTCCCAACTCACTTTGAAGTCTCTTAGCCATATAAACTCATATGTCTTTACCTTTTCCCCCTTTTATTTGAGGTCTTTTTCTAGTTGCATTGCTAGTTGGTACTTGGTAGTAATCCCTCGGTGCCAGGGAGGCTCATCCCCGGGAGTCATGTCCCACACTGGGGGTAAGATAATACATTTATATGCTGAGTTTGGCTTAGAGAGAGGCCACATTTGAGCAACAAAGAGGCTCTCAGAAGGCAAATCTTAGGCACCCCACAACACTAGGCTAAGTTTCAATTTCAAGAGCAAAGGCACACAAGCATAGTAGTCAATATCAAGGGTCTGTCAATGGACCATCCTCCTTCACCAATCATTGCCCCTGCACTTGGGGGAGAGTTGCTGCTCCATTAGAAAAAGTGACAGAGCTCTCCAGGATAAGAATTCAATATTCTCTTGGTTATTGTGTGAATCTCCACTCACTGTGGCAATGCCCCGTGAATATTTGAACATATTTATATACCTTTTATGTGTGTCCAGGTGCACTTCCTCCCATGCATCCCCTATCACCGACATCCCACACCAATGATCCTCCCCTGCTCCAGTTGTAACCCTTCTGTGATCTAAAGCTTCTTCAAAAATGAAGCCAATAAAATAGCCAAATACAATTAATAGGAAAATGAAATAATAATGGTAGGTTTAAATATAAGAAACAAAATACATAAAAACTTAAAGAAAACTAAAAGCAAAATAAAATTTAAAAATTGGGATATTAAAAAATGAAAAATATTTTTAAAAAAATTTTTTGACATTTTGCCTTTCATCACTGTAATATCTGTTGTCTTGTATGCACAGTGATATTTTCTTCCATTTATTCCCCAGTGTCTTACTTTTTTTTTTCATTTTGTTTTCAAAGAAGTTTTAGGTCACAGTAAAGTCACATACCGAATAGAGGGGACTCCCATATACCCAACATCCTTCCCCTTTTCCCCCTTCCCGTATTAATACCTTTTTATATGTGGATGGTACCTTTGTTACAACTGATATACAAACAGTGAAACATAGCTACTAATCATGGTCAATGGTTTACATTATGGTTTACATTTTAGACCATACACTTTTATAAATTTTGATGATATTTAACATGGCCTGTGTCCATCACTGCAAGATCATGTAGGACAATTCCATTACCCACTAATTACTCCTTGTACCATCTATTCTATTCCTCCCTCACCCTCCCTTCAGGGCCCACGGCAACCACTCAGCTTCACTCCTTGGATGACAAGATTCATAGTTACTTGCAACAACACTGAGGTCTTGACACACTGGTTTGTCCTCCCCTATTAGGAACCACCCATGCTCTCAAGAGACTCCCACCCCTCTGTCTGATAACATACTGGTCCTCCCCAGGATGGGAGTCCAGCTCCTTCCCACTCATTATGTGGGTCTCCACTCACTGATACAACACATTATGACAAAATGATCACTCACACATCCCCTAGAAGCCTGCCCCCGGTGTGCCCTGTCCCGAACACGCCCCCATCCAATACCCTAAACCAGTAACCCCTCCTTGTTGTATTGCCATCAGAGCATTCCCAACTTTGTACTTTCAGCCACTTACCTGCCAATCCCCAGTGTTCACTTGGTCCCTCCCCCAACCCTCCCCACAGTTCCATGGACCGCCCAACCCACCCTCCCCACTCTACCCACCTGTCAAACCTGCACCTCCCAACCCAATAGTATCACTACCTCCTGTCATATCCCTTCAATGCCCAACTACACACTTCCACCCTATCATTGCAGCATGCAATAACATTGTTGCTTGCAATGACATTGCAGCTTGTAATGGCATTGCAGTTTGCAATGACACAGTCCTCACTTCGCTCTAAGGCCTTGTATTAGTCAGGTCAAGGGATGCTGATCCAAAGTACCAAAAATCTGCTGGCTTTTATAAAGGGTATTTATTTGGGGTAAAAGGTTACAGTTAAAAGGCCCTAAAGAGTCCAACTCAAGGTTACTTTTTCACCAGTCAGTTGCCACATGTTGAAGCAAGATGGTGGGCCATCTCTGTGAGGGTTCAGCCTTCCTCTCTCAGCTACAGGCTGGCATAGGGCTTGTTTCTTTCTGGGCTTAGCTGCAAACTATCAGGCAAATGGTTCATCTCTCTTCCCAGGGCCACAGGATCAAAGTTCTCTCCTCTGTCTTTGGAGCTCTTTCACTCTTCCCAAGTCTTCTGTGTGTCTTCTTGGGTGAGTATCTGTTTATATCAGCCCACCAAGGGGGTAGGGACTCAACCTTGAGTCATACCCTACTGATGTGGTCAAATAAAAGCCCTAATCTTAACAGGCAATTTAATCAAGATATGCCAACTGAATCTAATGCATTCAAAGGGTATCACACCCAGAGGAACAGACCAGTTTACAAACATAATCAGTATCTTTTTTGAATTCAAAAATAAAATCAAACTGCTACAGACATCAGAAGTAACTTTAGCAACCATATTTTTACCAACAGCCTCTTCAAAACAATCTGAGCCTTTTCTATCAAGCATCTCAAAATTGTTCCAGAACCTACCCATTAATCATTAATAAAACCATTCCAACATTGTTGGTATTTCCATAGCAGCACCCTATGTTCCTGGCACCAACTTCAATTTTAGATATCTAAAAGCTGCTGGGAGCAATATAACAGAAATTGGTTGGCTTTTATAATGGGCTATATTAGATTAAAAGCTTACAGTTCTGAGGCTGGAAAATGTCCAAATCAAGGCATCATCAGAGATGGTCTCACCCAAGGTCGGCGGCTGGAAATCCTGGACTCCTCTCTCAGATGGCAAAGCACTTGGAGGCACCTGCTTCTCTTACAAGTCTTGTTGCTTCTGCTGGCTGCTCCGTCTGTGGCTTCCTTTCTCCCAGGTTTGTCTCTGAGCTCCTGGGTTCCTTCTCTCCATGTCTGCTGCTTTCAGCCCTCCATTTAAAAAAGACTCCGGCAAAAGGACCAAGACCCACCCTGGGTCATGCCTTACAGAAGTAATCCAATGAAAGCCTCCCCAACTGAATCCAATACAATCAAAGGGTTCCACACCCATAGGAATGGATTAGCCCCAAGAACATGATCTTTTCTGTAATCCACATAAAACATCAAACTGTCACAGATATCAATATGGAAAAAATCACCCTTAAACCCTGCCTCATAACATACCACAAAATTAATGAGACTTACCATGGACCTAAAAGTAAAAGATCCTGCTTATACAAGAAACAAAGGAGAATATCTTATTGACTTATAGATGGGTTTCTTAAGCAGGATACAAAAACACCAATTATAAAAGAAAAGAGTAAATAATTGAACTTCATTAAAATTAAGATTTTTCTGATTGTCAAAAAGTACCAATATGAGAATGGAAAAGCAAGCAATAGAACAGAAGAGATTTTAATTTTAATTTTTTTTGGCTTTGATTTTCGGGATGTTTTGGATTACAGAAGAGTTGCAACTGTGGCAGGGGAGGATCACTGGTGCACGGTGATGGTGGTGGGGGGATGTGTGGGTAGGGTGCTCTTGGGGTATGCCTCTATGGAATATGAATGTGTTCAAGTTGCCATGGTGTGTTGTTTCAGTGGGTGGAGACCCACTACATTCTCTAATAGAGTAGCAAGAATCCCTAGAGTACATAGGCAGTACCTAACTAAGGAGGACAGACCAATACACCAGGTACTTGATATTGATGCTTGTCTCATGAACATTGTTCTTGCGAAATTGAAACTTAGCCTGGTATTATATATTGTTGAAGAGTTACCTCCTGAAAGCCTTCTTGTTGCTCTAATATGGTCTCTCTCTCTAAGCCAAACTCAGCATAAACTCACTACATTCCCCCGGCATGGGACATGACTCCTGGAGATAAGCCTCCCTGGCACCAACGGATTATTACCAAGAGCCAACTAGCAATGCATTTGGAAAAAGACCTTGACCAAAAGGAACAAATATTCAATACAAATGAGTTTTTATGGCTAAGAGATTTCGAAGTGAGTCGGGAGGTCATTCCAGAGGTTACACTTATGCATTTCTTAGGAGGATATCATGGACTGCTGTAGTAAACAGCATCTCAAGCAGGGATGCTCCTGAGGGCTCTAGAGACATCTAGGAACTATAGTCAGGGCAGACAACACAGGAATTTGGCACCCTGTCAGTGGGCCTTACCTTGGAATATATGATAACCTATCCCCCCAGTGTATTGGAGTTGGACTCATTTATAATTATCCTACACATGCTTCTTATGCCCCTTTTATTTGAACCTATAATTAGCACTATACCCATTAAATATGTGTCCCAGAGACTTAAATCTTCCAGCTGTTCATATGCCAGGTGAGCCCTGAATCTCAGCAGAGTTGCAGCCAACACCTACCCTGCAATTCATTGGGCTCACCCAGAACAACTAACAAAAGGATGATGATGGACAACACACGTCCCCAAAAAAGCAGAGTATCTACAACTGCAAGCAAAACAGTTCCATCCATCTGCCCCATGGGATCTAAGACCCCTCTCGACTGAAAGTAGAGTGGGCATCACAATCCCAAAATACTCAAGATTGAGGAATGAACAAACATAAGAGGGAATGCAACTATGGACTAAAGTAGACTTATTAATATTCTAGCAATGGAAGAACTTGTAACATTGATATAAAAGCAGTTGTCACCAGAGGGAGGGAGAGGAAAAAATAGGTGTTAATATGGGGCATTTTTGAGACATTGGAATTGTTCTACAACACATTGAAATGACTGATTCAGGCCTTTATACATTTAGTCAAAACTTATAAAATTGTGAGGTGCAAAGTGTAAACCATAATGTAAACTATAGACCACGGTTAGTAGCTATACTTCAATATGTGTTCATCAATTGTAACAAATGTACCACGCTAATGAAAGATGTTGCTAATGGGGAAAAGTGTAGGAGGGGGAGGGAGTGAGGTATATGAGAATCCACTATATTTTCTATGTAATATTTATGTAATCTAAAGCTTCTTTAAAGATAATAATAATAATTTTAAAAAGAGAAATAGAAATACCAATATGAGAATGGAAAAGCAAGCAACAGAATGGGAGAAGAGATTTGTAACATATTTAATTGGAAAAGGACTCATATTCAAAATATATATTTAAAAACCCATACTAAACAATATTAAAAAGACAGACCACAAACTTTAAAAATATGCAAATAAACTGAACAGTCATTTGAAAGTCATTTGACAAGAATGCATTTAACATGCAAAATGTTGCCCAACATCACTGAGCAATACAAATTAAAGCCACAATAAGGTGTCATTACATAACACACATATAACCATTGTGGCTATAATCAAAAGTTCTGGAAAGGGAAGAGATTATGGAATGAAATAGGGAGCTCCAGGACTTAGTCCTCCCACCAGAACAACTATTAAACAGGCAGAAATTGTTTGAAACAACTGTTTTGAAACTGCAAAGGCCAGAAGAACACTGTAGAGTACCCAAGGAAGAGCAGGAGGAAGAGACTGATAAATTACAATAAAGAAAGTAAGTTGTCTGCTCCATGCAGTTACTGGAGTCCATCTCCCACTCTCATGGCAGGCCGCCATGGGGACCTGTCCCTGGTTAGCTCCCTGGTGACAGAAAGGGACATAAAAATCCTTTCACCCAAGATCAGAGGTGGCATAGCTGATCACTGAAAACGGATTTTGATTAACAACTTCATATAACTGGTGGCCTGGCTCGGAGAGCGACCATTGCTTCAACTCACCCTGGACAAAGGCAGCAGCAGCCATTGTCTTAACCTGCCACTGATAAAGGCCATTCACAGAGGAGATTAAAGATGACATGCTTCCTAAAGGTTGTGGGGTACAATTAGGTGAAGGGCTGCATTTGCTGGGGAGGTCAAGAAAGTTCAGCTTTGGGAGCCATGGAAGAAGCTCTTGGCAACCTTGTTGACCCCATCCCCAGGACACCTTGGAGCTGGTTTGTGCCCCCATCATGGGTCCCTGTCCCTGTTTCAGCCAGGAAAGACTGATGTGGGAAAATCCTCTCTGAAGTGCTTCTCTTTCCAGAAATTGACCTCCAGGCAAAAGCAACTTGAGACAATGAAAGTAGAGTATGGTACTATCAATGCGGACAATTTGGAGCAAAGGCTCGCAGATTTCAAACACCTGGGAGAGGGAGGTCTGTCTCCTAGGAAACAGAGGGGACAACCAAACTCCGATAAACACGGGAATTCCAAAACAACTAGCAAGCAAAAGCCCAGGACAAGACACAGGCCCAGAAAGACAGAAAACCCTGCACACTGCATTTGCCTCAGATAGACCTTCATGATAGGAGGACTAAAGCACAAGAAAATCGGTCTTAAAGCTGTTTACAAAATCAAGAAACAAATATCTCAGGGAATAAATCCCAGAGCTAACATTTTAAGATATTAAAATGTAAGGTGTTCAACAAAAGAGTACAAGACCAAAAAAAGAAACAGAAAATGATGGCCCATCCAAAGGAAGAGTATAAAAATACAGAAAACCAAGGAAGGATACAAGAATGTGGACCTACCATAGAAAGCCTTTTAAAAAATCTTGAAAATACACAAGGAGATGAAGGAAAATACAGATAAAGAACTAAAGAACATCAGGAAAACAATAAGCAATATGAGAATCGTAGAAAAGAGATACAATTTTAAAAGGAAGCAAACAGGACTACTGGAGTTGAAATAAACAATAACCGAAATGAAAAATCCCCAGATAGGTTTCAAGAGCAGATAAGAGCTGGCAGAAGAAAAAATCAGTGCACTCAAAGACAAAAAAACTTGAAATGAGTCAGGCTGAGGAGCAGAAAGAAAAAATAGTTTAAAAAAGTGATAAGACACTTCCAAGACACCATCAAGCATTCCAATATACACATTTGTGGAAATCCCAGAAGGAGAAAAAAGAGAGAAATGGACAGGAGGAATATTCAAAGAAATAATGACAGAGAATTTCCTTAACTTAGCAAAAGACATGAACATGCACATCCAAGAATCCCAGGGAAAACCAAACAGGATAAATATGAAGAAAAATATGCCCAGTCATATATTAACCACAATATCTAATGCAAAGGATAAGAAGAGAGTTATGAAAGCTGTGAGAGAAAAGCAATGTGTTATGTACAAGGAGTCCCAATTAGATTGAGTGCTGACTTCTCATCAGAAACCATGAAGCAGAAAGGCAGTGGGTTGAAATTCTTAAAAGTGTTCAGAAAAGTGCCAACCAAGAATTCTTTATCCGGTGAGACTTTCTATCAAAAATGATGGAGGGGGCGGATGTGGCTCAAATGGTTGGGCGTCTGTCTCCCATATGGAGGGATCTGGGTTCAATCCCCGGGACTACCTGGTAAAAAAAAAACAAAAAAGATGGAAAGATTAAGACATTCCCAGATAAACAAAAAAGCTAAGGAAGTTCATTACCATTAGACCTACCCTACAAACAGTGCTAAAAGGGAATTCTTCACACCGAAAGGAAAGGACTTTAGACAGTGGTTCAAATTGGCATAAAGAAATAAAGACCCTGGTAAAGATAACCATTTAGGTATTTATAAATCCCAGTATTATAGTCGGGAGGAGGAGGGATAGTGTGCCCTCAGCCTCTCTAGGAAACTGCAGTTGATTTCAGCCTGCATGACATAGATTGGTGGGCAAACCTGTGGATACATCTCTGCTCCCAATAGGATAAGAGGGAAGTGGTGTTTCCTCAACCTCTCCAGGCAACTGTAGGCACTTTTGGCCCACAAAACTAGATTATTGGACACATCTGTGACTCCATCCTCACCCCTGGAAGAGCAGGAGGAGGGACATTGCTACCTCACCCTCTCCAGGCACATGCAGTCACTCTTGGCATGCATGGACTAGATTGCTGTGCACCTGGAGGCTCCATACCCACAACTGGCAGGGAAGGAGGAAGACCAGTATTTAATCAGTCTACCTGGACAACTGTGGTCAGTTTTGCATCACAAGGCTTAGTTTGCTTCCCATACCTGTAGCTCCATCCCTGCCCCAGGCTGGGGAGGAAGGGGCGTGGAGCTTCATCAGTCTCTCTGGACAACTATAGACAGTCTTGGCCTGTACTGCTTGAATTACTGCACATGGCTATGGCTTCGTCCCTAACCCTAGCAGAGGAGAAAGGTGGAAGAAGCTTCCCTGGTTTCTGGGGCAATGCTGGCAGTTTCAAACTCCACAGATTACATTACCAACTGCACCCTCGGCTACTATTCCACAACCAGCAAGGGAAAAAGGGTAAAAAACAGATGAAAAAGAGCTGAAAATATTCAGCTTGGCTAAACACGAGCCACTATAAACTTTGAAATTAACTTGAACCAAGTATCAAATGGGGCTGTAGCATAAAGCTAATCAAATAGAGAGCCCTAGACTAAAGGAAGTAAAGGAGTCAAGAATAAAAACATTTAGTAAATCAGATGCAGAGAAACCAGTAAAAAATTACAATAATACCACAAACTAAGCCTCCAGATGAAATAAAGGAGTTGACACAACTAATCATAGATGCTCGAACAAATCTCCTTAATAAATTGAATGAGATGGCCAAAAAGATTAAGGACACTGGGGGAAGCAGATGTAGCTCAAGCTATTGAGCTCCTGCCCACCACATGGGAGGTCCTGGGTTCAGTTTCCCGTGCTTCCTGCAGAATATGAGCAAGACAGTGAGCTGACATGATGGGCAGGCACAGCAAGCTGACACAACAAGATGACACAACGAGACACAAAGAAGAAAGACTATGAGAGACACAACAAAGCAGGGAACAGAGGTGGCTCAAGTGATTGAGTGCCTCTCTCCCACATGGAAGGTCCCAGTTCGGTCCCGGTGCCTCCTAAGTAGAAGATGAGCAGACACAGAGAGCACACAGCGAATGGACACAGAGAACAGACAGCGAGCACAAACAACAAGTGGGGGAATAAATAAATAAAATAAACCTTAAAAAAAAAAAATGGGGTGAGCACATAAAGAATTTAAAGGTATACACAGAAAAGTACAGAACTTATGGAAATGAAAGGGCACAATAAATTAAATTAAAAATACACTGGAGACATACAACAGCAGATTTGAAGAGGCAGAAGAAAGGATCATTGAACTTGAAGAAAGGGTCTCTGAAAGCAAACATACAAAAGAACAGGTAAAGAAAAGAATGGAAAAAATTGAACAGGGTCTCAGGAAATTAAATGGCAGAAAGAGACATGCAAACATACATGTCATGGGTGTCCCAGGAGAAGAGTAGGGAAAAGGGCCAGAAGGAATATGAGGAAATAACGGTAGAAAATTTCCCAACCTTATTGAAGGACATAGATATCTGTTTCAAAGAAGCAGAACATACTCCCATCCAAATATAATGGAATAGACCTACACTGAGACACACAGTATGCAGAATGTCAAAGGCCAAAGATAAAGAGAGAATCCTGAGAGCAGCAAGAGAAAAGTGATGCATCACATGCAAGTGATGCCCAGTAAGATTAAGTGTTGATTTCTCACCAAACCATGGAGGCAAGAAGGCAGAGGAATGATATATTTAAGATACTGAAAGAAAAAAACCACAAGCCAAGAATCTTATATCCAACAAGACTATCTTTCAAAAATGAGGGCGAGTTTAGAACATTGATAGATAAACAGAAACTGAGAGCATTTGTAACCAAGAGACTGGCTCTGCAGGAAATACTAGAGGGAGTGCTACAACCTGAAAAGAAAACAGAGGTGAGAGCTTTGGAAGACAGTCTAGTAATAAAGATTATATCACTAAAAGTAACTAAAAGTGTAAAAAGAGTGGTGAAAACAAGATATGACAGATATAACCAAAGATCAAAATGGGTGAAGAACTGCCTACAGAGTAATAACATTGAATGTTAATGGATTAAACTTCTCACATACTGATGGAAAGTATAAGAAAATATAAGCCATATATATGCTCTCTACAAGAGACTCATCTTAGACACAAGGATACAAACAGATTGAAAGGGAAAGGCTGGAAAAAGATATTCCGCTTATGCAATAACTTTAAAAAAAAGGCTAGGCTAGAATAGCTATACTTACATCAGAAGAAATGCTTTTAAAAACAAAGCTGTTATTACAGACAAGGAAGATCATTATATACTAATAAAAAGGGCAACTCCCCAAGAGGAAATAAAAATTACAAATGTATATACACCTAAAAAGGATGCACAAAATTACATGAGACAAACAGGCAAAACTGAAGGAGAAATAGATGTCTCTACAATAATACTTGGAGACTTCAATACACTACTCTCATCACTGGATAGATCATCTGGGCAGAATATCAATAAAGAAACAGAGAGCTTGAATGATATGATAAACTAAACCTAATAGACATATACAGAACATTGCACCCCAAAACAGCAGGATATATTCTTCTCAAGTGATCATGGATCTTTCTCCAGGATAGACAATATGTTCAATCACAAAGCAGATCTCAATAAGTTTAAAAAGATGGAAAGTATACATAGCACTTTCTCTGATCATAATGGGAATAAAGCTGGAAGTCAACAATAGACAGAAAAGGGGGAAATGCACAAATATAGGGAGATTAAACAACAGACTATTAAATGATCAGTGGGTCAAAGAAGAAAATGCAAGAGAAATCAATAAATATCTCAATGTGAATGAAAATGAGAACACAACATATCAGAACCTATGGGATGCTGCCAAAGCAGGGCTGAGAGGGAAATTTATAGGCCTCAACACTTACATTAAAAAAGAAGAAAGAACTAAAATCAACAACCTAACTACACAGCAGAAGGAAGTAGAAAAAGAACAGCAAACTATGCCCAAAGCAAACAGAAGGAATGAAATAACTAAGATCAGAGCAGAAATAAAAGAAATTGAGAACAAAAAAGAAAAAAAAATAGAGACTATTATCAAAACCAAAAGTTGGTTCTTGGAGAAGATCAACAAAATTGACAAACTTTTAGCTAGATTAACAAAGAAAAAAAAGAGAGAAGATGGAAATAAATAAAATCAGAAATGAGAAGGGGGACATTACTACTGACCCCACAGAAATAAAAGAGATCATAAGAGGATAGTATGAACAACTGTACACCAACACACTAGACAATGTAGATGAAATGGAAAATTTCCTAGAAACATACAAACTACCTACACTGAACCTAGAAAAAATAGAAGACCTCATCAAACCAATCATAAGCATGGAGACTGAAAGAGTTATCAAACAACTCCCCAAATTGAAAAACCTAGGACCAGATGGCTTCACAGGTGAATTCTACCAAGCATTCAAAGAAGATTTAATATGAATCTTATTCAAACTCTTTCAAAAAATTGAACAGGAAGTAACACTACCAAGCTCATTCTATGAAGCCAATATCACCCTTCTACCAAAGCCAGATAAAGATTTACAAAAAAGAAAATTACTAACCCATTTCCCTAATGAATATGGATGCAAAAATCCTAAACAAAATACTCACTAATTGAATCCAACAACACATTGAAAGAATTATTCAGGATGATCAAGTCGGTTTTATCCCAGGCATGTAAGGGTGGTTCAACACAAGAAAATCAATCAGCATAATGCACCACATTAATAAATCAAAGAAGAAAAATCACATGATCATCTCAATTGATACAGAGAAGGTATCGATAAAATCCAGCATCCTTTCTTGATAAAAACACTCCAAAAGTTAGATATAGAAGGAAACTCTCAACATGATAAAGGGCATATATGAAAAACCCACAGCTAACATTGCACTCAATGGTCAAAAACTGAAAGCTTTCCTGTTGAGATCGGAAATAAGGCATGGATGCCAACTGTCACCAATGTTGTTCAATATACTATTAAAGGTTCTAGCTAGAGTAATGAGGCTAGAAAAAGCAATAAAAGGCATCCAAACTGGAAAGGAAGAAGTAAAACTTTTGCTATTCACAGATGATATGATCTTATACCTAGAAAATACTGAAAAAATCTAAAAGCTACTAGAGCTAATGAATGAATTCAACAGAGTGGCAGGATAAAAGATTAATATGCAAAAATCAGTAATGTTTCTATATACTAGTAATGAACAATCTGAGAAGGAAGTCAGAAAAAATTCCATTTACAAGCAACAAAAAGAATCAAATATTTAGGAATAAATTTAACGAAGGACATAAAGCACTTTTATTCAGAAAACTACAATGCACTACTAAAAGAAATCAAAGAAGACCTTAATAAATGGAATAACATTCCATGTTCATGGATTGGATGACTAAATATGATTAAGATGCCAATTCTACCCAAACTGATATACAGATTCAATGCAATCCCCATAAAAATTCCAACAGCCTTTTTACAATAAATGGAAAACCCAATTATCAAATGTATTTGAAAAGTAAGGGGCCCTGAATAGCCAGAAACATCTTACCAAGGAAGAACAAATTTGGAAAACATTCACTTATGGACTTTAAATCAGATTATCTAGCTACAGTGGTGAAAACAGCATGGTAATGGCATAAAGATAGTCATATAGAGCAATGGAACTGAACTGATGGTTCAGAAACAGACCCTCACATCTATGGTCAAGAGATTTTTGACAAGGCTATCAAACCCACCCAGCTGTGTCAGAAGAGTCTATTCAACAACTGGTGCTGCGAGAACTGAACATCCATGTGCAAAAGAAAGGAAGAGGGCCTCTACCTCACATCTTACCCAAAATTACTTTGAAATGGATCAAAGACCTAAATCTAAAAGCTAGAACCATAAAACCCCTAGCCTAAATATAAAAGCTAAACCCATAAAACTCCTAGAAGAAAATGTTGGGAAATATCTTCATGACCTGGTAGTAGATGGTCATTTCATAAATCTTACATCAAAATCATGAGCAATGAAAGAAAAAATGGAAAACTGGTACCTCTTCAAACTTAAACACTTTTGTGCTTCAATGGACTTCGTCAAGGGGAAGCGGATGTGGCTCAAGCAGTTGGGCACCCACCGACCACACGGGAGGGTCCCGGGTTTGGTTCCCGGTGCCTCCCAAAGAAGATGACCAAGACAGCAAGCTGATGCCCACAGGCTGGCGCCGCGAGCTGACACAACAAGATGACGCAAGAAGATGACTCAATGAGATGATGCAACAAGGAGACACAATGAGGAAACACAATGAGAGATACAACAATCAGGGAGTAGAGGTGGCTCAAGCAACTGGGCCACCTCTCTCTCATAAGGGAGGTCCTCGGTTCAGTTTCTGGTGCCTCCTAAAAAGACAAGCAGACACAGAGAGCGTGGAATGAACACAGAGAGCAGACAGCAAGCACAAAAACAACGAGGGAGGAAAGGAGGGAGGGAGGGGGAAAGGAGGAAGAAGGACTTCATCAAGAAGGTGAAAAGGCAACCCACTCAATGGGAGAAAATATTTGGAAACTACATATGTAAGTAGTTTCTACATATATCTGATAAAGGTTTGACTTTTTCTATATATATATATCTATATATCTATATAGAGAGATCATACAAAGCAACAAAAAAGCAAGCAACTCAATTAAAAAATGGGCAAAAGACTTAAATAAATATTTCTCCCAACTGGAAAAACAAATGGAGAAAAAGCACTTATAAAAATGTTCAATATCACTAGCTATTAGGGAAATGCAAATCAAAATGACAATGAGATATTATCTCACACCTCATAGAATGGCCATTATTTAAAAAAGAAAAAACAGAAAACAACAAGTGCTGGAGAGGATGTGGAGAAATAGGATCACTACTTCACCATTGGTGGGAATGTAGAATGGTGCAGCCTCTGTGGAAAACAGGCGGTTCCTCAGGAAACTTAATACAGAACTGCCATATGATCCAGCAATCCCTCTACTAGGAATATATCCAGGAGAACTGAAAACAGTGACGCAAAGAGACATTTGCACACTGATGTTCATAGTGGCATTAACAACAATTGCCAAAAGATGGATACAACCCCAAGTGTCCATAACCAACAAATGGCTAAATAAAATGTGGTATATACATATGATGGAATACTATGCTGCTGTAAGAAGAAATGAATTGGGACACAATGATAACATAGATGAACTCTGAGGACATTATACAAAGTGAAATAAGCCAGACACAAAGGGACAAATATTGTATTTGAACTAAATACAAAGAATAAACATACGGAGTTAAAACCTAGACTATAGGTTCCTAGAAGATAGGATGAAGGCTGTGAAGGGGTACTGATGCGTAATATATGTAGAATTTTGAATTACCTTGACTGTAAATATGTGGAAATGGATAGAGTTCATGGTAACATATTATACTGGGTATAACTAACATGACTTATTTATAAATGTGATTGTGGCTGAAAGGGGTAGTCCAGGGATGTAGATGTCAACTGAAAAAAAGCTAGAGAATAATCTAGGAACTAACTAACATAGTGAACCCGAAGGTGGATAAGGATTATGGTTAATAGTGCAAATAAAAGAATCCTCTTCTATGAACTAGAAGAAATGTATGTCATTATTACAAGGTGGTGAGAATATAGTGATGCATAGGAAAAATACAATTAATGTAACTTATGGACTATAGTTAACAGCTACATTGTAATAGTCTTGCATCAATGTCAAAGAAGGTACTAAATCAATACTAAGGATCAATAATAGGGGGTGTAGCAGTTTGGCATTATTATGAATTCCAAAAATAGATATTGGATTATGCTTGTAAACTGGTCTGTTCCTCTGGGCAAGATTAAGTTATGGTTAGGGCTTTGATTGGGCCACATCAGTAGGATGTTGAGTTCCTGCCCCTTGGTGGGCGGGGACAGAGATAAAACTACATGGCAGAACAGAGGAGTTAGTTGGAGTTTTGATGTTGGAGTTTTGATGCTGAGTTTTAATGCTGGAGCCCGGGGAAGTAAGCACACAGAGAAGCAAGTCTGAGTCTGGAAGAGAAGGCCCCGGCAAAAGAGATGAGCTGTTCGCCTGACAGTTCACAGCTGGCCTTGTGGAGAGAGGACAGCTAACTTTGTGGAGGAAACAGAGGAGCTGAGCCCAGAGAGAAACAGAGCCCTGGGAAGAAAGGAACCCAAGAAGCCTGAACCCTGGCAAATGTTAGCAGCTGTTTTACTCCAACATGTGGCAACAGACTTTCGTGGAGGAAGACACTTAAGCTTTATGTCCTGGTAACTTTAAGCTTCTACCCCAAATAAATACCCTTTATAAAGACAACAGATTTCTGGTATTTTGCATCAGCACCCCTTTGGCTGACTAATACAGGGGGGTATGGGAATTTTTCTTTTGGATTAAAAAAAATGTTAAAAAATTTACTGAACATCAATTTTTTTTTTTATGACTGCACAACTCTGTGATAAAAGTAAAAGCCAATGAGTGTACAGTTGGATAGAATGTACAAGGTATGGGACTGTATAACACAATGAACCATGTGGTAGAAGATAGACTGTGGTTAACAGTAAAATATGAGAGGGTGCTTTCATGAACTATAATAAATGTACAATACTAATACATAATGTTAATAATAGGAGGTTTATGGAAAAAATATACCAAGTGTACGCTATAGACCATACTTAGTGGTAATATAGTCTGATCATGATCTTTCTTAATCTATAACAAATGTTATACAACAATATAAGGTGTTGGTGGAGAGGTGACATGGGAATTCTGCACATTATGCATTATTGTTTTGTAAGTTCACAACTTCTCTAATAAAAATAAAATTAAAAATATACATATAGACAAATGGGACCTCAATATAAAAATTTTTTTAAAAAAAAACAAACTACAAGGGCCAAAGACAGTTATTATACATTGATAAAGGGGACATTCAACAAGATGATGTAACAATTATAAATATATATGCACCTAACAGCAGAGCCCCAAAATATATGAAGCAAATACTGACAAATTTAAAGTATGAAATCTATATTAATAGTAGGAGTCTTTAATAGACCACTTGCAATAATGGACAGAACATCTAGTCAGAAGATCACTAAGGAAATCCAAGGCTTGAACAATACTCTAAACCAACTAGACCTAACAGATTTGTATAGAATGCTTCACCCAACAACAGAATACACATTATTCTCAAGCAACATGGATCATTCTCCAGCACAGACCGTATCTTAAGTCACAAATCAAGTCTCAAATAAATTAAAAATACATTGAAGCCATATAATGTGTATTCTGATGGCAATGGATTGAAGCTAGAAATCAATACAGAGGGAGAAATGGAAAATTCATAAATATGTAGAACTTAAAAAACATACCCTTTATCTTTTTTAAAGATTTATTTTATTTATTTATCCTCCCCTTCGTTGTTTGAGGTCGCTGTGTGCTCTCTGTGTCTGTTTCTCTTCTCTTTAGAAGGCACCAGAAACCGAATCCGGGACCTCCCGTGTGAAAGAGAGGAGCTCAATCACCTGAGCCACCTCAGCTTCATGGTTTGTTGTGTCTCTCACTGTCTCTCCTCTTTGTGTCTCTTTGTTGCATCATCTTGTTGCGTCAGCTCACCTCTCCTCCTGCTGTGCCAGCTTTCCTTCTCCAGGAGGCACCAGGAACCAAATCCGGGACCTCTCACGTGATATGCGGAAGCCCAATCACTTGAGCCACATGCCAATCACTTGAGCCACATCTGCTTCCCTAAACAAAATACTCTTAACCAACTACCAGGTTAAGAGGAAATCACATGCAAAATTAGGGAATATCTTGAGGCTAATGAATATGAAAATACAACATACCAAAACTTATGAGAGCAGCAAAGGCAGTAGTGAAAGAGAAATTTATAACTCTATTTGATTACACTAAAAAAGAAGAAAAACTTCAAATCAGAGACCTACCCTCAAAACTGGGAGAACTAGAAAAAGAAAAGCAAACTAAACCCAAAGCGAGCAGAAGGAAGGAAATACCAAACATTAAAGTAGAGATAAATGAAAAACAATAACAACAACAAAAATAGAATCAACCACAACTTAGCTATTGAAAAGATCAATAAAATTGACAAACCTTTAGCTAGACAGACAAAGAAAAAAACAGAGAGGTTAAAAATAATCAACCCTCACATTTAAGGCCAAATGATGATTTACAAGGGGGCAAAGGTCACTCGATTGGGAAAGAATATTCTCTTCAACAAATGATGTTAGGAAAACTACACCTCCATTTTCACAAAAAAGGAGGAGGACCCCTACCTTACACCATAAACAAAAATCAACTCAAAATGGATCAAATACCTAAATAAAGGGATAGAACTAACAAACTCCTAGAAGAAAATGTAGGGAAGCATCTTCAGGACTTTGTAGTAGGCAATGGTTTCTTTGACTTTACATCAAAAGCACAAGTAACAACAATAAAAAAAAAAAAAAACAATTGACACCTGTTCGAAATAAAAACTTTAGCGCCTCAAAGGACCTTATCATGAAAGTAAAACAACAACTTACACAATGGGAGAAAATATGTGGAAACCACATATCTGATAAAGGTTTAATATCCAGATATATATAAAGAAACCCTTCAACTTAACAAAAAAAGACAAACTCAATTAAAAAATGGGAAAAAGACTTGAACAGACTTCTTTCCAAAGAAGATATACAGATGGCCAGAAGGTAAGGAAAAGATGTTCAACATTATTAGCCATCAGGGAAATTCAAATCAAAACCATAATAAGATACCATTTTACACCCATTAGAATGGCCACTATTTAAAAAATGGAAAAATCACAAGTTTTGGAGAGGATATGGAAAAAAACAAACATTCATTGCCAATGGCAATGTAAAATGGTGCAGCTGCTGTGGAAGCCAGCTTGGCAGTTCCTCAGAAAGCTGAGTATAGAACATCATATGACCCAGCAATCCCACTACTAGATATATACCCAAAAGACTTGAAAATAGGGGTTCAAATAGATATTTGCACACTGTTCACTGAAGCATTATTCACAATTGCCAAAAAATGGAAGCAACCCAAGTGTCCATCACCCTATGAATGTATAAATAAAATGTGATATATACATACAATGGAATATTAAGCATAAAAAAGAATGAAGTTCTGATACTATGTGACAACATGGATGAACTGTGAAGACATCATGTTGAGTGAAATAAGCCAAACACAAAAGGACAAACATTTTATGATCTCACTGATTTGAAAGAATTAGAATAAGCAAACTCAATTCAGAATCTAGAATATGTTACTAAGCGATGGGTCAGGATAGGGAATGGGAAGTTAAGGCTTAAAATATACAGGGTTCCTATTTGGATAGATGGAAATGTTTTGGTAATGGATGGTGGTAATGGTAGCACAACATTTTGAGTGTAATTAACAGCATTTTAATATATATCTGAATGAGATTAAAAGGCAAAATGTTAGAATATATATATGGTAACAGAATTAAAACTTTTTAAGGGAAGTGGATGTGGCTCAAGTGATTGGGCTTCTACCTATCACAGGGGAGGTCCCGGGTTCAATCCCTGAAGTCTCCTGGAGAAGGCGAGCTAGCACAGCGGGCAGGCATGGCGAGTTGATGCAACAAGATGACGCAACAAAAGACACACAAAGAGGAAAGACAATGAGAGACATAACAAACCAGTGAGCTGAGGTGGCTCAGGTGATCTAGCACCTCTCTTCCACATGGGAGGTCCCGGGTTTGGTTCCCAGTGCCTCCTAAAGAACAGACAAGCAGACACAGAGAGCACACAGCAAATGGACACAGAGAGCAGACAGAAACCTCACACAAAGAGGAGGGGGATAAAATAAATCTTAAAAAAAAAAAAAAATCCATGGAACTACACTACCTAAGTTAAACCATGGACTATTGTTAATAGCACAATTATTAAAATGTGCTATCATCAATTGTAACAAGTGTTCCACACCAACGCAAGGTGTTAGCAATACAATGGGATGTGGGGATCCTGTATTTTACACATAATTTTTCTCTAACTCATGTGACATAAAAGTTGGGTAATAAAACCTAACTAAAGCTCAAGGCCAGGCCAAATCTGTGAAACCTTTGGGAGTAATGTGAGTCAGAGACACCAGAGACATCCTCAAACTTTGAAAAGTAATTTAGTATCTGTTACTGACCTCTCCCTAAACAGGAACCCCAGAAACTATTGATACTATTTGTGTTTTGGCAAAGCCACTTCTTCCACTTGCTAATCCTATTCATGAAGTCAGAAAAAAGAAATCTGAATTTGAACAGGGCCATAAGCCAAAATAAGCATTAAGAAATTTACAAAGGGTCATCTCCCAGACAATGCCTCTACTTCCTCAAGTCTAGGATATTATGACCCCAATGTTTAAATTATTTTAGAAGTATCATCAATGCTGACACATGAACACTGCAGCCTTGGGCAGAAATCAATTACTACACCTCAGCAGACAGACTCTCAGCAGAGACTGGAAAGCTAGCTTGTTATTAAGCATTAGTTGAAACTATACATCATTGTCAAATAATCCAGGGGTAAGAAAAACATAGCATCATATCCTGGATGCTGTCAGAGTCTTTCAAATAAGAAGGCATCTCGGCAGAGCTGTCTGATAAAATTGAAATGGTATATGCACAAGCATGCTCTAGGGGTAAGTTGAGGAAGAGTTCATTGCATTAAAAAATAGGCATTTCACCACCTTTCAGGCCAATGACAGAAATGGATTTCTGTATGGAGAGTTTGGAATGCTGTACAGAAAGAAAACAGTCCACTTGGTTTACCAATGGAAGCTCCCCAATTGTAGTGGGGTACTGAAGCCAGATCTCAAGAACTATCTGTGTTTTCTTCCCAACTCCAATATCAGTGAAGCCATGGTTTTAGCTTGAAATGGGCCACTATGGGAGTATTTATACCACCAAAAACGACAAATCCTACAAATAGGGGCTCCCCCGCCCCCCAGAGATCCAGTCCTTAAACACATATCAGCAAATTACTACATAACTGAGGATGGGGATATTTTTGAAATCAGCCATACACAGCTTGCAGACAGTAAAACTCATGAGAGAAGATGGGCCATAGTGAGAACTGTGAACTTAGTGATGCAAGGGGAATTAGGCTTGGATCTTTGAGGAAAGATCTGGATAGTCCTCTGTATGTATGTATGGTCAGATAAATAAGCCCAAGATAATTGAGCAATTAAAAACCACCCACATATGGAGTCCTCAGTTATAGAAATCCTCGGACGGGAATGAAAAAATGAAAATGCTAGCTCAGAAAATGATTAGAATAATAAGGCAAAATACTTTAGATATCCTTCTGAAATTAATCTCCTAGCATTCATGAAATAGAGAACACAAGCAATTCAAAGATAAGATAAAGGATAATATATTCTTCCGGCACAGATATAGTGTAAGACTTTGTTAAAAGTCAGTATGACTGGCTTGAAGATGGCTATGGCCTGTTTCCCAGACTGTGTGTCAAGGCATCCCAGAGCACAGTAGCAAACTCAGAAGGGGAGTCATGGAGTACTTTTTACATTTTCAAGGAAAACAAAACAACATCTGTTGAATACCATGTGAACTACTAGTTTGAAGAGGTTCACTGTTAAAATATTAGATCTTGCTACATTCTTTTCAATAATGTTATCTTTGCAAATAGGGTTTTCAGTAGTTGGTGGGATAAAAAGCAAATTATCATGCAAGAATCAATGTAGGATGGGAAAGGAGAGCAGCTCAGAGACACCATGAAAAAATTACTTGAGACACTAAAGCCCTCATTAAAACAAACAAACAAACAAACAAAAAAAAAACAATAAAGGTGTGAGAACTTCTCTTTTAAGAACTTGGCAGATGAACTGTATTAGACCTCTACCAGTGGAGCTAGGGAGCTACATATGAATAGTAACTGCAATTGACATTTAATGTATTCCAGGTTTTGTTAATTCTATAACAAAAGCAACTGTCGATATTCAATTAAAGACTTGGAACAGAGAAGTAATTTATCACTTTGGTCCTTGATACAGTTCCTTTGATTGCTACTTATGTACAAAAATTGGCAAATAACTAAAATATTACACAGACACAGCACATTCATTATCACCCTCAAAGTAGTGGTCTCTTTGAAAATTAGAATTGGTAATTAAAAATTAAAATGGGCATTATTTAAAATGAGAAGAGATAAAGATATCAAAGTTGCATAGTCTAATTTGGCCACTGTGTTCTTACATTAAATATGACAGGAAGTACAGAGGGGACTCCACTGGAAAGGTTTCCAGGACCTAGAAATGGCAATGAAGGGATGGGGGAGATTCAACTGGCAACTTTTTATCTTTGCCACCTCACAAAATTTTTATTTATCTTGCCTAACACAGTTGAACCAGGACCAGGATAGTACTTACATGTACCAGCAGAGGGAGCGATTGCTGCACAAGATACACTATCCATAGCGCTGAACTTGACTGTACACATTCCAAAAAGCACTTTGAAGTGGATCACAACTTCATTCCATGTAGCTAAACTGATGCTTCATTACCAAGCAAAAGACAGTACTGTAATTCTGTACCTGTCAAAGTTCCTCTGGGAACAAACAAAAGCAGAAATCCTGGCAAAGCTGCTGCAACTGCTAGCCTTATGGATAAGTAGCACAGTCAAACTCTAGCATCCCACTGGGGGAGGAAAAGTAAAGGTTCAGAAAAGTAGCCAGTATTAAAGGAGCAGAGAAATGGGTTACGATAGCAAGGAAGAACGCTATCATTCATTTCCCATGAGAACTTTTCCGATCAAAAGAACAATAATGACAGAGCTGTCCTGTATTCTTAAGAGAAAGAAATTGAACCAATGCCAATTCATAACAAGTACCTAAAGATTCTACCTAAGTGATTTGGAGAAAAGATATAAAAGAACAGTCTCTTAATGACTATCCAAATGGTAGTAGATTAGAACTGTCATTTGAGTCACATTTTGGTGGTTATGTTATCGTACTGGTTCCTTTGTAGCACTTAACAAAGATTCTATCTTTGAATCAGGTGGGGCACACTGCAGGTAGCAGACAACTGGTGTACCATGTTGCTGCCTCAAGATGAACCAGTGGGAAAATGACAGGGTATGAGTGCAAAAATATTCTGCAGCTTACTGTATTAAAAACTTCTTTTGCTCCTTTGATTATTACAAGGTATATGTCTACGGCCATACCATCCTATACGTGTCTACGGCCATACCATCCTATACGTGCCCAAGCTTGTCTGATTATTACAAGGTATAAATAAAAATAGAATACCGGCCTGGATAGCATAAATTGGATTAGGGTGCTCTCAAAAAAAGAAAATACATTTAATTGACTATTTCTTGGGGCAAAACATCTATTTGTGTTTTGCATAATGAACATGTTATGTTTAAATTACATTCATGCCACAAGTACCCAAAGCCAACAGCATTTGTGATGGAAACATCAACAAGGGCCCCAACAACCAAAGAAATGGGGAGCCCAAGGGATGGACATGGATAAGTGAAACAAGCCCAAAAGGTGTTCGTAAAGGATCTTCATGAAGATGAATAAGACTTGTTTTCCCAAAAAGGTGCACTAGAGGGTCCTCTCTTCTAAAAGACTGGCCAAGGCTGGCAATCAGTTTAGAAAGATGATGAAGCTAAAAGTGAGTGGATTGAATGCTTCACTAAGCTGATGAAACAACATACACATCTACTACACTGGAAAAGGTTTGTACACTCACTCAGGGGGGACTGTGGAATTTTAATTACCATGGTAGCTTGCAGTTTTAATCTGGTCAGGAGATTTGGATCTCTCTGCCACAGCAATATGATATAACAATAGGTCTGTGGGCTCATTAACAGAATTAAATGTAGCTCAGACTTATTTGATCTCCAAGATTAGAAAATATTATGGGAGGCTGATATAGAGGTCTGAACTGATATTATATATATGGAAAATGCCAGGCCAAAAAAAGAAGTTTTGGCCTTAGAAAAATTATACATGTAAGAAAATGCCTCCATCAACACATAGAAAAGTATCTTTGATTGAGGAAGAAAAGGAATAGTCAAATTTTTTTTTTAAGATTTATTTTATTTATTTCTCCCTGCCCCCTTTTGTTGTTTGCATTTGCTGTGTCCGTTTGTTGTGTGTTGGTCTTCTCTTACTAGGAGGCACGGGGAACTGAACCCATGGATCTCCCATGTGGGAGGGAGGCGCTTATCACCTGAGCCACCTCTGCTCCCTGCTTTGTAGCATCTCTCATTGTACTTCCTCGCTGTTTCTTGGTTGTGTCATCTCACTGAGTCAGCTCGCTGCACCAGCCTGTCATGTCAGCTCACTGTCTTGCTCGTCTTCTGCAGGAGGCACCAGGAACCAAACCCAGCCCTCCCATGTGGCAGGCGGGAACTCAGTCACCTGAGCCACATGAGCTTCCCTCAAATGGTTTTAGAAGACCTGTGAAGACTGTAATTCCAATTGTATAGCTCATGTCCTGGTGACCATTGGGACATTGGTATGTTTACCCTTTTAAGACAAATCACAGGAAAATGACTGAGAAATATGTGGCAAAGAGATACTGATAAGGGACAGGTAGTGGACTGTGAAGGAGAGTTAAACTGGCCGATAATTTGGTTTCTCCCTCCTAAAAGGATGCCTGAGACAGGATGACTTTAACCAGTACTCCTTATAAACCCTCATCTATGAAATTTATTAGCTGAAAGATAACTCTTCAATTGGTAAGTGACCTCTTCTTTGAACTGTTTTATTGATTATTCCAAGTATTATTTGAAATTCATGATGTATCTTTAAGTATTCATCATATATTACAAAACAGTACACATTAAGTGTAGGAAGAAAGCATAATTACATGCCATACTATATTACATGCCCACTACTGAGTTCATAAAGTATTATATAATTAGGTAAGTGGTATTTTAAGTATGATAATATGACAACAACTATATATCACTATCTAGGTCCTAGAAGAGTGTTTTAGTGATATTTGGGGAATGTGTGGTTAGGGTTTGATGACGGGCTAGTAACATGTTATTACTTTTCCCATTTAACACAATGGAACACAGAGTCTCCAACTATTAGAAAATTCATGATTTAACACATTTTCTGGAACAGATTAGATTTGCATAATAAAGAGTCCTACATTTATTAAACCCTAAGAAAATGTCTGTATCTCTACTATTTTCTGGTCCATCTGCACATTTGTTTTCTATCTATCCATGCTTCCCAACAGCTTCTTTTTTTTTAAAGATTTTATTTATTCATTTATCCCCCCTTGCTGCTTGTGCTCGCCGGGCCAGCCAACCACGCCGTGCGGGCGGGCCTGCCCCCACCAGGAGGCCCCGGGAACCGAACCTGGGGCCTCCCACATGGTAAACGGGAGCCCTACTGATTGAGCCACAGCTGCCTCCCATCCAACAGCTTCTTAAACCCTTATATTACGAAGTTTCTCAGGACTTCAGAAGTTGAAAGGACTTTAAAAATCATTTAGTAATGTGATGGCTAATTTCATGTGTCAAGTTGGCTAGGTTATGGTGTCCAGTTGTTTGTCAAATAGGGCCTACCTGTTACTGTGAAGTATTTCGTAGATGGGATTTATATCTACAATCAATTGACTGCATCTCCAATCAAAGAACACTGTTCTCAGCTTTGCAGGTAATCTCACCTCAGTAATGTGAGTAATCTCATTCAATCATCTGGAAGTCTTAAAAGACAGAATTTAGGATTTCAGAGGTTAGAAAAAACATTCCTGCCTTAATTTCAACATTGGCTCTTGCCAGAAATTTCAGCAAGCCAGCTTCTCCAGAGGAATGTGGTCTAATGATTTCAATATCCAGCCTGCAAGCACTCCTACAGAGTTCAGACTTGCCAGCCCCATGGTCAGATGAGTCAATTCCTTATAATAAATTATCAACCCTGTTGGTTCTAGTTCTCTGATGAATTGTGACTAGTTAAAAGTAATATTCCAGGGGGGTGGATGTGGCTCAGATGGTTGAGCGCCCATCTGCCATATGGAGGGACCTGGGTTCGATCCCCGGGACCTCCTGGTAAAATAGAAATATATATATATATAAGGCGCATGGGCTGCCGGGCTCTGTGTGCTGGTGAGCCGCCGGGTCCCGGGAGCCATGCAGCAAGATGATGACGTAACAGGGGAGAGACAGGACGAGATGCTGCGAAAGCTGTGGGAGCCGGGAGCTGAGGTGGCGCAGGTGGAGGAGCGCCTCTCTCCTACATTGGAGGTCTCCAGGATCGAGTCCTGGTGAGGACTGGAGGAGGAGGATGAGAGGAGATGGCGGGAGATGGACACGGAGAGTTGCCCAGCAAGTGGACATGGAACAGCAAATGGGGAAGGGGGGCGGGGGTTAAAATGGATAAAGTAAATAAATAAATCTTTAAAAAAAAAAAAAAAGTAATATTCCATCATACAGATGAAGAAAGTCAGACTTAGGAAGATAAAGCAATTCCCCTATTAGGGACTGAATCATTCCCCCCATAAAAGGCATGTTCAAGTTCTAATCCACATACCTGCAGGTGAGAACCCATTTCTAATTAGGATCTTTGAAGATGTTATTAGTTAAGCTATGGACACATTTGTGAATGGGCTCTTCAAAGATCCTATTTAGATGAGGCCAAATTGAATCAGGCTGGGCCTTAATCTATATGACTGGAGTCCTTATAAGGCAGAGGGAAACCAGCTACAGTTAGTCAATAGAAACCAGAACACAGAACTCAGAAAAAAACAAGAGAATATGGCAGATTACTATGTGATGAAGGCAGAAATCCAAACCACAGTACCCCAAGAATTGTGGCAAGCTAGCAACAGAATGCTACAGGGTCTGGGAGAAAGCATGTGTGCCAAGACCTTGATTTTGGACGTCTAGCCTCCAAAACCATGAAACAATAAATTCCCATTGTTTAAGCCAACCCATTGTGTGGTATTTGTCATTGCAGCCCTGGCAAAAGACAGAGAACCAAACATTGGCAAATTTAGAACTCTAGTACTCTTTTTGGTATATCAATTATTGGCCAACATACAGTATTTATCTAAAGCAGAGGTTGGCAAACTTATTCTGAAAAAGTCCAGATAGCAAATGTTTTAAGCTTTGTAGGTCACCCTGTCTCTGCTACAAGTACTCAACCCTTCCACTGTAGCAAGAAAGTAGCCATAAACAATATATAAATGAATGGGTATGACCCTGTTCAATAAAACTTTATTTACAAAAACAGTATTGTAGCAACATGGTGGAGTAAGAAGCTCCAGGAATTGGTCCCTCCACCAAAACTCTACTGAACTGGCAAGAACTAGATGAATTAACTATTTTGGAATTCTAGAGTCTAATGGAACACTTGCAGCATCCAGGAAGACCAGGACTAACAGGCTGGTAAATTGCAATAAATACTGGTGAATTTCACCCTCCTAGTAGCTGCTACCATCCCTCATCCCCCAATGACATGGCAGGCAGCAGTGGGGATTGTAGCACAGACACCTGGTGCAGCTGGCTGGGACCAGGGTGGGCTATAAGGATTTTCTCCTCCATAACCTGGGATGTGTGGTCTGACTGCTGATCACTGCTTTTGATCAGCTACTTCTGATTGCTCAGGGACTGGCTCCTTGGGGAACCATTGTTCCAAATCTCCTCAGGCAAAAGCAGCAGAGAAGTCTTATACAGGCAGTACCTATCCCCCACACACACACACACTTTTCTCCTTCCATTCCCCATTTGAGTGCAAAAACAGTTTGGAAAAGTCACAAATTGATGGTTCCAACCCTCAAAAACTGAAAAAACTAGCAATCCCAGAGGAGCAGTAATAGATTCCCAGAGTTTTAACAACTTAATGCTCAAAATTTCTACAAGAAAATACAAAATACACAAAGAAACAGGAAAGTATGACCCCACTCACAGGAATAAAAGAATTTGCCAGAAACCATCCTTGAGGAAATACATACATGGAACTGTTAGTCAAAGACTTTAAATCAACTGCTTTAAATATGCTCAATGAAGTAAAGGAATCCACTAAAGGAAATTAGGAAAATATTATCTGAACAAAATAGAAATTATAAAAAGGAGCCAAATAAACTTTGAAGGTGCAAAGTAGTTGAAAATGAAAATAGAAATGAAAAAGTGACCATATGGACTCAATAACAGATTTGAAATGACCAGTGACCATTTTCTGTGAGAAAAAAGAAAAAATAATGAAAAGAGCCCGAGGGGCCCATGGGATACCATCAAGCACACCAGCATACCCATCACTGGAATCCCAAATGAACAAGAGAGACAGAAAGGTGCAGAAAAAGTATTTGAGGAAATAATGGCTGAGATACCACTTCAAACTCACAAGGATGGCTATTTTTTTTTTTTAATGGAAAATAACAAGTGTTGGAAACAAAAGAAAAAATTGGAACTTTCAGAACATTTTTGGTTGCAATGTAAAATGACACAGCCACTGTGGAAAGGAACACAGAAGTTTCTCATAAAATTAAATATAGAATTACCACATGACCCAGAATTTCCATTCTCAAGTTTAAACCCAAAGAAAGTGAAAACAGGATCTCAAACAGATACCTGTACACCAATGTTTATAGAAACATTATTCACAATAGCCCAAAGGTAGAAACAACCCAAATATCCATTAACAAATGAGTGAATAAGCAAAATGTACAATGAAACATTATTTGGTCATAACAAGGAATGAAGTTCTAAGACACACTGCAACATGGAAGAAACCTGAAAACACTATGCTCAGTGAAATAAGCATGACACAAAGATAAATATTCTATGATGTCACTTATATAACAAATCTAGAAATAGGAAGTTCAGAGAGACAAAAGGTAGATTAGAGGTTACCAGGGAATGGGGAGTACAGGGACATCAAATGCCTGCTTCCCCCTCCCACTAGTCATTTGTGTAGGTTGCTGGAAAAGATAGGGTGGAATTGGCCAGCAATCCATCCTGGAGGGTTCCACTACAGCACACACAATACCCTAGGCATAGTAATCATTAACCTGTGTATGTGCTGCCCCTCACTGTACATATGTGCAGCCTCTCACTATTAATCATTTACTAGGCTACAGGCACACTCAAGCTGCTCTATGCATTAGTTAAACCCCCTCTTTGTGCTGTCTAGCCCTATACAATCTTTGTCTTCCCACTGTATAGCACAGTAACTACCCAACCGGCCGTCATCAGGACTGGACGTGTGAGTAAATAAATGGTGTGACTACTGCCACACATGGTTTCCACATGGTTTCTTTGGAATATCAAAGTAGTCAGTCAGCCTTCCTGAGCTCGACATTCCCGCATTAAAATTGGCATAGTTGGCAAGATATTTCAGAGAATCCTATTGGGAATAAGGTGGTTGAAAGCATGTCAGTCATTCCAGATACTGCAGGGGAGACCCTACAGTACACAGAAGAGTCTGTGGGGGAAATCCCGGGGCGGCCATGCAAATCGATGTGGTACAAGCTTGACCAGCTGGTAAAAACTTGGGGACAGTGAGGGAGTGGATTAGTGCAGTTAGAGAAGTGAATAGATAAGACTTTTATTAAGAGCAACATGCGATGGCTGCAGCCATTGCGTGGCCCTTCCTCCTTGCCTTGCATGATGGTACTAACAAGCAGTTAGCAGCCGAAGCAAGGACAAGGCAACTGGAAGAGGAGGTAAGGTTGGACCAGGATCTCCGACTAATACAAGTAGGTCTGAAAGAAGATTTAACTAAGGTATCGGAGAAAGCACAGGAACAGGTGCAATATGCTGGAGTTACAGGAAAGAAGAATTACAACTAGAAAAGAATTTGCAGACTTCCACCTATGCCGTAGTGACACATCTCTCTGAGCAACTAGATAAGAAGATAGTGATTCAGATGTACAAACTATAGAAGAATCTTTAAATCACATTAAACTGCTTGTGCAAAGGAAGGCTAAATCACAGATACAACACCCCTCACAAGCAGAAGTGCTAAATAAGGTACTTGCCAGTGAAACCATGCTTGTAAGAAAACATTCTGCTAAAGGGTTAACTAAGATAAGGAAAACATTCCTGCAGCAACTCTGCAAATCACCTGCCACCTGAATGGTGTGGCTGTAGGCTAGTGGGGGCTGACAGAATTAAATTGCTGGAAAAGTAGAAAAACTTAACAACATTAATGTTCTCTGTTTTGTTTCCATGCTAATTCTAATCGGGTCTGGATAGCCACATTGATAAAATTAGTGCTGTTAAAGTTCAGTAACTTTTGAACTGGACAACCCTATTAAAAAATAATAGAAAAATGCTAGCAGCTTTTGTACGCCTGGAATTAAAAATATATAATAAAACTGAAAGCCCATAATACTTGTGTAAACTGTGGAAGAGTTCTAATGGGATGTTACTTTGGCAAAGTTTTAAGTTTTAGTCACATTTTACTTTGATCAGAATTTTTATCAAGGTGTTAAAAAGAACTTTCAGTTTTAAATCAATAGCTTACTCCTGAACTTCAAGCCAGTTTAAGGATACTCCTGAAGAAGAGTAATCCAGAATATGTATGTGTTAAATGTTTGCTAAATTAGTGCTTAACTGCAGTTATATTGCTCGAGTATTCCTAACTGGTTGCTGATTACTAATAAAAATGTTTCCAAGAACAAGCCTGCATATTACAGGCAACATGGATTCCAGAAGAGATCCTAAAAGTAGTAAAATCAGAGATGTGAAATGATGGAGAGCTTGGAGACAGCTGTATCAAAGAAGTAAGAATTATAAGTTAAATTAGTGAGCTTTATGTTTCTGTTGGTGTGTCTTAATTCTTTTTGTGTTTGTCTGTTTGTTCAGTGTATATTTAATAGCTCCGGATGATAATATTAAATTAACAAATGAAAATCCTTAAAAAAGCTCTATTCAAATGGCCAAAAATTAAATAAGCACTTATTTTGGTAAATAAATATGGATACTAATAAAATAAATTAGCATTATATGTGTTAAATCTTTGAAATAATGAAAATTGTAAGTTTTGACTAATCAAATTGTTACAACCCTCTTTCTAGAGAAAATTGTTTTTTGCCTAAATTGATATGAATAGTTTATTTTTTCTTCAAAGAATGGAATGAGGGATATGAGACTTAAATGGATATAGAAAGAAGTAAAGGTCTGTGGAAGTGCTGACTAAAATTTGATAAGTTTGTTTAAGGACGTGTGTGTTGTCCTAAGATAAGATGGCTAGTTTTTCATAAAATCAGAATGAAGTATGCAGGATAAAACTTGAATGTATATGGCAAACTGTAGAAGGTATTGTAGAAGGCAGCATTAAGTAAAGGATGTGTTCTGTGAAGGTGAAATTTGTATTGAGATGAAGTAACTGTAATCTATGTGGTTATGGATGGTTATGGGAAGTTTTTAGAAGCATCTTCCAAACTGAAAGATCACAATGTAAATAGCTAATTCCTGGAAGCCATTATTAAATAGAAATTGAATTGATGTTAATAACAAAAAATAACTTCATAACAGGAAAACCTGTCAGAGGCCACCTCAATCTGCATATTAAAGTATTGGTAGGAAGAAGATAATCTTGACTCCATTGGGAGTCTTAGGTTTTCATAAAATAATGGAGAAGGTAGTTTCTCTATACTGCTAAAATAAAATACCTGTTAATTAATATAATCATGGTAAAGGTGTAAAAGTGAAAAGTAAAATAATGAGATGGTTGAGTTAATTTGATATAAGATGAATGAAAAATGTTTAGAAACTGTTATAAAAATAAAAGGGGTTTTTAAATCTTCTGTCAACCAAAGTTGTATGGGTAAAGTGCTCATATGTATGTTTAAAGACTGTGTAAAATTCCTGAAAATTTAACAATGTTTTCTGCATAATATTAGATAAAAGTATAATGTTGATAATCATGGTTTTAATTATTTTAAAAAATGGTAAGCGTCACAGAAACAACCTCTTCACCTGGAAATCAAGAGGCAGATGCTTCGGCTCATATTCATCTGATTTTCCCCAACTCCACTAAAGAAACAGCACTATGGCTGCAGAAAGAGAGTGGCCATTGGGGGCTGCCAGGAATGGTGTATAACAGGAGATTATCATATATAAAGTACCACCACTGCTGTATGCAGCAGTCCCAAATACTGCTGGTTTGTTGCAAGAAGTTAGTACCCAGTTATGTCACTATCACTTTGTTTTAAAACTTGCTAAGGCTTTCTTTAGTATCTCTTTAGGCAAGTCAGGCCAGCCTGCATTCACCTTCATGTAAGGAGGCCAACAGTGGATTGTGCAGTGCTTCCCCAAGGCTATGTGCATAGCCCAACCAACCATCTGTCCTGGACTGCTGGCAAAGGATCTGGCTGCGTGGAAGAAATGTGTGGCTATAACCCTATTTCGTTATATTGATGATATTATGTTAACCAGTAATACTTTTTTCAGAATTAAAAGAAGCATCAGAGACAATGGTACCTTATCTTAAAAGCCTGGGATGGGCAAACAATTGGGACAAGCTGCAAGGTTCCTGCTGCTCTGTCAAATTCTTGTGTTTTTAAAGTACACTGTTTTCCCACACCACAGACTCCAAAACAATTAATGGCCTTTTTGGGGTTATTGGGGTACTGAAGACCCTTCATCCTCATTTAGCTCAGATAGTAAAACCATTATATGTGTTAATCAGGAAAGACTGTGCATAGAAATGAGAAAACAACCCGCCCCCCACCCCAAGAAGGCTGCTTTTAAGAGTAAAGAGGGCAATAACACAAGCTCAAGCAGTAAGGGGGGTGGACCCTGATTTACCCTGTGAATTGGATGTGGCCAGCACCAATATTGGCTTTGGGTGGGGTTTGCGGCAAAGGCAACATTCTAAACAAATACTCCTTGGGTTTTAGTCACAATTGTGGGAAGGGGCCAAAGTACAATATAGCCCCCTTAGGAAAGCAATTATGTGCAGCATACCATGCCCTGCAGCAAGTAAAGGCCTTAATTCAATAGTGTCCAGTCACTCTGAAGACTGCCATCCCTATCCAGGGGTGGATTGCAGATACTAGAAACAAGACAGGAACAATGGACTGTCATGAGCCACCCTCTGTGGGGAAGAGATCTGGGGAAGGACATCTGAAATGTCTGCCAGCAGCGTCAGGTTAACTATCATGTCCCTGCCCACTCCTCTAACACCCCTCTTGGGAATGTTAAGGCAGATGGCCCCGCAAAGATCCAGAGCCATACCACTGAGACCCAAGAAACAGCAGAGTGGTTCCACAGGAAAAGCAGACATCGTGGCTGCCAAACCTGTGGCAGCAGTTCCAGCCACCTGTTACTTGCCAACAGTTCGTGGACGTCACCCATGAGTGTCCATCGTGCTCACTCTGACGACTGCAAGAATTACCTCACCAGATGGGACATATTGGCCAAGCACAGTGACACTATGGCAAGTGGATTACATCGGTCCCCTCCCGCCCAGTCAGCTACTATTAACTGCCTAGAAATTGTAAGTGCCTTATATGGCATGCCAGCCCAAATTGACAGTGACCAAGAAACTATCTGTTGCCTCAGACAGTCTTAGACTATGGGACTTTTTATGGAAAGGATGAATGGCTTTTTAAAGAAACAGATAAAAGGCAATAAGGGATCTTTACAACAATGGACTAAGTTTAAATTCAGCAGCGTGGGCTACGGTCTCAGCTCCATTTAAGATGCTAACAACAGGACCAATGCAGGCACCGAGATTACGAGTTAAAGAGCTAGCTGCCCTACAGCCCAAAAGGGGAAGTAATAATAATTTATTGTTGCCTATGCCTCAAACTGTACAAACTGGGGGGAAATAAAGTCATTTGGCTGTGGTACTGGCCTATGCAGCCTTGCTGGTTGGGAATCTTAAGCCCATGGGAAATAGGAGTCATCCAAAATAATGTTATGAAACCACAGTTAGTAATCTGAGGTTTCCTATTCCCGCTAGAATCCTATGTGTATCTATGTAAACTCTTCTTATGCCTAAACTAGTTTTTAACGTCACAGAAGGAAACTCAAGAGAATTTGGAAAGGGAAAAATGTATGGTATTAGAAAGCTTCTAATATAAGCCCCTCTACCTGGTACTTTGTTGTCTACTAATGAAAGTGTTGCTTGTAGATTGTTAGGCCAGCATATTCTGTCCTTGTCTGTATGAAACAACAAAAGGAAATCTATAATATGAAATGGTTACCCCCTGAATTGTATAATTTCACCATCAAGCATTAATGTTCAATGTTGTGTATATGTTACCCCTATTATTCTGTAGCCTTTTTACATTGTTATTGTAGAATCTGGATACAATGTTCCAATGCCCTAACTGCTCAGGTGGTATCACGGAAGATTTACACTAGAATGGAAGGCGGAAGGGGCAGAACGGTGGCGTGTAGGGACATCAAGTGCCCGCTTCTCCCTCCCTCTAGTTATCTGTGTAGATTGCTGGAAAGGATGAAGTGGAATTGGCCAGGAATCCATCCTGGAAGGTTCCACTACAGCACACACAGGACTCTAAGCATAATAATCATTAACTTGCATATGTGCTGCCCCTCACTGTTGCATATGTGTGGCCTCTGACTGTTGCATACATGCAGCCTCTCACTGTTAATCATTTACTAGGCTACATGCACCTGTGAGCTGCTCTATGCATTAGTTAAACCTCCTCTTTGTGCTGTCTAGCTCTAAACAATCTTTGTCTTCCCACTGTGTGGTATGGTAACTACCCAACTGGCCATCAGTGGGGACTGGACATGTGAGTAAATAAATGGTTGTGACTGCTGCTGGCCTCTCCATGTGGTTTCTTCGGAATATCAAAGTATTGGGTCGGCTTTCCCAGGCTTGACCTTCCTGCGTTACAGGGAGAGAAAGGAAGGCAAAGTTTTCATCTGGTGGTACAGGGTGTTTTCACATTTTTTAAAATAGCATATACATTTGTCAAATACCTATCTATAAAAATACAAAGGTAATAAATTCTCAAAAATAAAATAAAGGTATTAAATACCCAAAACACATCATTTCCTAATGATTTTATCACACTTACTATTATATATGTTCTTGAGGTTATTCACATCTGTTGCATGAATGATGGAAATACTATATAATGGAGCGCCCATTGCCTCCAAACTGCACATTCAGTTACCCCATGGTAGAAGTATTTATACCACAGAAATGGGCAAAGCTACCAATCAAGACTTGATTTATTGTTTTGTCAACTGTTGTCATGACTATCAAAATTTTTTGAGTGCTGCATCAGCAACCCTCTTACTTTGGCTAAGCCACTTAGCTCAAAACTGACTTTTAGCCTAGTTAAATAAGCAACTTTCCAGCCTTAGGGCATGAACTTCCCAGAGCCCAAACCTGAACCTGTGGCTGCCACCCACAGCACACACACATCCTTCACCCAAAACTCCTGAATTTGATAAGCTAACCATCCCCACCGCCTTCAGAATTCGAGTCCCTTCACCTTTTCATAAATGTTTGCTTTAAACTAACCAATCCTTGACTCTCGCAGAATATCTACTAACCTCCACCCTTGGACCACAATAAAGACATAAACCCACGGGTTCCTCTTGTTCTGCTTGTGTGTTCCCCTCTTGCTCACTGAGCCACCTGAGTTAATCACATTTCCTATCAACCTCTCATGGCACTCCTCTCTCTCTGGGCCATATGTGTAACAAATTATCTTTTCTCATCTATTATGGCTTTGGTTTCCCATATCTGACCTCCACCTGGACCCAAATTTAAAATTCAACATAACTAATTCAAAATAATTGTCCAGACTTAAGAAAGTGATGGGGAAAATGTTAAAACTGCAGATTCAACATAAAAGTGGGTAATGTTCATAGCTGCTACTTTGTGAATAACTTTTAAAACTTCAGGAAATCTTACAGTATTCAAAAGTTGTCTGATTCAGCAAATACACCACTCATCTAATTGATAAGTAAAGTTCTGACAGACATCTTCATTGATTCACTTTCATTTTACTTATTAACATAAGCGAAAATAATAATCAACATTCATGTCAGAACTACATTCTTTCATCAAGGGCAACCATAGGTTAGCTAGGAATATAAGAGTTCAGAAAAAAAAAACATTGAAAGCAGTCTGTGTAAATCAACTGGCTATGTGGGATTTACAATAAAGAGTATTGTATAGGTAATGGGTATAACTCAGTGATTGAGCACCTGCTTTCCAAGTACAAGGTCCCAGGTCCCAGGTCCCCGGTACCTCCTTTAAAAAAAAAAAAAAAAGTATTGCATATATTCTTTAAATGTAAAACATTAAATTTATTATTAAGTGGATCGAGAATGATAGGTCCTTTGGCAACTGGCACAAATAAAAGAAATATCTGGAGAAAAGAGATTCATGCTGAGCATCAAAGTCCCCCTGCCCCCCAACACACACACACAAAAAAAAACCTTTTAATGAACAATGAATAGTACAGTCACAAATACTGAAGCACACAAAGAAATAATGCACCAAAACAGAAAACCACCAGAATAAAATGCAAAAACAAGCTACAAATAATTCAGTATTTGTCGTTATAAGACATAAATAACAAAACCAGGTTTATTATGTTTAAATAAATAAGGACAAGCTGTAAAATATCTGCAGGGAACATGAAACAATAAAAAGTGATGTAGCAGATATGAAAAGAAAGTAAATAAAACTTCTATAAGTAAAATGTAACAACCAAAAGATAAAGTTCAATGTGTAGTAACTTCCAGTAATGGCAACAAATTGAAGTGGTTGAACAAACTTTCCAAAAAATAATAACTATAAAATCTGGACAAAATAAAGACATTAGAAAGCATCCCAATTAGGAAAAAAGCAGACTAATCTTGAAAAACTTGAACTTCAAGAGCTAAGAATTATGAGTTTATGGGGTTTTTTGGTCCAAAGAAACTCCCCAACCTTCACAGCTATGTCAGCCAAACAATGATCACAGCCTTGCTAGCTTGAGATTGCAGAGAACATAGTTCAGGACTAGAAGAACAGCTGAAAATGTGAGAGAAGACCCTGAATGCAAGAGATTTACAGAAGCAGTGGAAATCTAAATCTGAGTATAAACTCTGCCCAAATCTCTTGAAAACCCAGAGAGAGGGAGGGGGGGTGGGAGGGAGGGAAAGACCAAAAAGTAGACTATCCTTGAAAGACAGAGTCACACTGGGTGAGATTTAGGAATTTATTGCTTTGTTAACTGAGTGTATTCCCTAAATAGTAGGCAGCAAGGCTAGAAGAAAACTGAAGCTAGAACTATCAGAGGACAGAGCCCAAGATGTGGCAGAACAGTGGGAAATTTAAGTAACATAAGGAAAACACAAAAAGTATGAGTCCCAAAATCTGATTATCACTCAAATCTTTGCTTGACCACCAAACTACATAGGCACAAGGGAAATACCAGGGACTGGGCTAAAAAGAACAACATATGAAAGATTAAGAACTATGTAAGGATAGCAACTAACACACAATACTGAAATGTCAGTTTGTAGCTTGTACCCAAACAAATTAGTTGCCTCCTAGGAAAACAACAACATTCTTCAATGGAACAGTTTTGTAATGGATGGTGGTGATAGTAGCATAACATTGTGGATGTAATTAACACAACTAAATTGTACATTTGAATGTGGTTAAAAAGGGAAATTTTAGGTTGTAAATACATTACCAGAATAAAAAAAAAAAATTTAAAGAGAACTGTACAACACAGTGAACCCTGATGTAAGCTATGGACAACAGTTACTAGTATAATAATACTCTTTCATCAACTGTAAGGAACCACACTAATACAAAGTGTTAAAAATAGGGAAAACTGTGTGTGTGAGGGAGGTAAATGGGAACTCTACTATGTGCATGATTTTTCTGTAAACCTACAATTTCTCTAACTAAAAAAAATACACAACAGAATTATTAGACATGCAAAGAAACAGTACTCAGAGTATAAAACTATAAAACCACAGATCCAAGAAGCTGAACAAAGTTCAAGCACCAAAAAAATTTTTAAAAAAGAAAATGATATAATGGCACATCACAATCAAAGTTTTCAAAACCAATATTAGAGACAAATTCTCAAAACCAAACAGAGAAAAAAGACATGTTACATACAGAGGAACAAAGATAAGGGTAACAGCAGATTTCTCATCATAATGAAGTAACATCTTTAAAGAACTGAAAAAAAAAGCTGTCAATCTAAAATTCTATAGCCAGAAAAATATTTTTCAAACACAAAGGTGAAAGAGAGACTTTTCAGGCTGGTTCAATGTTCAAAAATCAATGAATTTAGGGAAGCAGATGTGGCTCAAGAGATTGGGCTCCGTCTAAAATATGGGAGGTCCCAGGTTCGTTTCCCGGGGCCTCCTGGTGAAAGCAAGCTGGCCAGTGTAAAGAGCTGGCACAACAACAAAAAAAAATGTTAAGAGACAATGAGAGACACAACAAACCAGGGAGCTGAGGTGGCTCAAGCGACTGAGTGCCTCTCTCCCACATCTGAGGTCCCAGGATTGGTTCCTGGTGCCTCCTAAAGAGAAGAAAATAACAAAAGACAAGCAGACACAGAGCGCACACAGCTAATGGACACAGAGAGCAAGACAGTGAGTGCAAAAAAAAAAAAGGCGGCAGGGGGAATAAATAAATTAAAAACAAAACTTTTTGAAAAATCAATGAATTTAATCCACTACATTAATATTCTAAGCAAGAAAAAAACATGATCACATCAAAAGTACAGAAAAAGTACTTGCTAAAACACATCCACTCATTATGAAAACTCTCAGCAAACTAGGACTAAGAGGAAGATTCTCAATCTGATGAATAGCATCTACAAAAATTCTAAAGCTAGCAACATACTTAATGGCAAAAGACTGCATGCTTTCCCCCTAATATCAGGAATAAGGCAAGGGTATCTAACCATTCTCACCTCTCCTATTTAACAGTGCATTCATTGGAAGTCTTAGCCAGAGCAATAGGCAAGAAGGGCATACACAGAGGAAAGGAAGAAAAAAAAATGAACCTGTTTATATTCACAAACAGGAAGGTTACCTAAGTAGAAAATCCCAGGATATCTGAGTTTGCTAAAAGCTGCTAGGAACAATATACCAGAAATGGGTTGGCTTTTACAATGGGAATTTATGATGTTAAAAGTTGAGGCTTACAAAAAAAAAAAAAAAAAAGTTGAGGCTTACAAATATTCTCGCTGTCCTGATTTTGTGATAATCAGGGTAGGCTAAACATTCACTATATTAGAAACCGTGGCATGTGTCCCCAGACCTAGTTTTTTTCCCTAGGTCTGGTTTTTAGAATGCTAGTGATAAACTAAGCCTGATTTATTACATGACCATCCTGTATGGGAAATGACTGTAACTCTAGGTATCTTTGGTCAACCTTAAGAGATATAGCAAGGGGACGGATGTGGCTCGGGTGGGTCAGCGTCCGTCTCCCATATGGAGGGACCTGGGTTCGATCCCTGGGACCTCCCGGTAAAAATTGAAAAAAAGAAAAATATAGAAGGCGTGTAGGCCACCAGGCCCCGTGCACAGGTGGGGCTGCAAGCCACGCAGCAAGATGATTAGTTAACAGGAGAGTGACACAAGGGAGAGCTAAGTCAAGACCCGCCGAAAAAACAGGAACTAAGGTGGCACAGGCAGTAGGACGCCTCTCTCCCACGTCGGAGGTTCCAAGGATTAAATCCCAGTGAAGACAGGAGGAGAAGGATGAGAAGAGAAGGCAGGAAATGGACACAGAGAGTTGCCCAGCAAATGGACACAGAAACAGCAAAAATGGGGGCGGGGGGAGTGGATGAATAAAAGTAAATAAATAAATCCTTTAAAAAAATGTATAGGGAAGAAAGATACAGGCTATATTTAGTAGTAATACTTTGACGATGTTCTTTCATGATTTAACAAATGTTTCACAATAATGCAGGGTGTTTGTGGGGGGGGTGATTTGTGGGAGCCCTGTATAATATTATGAATGTTTGTTTTGTAAGTTCACAATGTTTACTGAACACTTATAGTTTATATATGTTCATCTATGAATGATATACTTCAATAGAAAAAGGAAAGGGGAAGGGGAAGGGGAAGGGAGGAAGGGAGGAAGGGAGGAAGGGAGGAAGGGAGGAAGGG
>JAKSZT010054564.1:2485243-2574008 GCA_026826555.1 Tolypeutes matacus
GGAAGGGAGGAAGGGAGGAAGGGAGGAAGGGAGGAAGGGAGGAAGGGAGGAAGGGAGGAAGGGTGGAAGGGAGGAAGGAAGCAAGCAAGCAAGCAGGAAAGCAAGCAAGCTGAGGCTGTGAAAATATCCAAATCAAGGCATCATCAGAAATGCTGTCTCAATGAAGGTCAGCTGTTGGCAATCCTGGACTCATGCCATGCAGCAAGACACAATGATGATTCTCCAGTCTGGGTCTCTGCCTTCCTCTCCAGGCTTACTGTGTCCCTGACCTCAGCTGTGGGCAATCAGGCATATGGTTTGTCTCTCTCCAATCCTCCAAGCCTCTCTCTCAGTCTCTCGGGGGTTTCTGTGCCTCTGTGCTCTACTGATTCCAGCCTCTGGGATCCCTCTCAGCCTCTCGGGGTTTCTCTGTCTCTGCCACTTTTGTCTTATTCTCTGTATCGGCAGCTTTTTCTCTCCGTTTATAAAGGACCCACCTAGCAAGAGGACCAAGACCCACCCTGGGTCACACCTCACAGAAATAAATCCAATGAAAGACCCACCTTGGATCACACCTCACAGAAGTATATCCAATGAAAAGCCCCAAACTGAATCTAATCCAATCAAAGGGTCCCACAGCCACAAGAATGAATTAGCTTCAAGAACATGATCTTTTCTGGGATCCACAAAAATCTTCAAACTCACACAGGGTACCTATAGACAAAACAAAAACTCTGACAGAACTAATAAGTGGGTTTTGCAAGGTTGCAGGATACAAGGCCAACACGCAAAAATGAATCCTATTCTACATACAAGCAACGAACATCTGACATGGAAATTAAAGGAACAATGCCTTTTATAAAAACCATTCTAAAGAAGTGAGATACTTAGGCAGTACAGGCTCTGTACATTGAAAACTATAAAATACTGATGAAAACAAAACCTAAATAAATGGAGAGACATACCCTGTTCAAGAAGAAAGACTCACCAAATAAAGATGTCATTTTCCCCAGTGATTTATATCTCTAAAGAAATACCAGTGAAAAATCCCACCAGGATTTTTTTTTGTGGATATACATAAAGTGATTCTAAAATTTATATGAAAAGCTCAGAGGAACTACAAATGCTAACACAATTCTTAAAAGAAAACCAAAGTTGGAGAAAACACACTACCCAATTTTAAGACTTACTATAAAGCTACCATAATCAAGACAATGTGGTATTGTCAAAGGGAAAGACACAGTCAATGAGAGATAATAGGGACCCCAGAAACAGACCCAAAGGAATAAAGTCATTTGATCTTTGACAAAGGTACAAAAGCAACTGAATGGTGAAAGGATGGTCTTCCAACAAATGATGCTGTAACAATTGGTCATCCATGTGCAGGGTGTAATAAAAGGTTAACCTCAAACTAAAGCTTACACCTGATACAAAGATTAATTAAAACTTGGTCACAGGGGAAGTGGCTGTGGCTCAATTGGTTGGGCTCCCGTTTGCCATATGGGAGGCCTCTGTTCAATTCCCGGGGCCTCCTGATGAAGGCAAGCTTGCCCCCGTTGGCGCAGTGAGCTGGCGCAACAAGATGACGCAACAGAAGGAGACAAGCAGACACAGAAAAAACACAAAGCAAATGAACACAGCGAGCACAAGCAGCAAGGGGGGGGGTAAATAAATAAATAAATAATGAATCTTTAAAAAAAAAAAACTTGGTCACAGATCTAGATGTAAGCAGTAAATCTATAGAAAATTTTAGACAATTCACCGCAATAAAAAATAATTTTTAGAAGAAAACTAAGAGAAATCTTTATTAAAGAGTTCTTAGATATGACATCAAAAGCATGACCCACAAAAGAAAAAAACTGGTAAATAAGACTTTCTAAAAATTATTCTGTCAAGGAGCTGTCAAAGGGATTAAAAGACAAATTATAGAATGGGAAAAATATTTACAAATCATGAATTTGACAAAGGGCTTGTACTCAGAATATGTCAAGAACTGTTGAAACTCAAAAACAAGAAAACATGGGCAAAGGACTTGAATAAATAATTCACTAAAAAGGATATAAGGAAGGCAAACAAGCATATGCAAAGATGCTTAATATAATCAACCATTAGAGAAATGCTAATTAAAATCACAGTGAAATACCACTACATACATATTTGAATGGCTGAAAGAAAAAAACATATTGACAATAGCAAGTGCTGACAAAGATGAGGAAATAAGCGAAATTCTCATACATTACTAGTGGGAATGCAAAATGACACACCTACTCCAGAAAATGGATTGGCACTTTCTTAGAAAGTTAAACATATACTTAAGTGTACAACCCAGCAATCCCACTCCTAGGAATTTACTCTAAAGAAATGAAAACATATATCCACACAAAAACCTAGACAAATGTTCATAGTGTCTTTATTTTTCATAGCCATAAAATTGGAATGAGAGAAAGACAGAAACCGTTTACAATTACTCAAAATTAAGACTGAATAAGCAGGGTGATATCTGCAGCCCTTGATAAGTATTACAGTTTTATTTTCTTCTATCTAAATACCTAGAAAAACTTACATTACTTACATTGTTGATTCCTTAATTTGTATTCTGTTGAACTTTTCATTTAGCTTTATTCTAAGTAGTAAATAGTTAACACACGCATAACAAGTGATAGTAAGTAAGTAATATTAAGGGAGAAGCAAATTTTTTTAACAAATCAATTTTATTGATACATATTAACAAGGCATAAATCCATCCAAGGTGCACAATCAATGTTATTCAGTGTAATGACATATTTGTGCATTCATCACTTCAATCATTCTTGGAGCACTTTCATTATTCTAATAATAATAAACAAAAAACAAACAAGCAAACAAACCTCATCACTTCTCAATCTCTCTATGCTTTCCCTGCTGCACATAGCTGTTTTTCTTTTTTCTTCTCTCTAGTATATTTGTGACTACATTTTATAAAAACAGTCTTGGACTTCTGGGAAGATGGTGGAATAGTAAGACACGGGAATCTCTTCTCCAGAAAAACAGCTAGAGGACAAGCTGAAACAGCCCCAAAAAAGATCTTCTAGGGTTTAGGACAGCAGGTGAAGGCAGCACACCACCCAGAGGAGAAAGGGAAATAAGAGGGAAATCGTGACAACAGAACCGTGAGTTGCAAGTAGCAGCTTCTGCTGCTGCCGGCACCTTCTCCCACACTCTTCAGAATTCTCAGGCCTCTGGGCCTGCGAACAACACAAAGGGGGCTTCAGGGATCTGCCACTCCCGGAAAGGGGAAAGAGAGGGACACAGCCTTAGGCTGACTCAAGTTCTGACCTGTAAATTTGGGCTGCAGAGCCCCACAGACCCTTCCACACGGCAGCGATTTGCCCTGGGAGCTTAGGAAGGACTGAAGAAATCCGACCCTCGCAACCTCCCCCTCTTCTAGCCTGGACTAATTGTTGAGGACTCCATGGGAGAGGGGAGAGAAAGCCTGGGGCTCACCATGCTTTTGACTCCCAGGTTTGGTCCGCCCTGTCCTGAGAGCGCTTCCAGGCTCCGTGGGGCTGCGCCATTCTTTGCCCTGGAGCCTGCAAGGGGCTAAAGATATACAAATCTCCCAATCTCCTCCTCTACTAACAGGGACTGATTGTTGAGGATTCAGAAGGGAATGGAAATATTTCCTAGCTGGGAAAAGGGGGGCACTACGAGAGAAGTCTGGAGAACTGTCTCAGAAAGTCTGAATCACAGGGCTCTTAGCCCCCAGACAGGAAGATCTATCACATTGATCTGGTCTCTGTCACAACAAATACACTCCGACCAGGCAATTGAATTGAGAGCTGCCAACAAGCGCCATCTCCTGGCAGACCAAGGAAGTGCACATAAGAAAATTAATAAGTAAGAGAGGCTTTTCCTGGCCTATATAGCCTCCCTGCCCAAGGCCCTAGGAAACGACTCTACAACCAATTCCTGGGTCCAGTGCCCAGTTTTGAGCAACCAGCAGAACAATCCTAACAATCAAGGTTGAGCCAAAAAATCAAAGAGCTGTGGTAACTCACAGCCTCCTGCCACTAAAACCCCATAAAAGAGAAAGAGCATCTAAGTAAAATACAAACTAACCAGATGCCTAAGCACCAGCAAAAAATTACGAGCCATACTAAGAAAACAGAAGACATGGCCCAAGAAAAGGAATACAGCAAAGTCTCAGAAGAGATGCAGAATTTGAGAGAACTAATCAGTGAGATGAGCACAAATTTCCAAAATCAAATTAATGAGACAAAAGAGAATATAGTTAAAGAGATCAATGACATCAAGAAGTCATTGAGTGAACGCAAAGAAGAATTTGAAATCCTGAACAGAAAAGTAACAGAGTTCAAGGGAATGAAAGACACAATAGGTGAAGTCAAAAATACATTTGAAGCATACAACAGCAGACTCAAAACGATAGAAGAAAGAATAAGTGATACTGAAGACAGAACAGCTAAAATTGAAGAGAGAAAAGAACAGAGAGAGAAAAGAATGGAAAAAATTGAGCAGGGGCTCAGAGAGTTCAATGACAACACAAAACGCAAGAACATATGTGTCCTGGGAGTTCCAAAAGGGGAAGAGAAAGGAAAGGCGGCAGAAAGAGTATTTGAGGAAATAATAGCTGAAAATTTCCCAACTCTCACGAAAGAAATGAACTTACATGTCCAAGAAGCACACCATACCCCAATAAGAATAAATCCAAAAAGACCTACACCAAGACACATATTATTCAGAATGTCAAATGTAAAAGATAAAGAGAAAATTCTCACAGCAGCAAGAGAGAAGCAAACGATCACGTACAAAGGATGTCCAGTAAGACTTAGTGCAGATTTCTCTTCAGAAACCATGGAGGCGAGAAGACAGTGGTATGATACAATTAGGAAACTGAAAGAGAAAAACTGCCAGCCGAGAATTCTTTATCCAGCAAAACTGTCCTTCAAATATGAAGGTGAATATAAAGTATTCACAAACAAACACAAACTAAGAGAGTTTGCAAAAAAGAATCCACCTTTGCAGGAAATATTAAAGGAAGCCTGAGAACCTGAAAGAAAAAGACAGGAGAGAGAGGCTTGGAGGAGAGTATAGAAGAAAGAAAAGGAGAAAGGATAACCAAAAGAGTAAAAAGAGAGGCAAAAATAAGATGACAGGTAATCTAAGCACCTCTTAAAATATATGTGTATATATATATATAAACAACATTTTTGTAAGCAAATACACATATATGCATATATATTTATATATCATTTTGCAAATGTTTGTATGTATTGTGAAAATTTTGATTTTTACCAATAATTAAAAAAAATAAATAAATAAGATGACATATGAAAACCAAAGAATAAAATGGAGGAAATAAATAGTGCATTTTCAGTAATATCATTGAATGTGATTGGCTTAAATTCCCCAATCAAAAGATACAGGCTGACAGAATGAATAAAAAAACATGAGCCATCCATATGCTGCTTACAAGAAACTCACCTCAGACCCAAGGATACAAACCGGCTGAAAGTAAAACGTTGGAAAAAGATACTCCACGTGAATAGTAAACAGAAAAGAGCAGGGGTAGCTATACTAATATCAGACAAAACAGACTTCAAATGCAAAAAAGTGATAAGAGATGCGGAAGGCCATTATATATATTAATAAAAGGGACGATCCTCCAGGAAGATATAACAGTCATAAATATCTACGCACCTAACCAGGGTGCCCCAAAATATATGAGACAAACTCTGGCAAAACTGAAGGGAGAAAGAGACATTTCTATAATAATCGTCGGAGACTTCAACACCACTCTCACATCATTAGATAGAACAACTAGACAGAAGATCGACAAGGAAACAGAGAACTTGAACAATATGATAAACAAGTTCGACCTAACAGACATATACAGAACACTGCATCCAAACTCAGTGGGTTATACATTCTTCTCAAGTGCCCATGGATCTTTCTCCAGGAGAGACCACATGTTAGGTCACGATACAGCTCTCAATAAATATAAAAAGATTGAAATTATACAAAGCACCTTCTCAGATCGTAATGGAATGAAACTAGAAATCAATAACAGACAGGAAAAAAGTAAATTTGCAAATGTGTGGAGACTGAACAACACACTCCTAAATATTCAGTGGGTCAAAGAAGAAATTGCAAGTGAAATCAGTAAATATATTGAGACAAAGGAAAATGAGAACACAACGTATCAAAACTTATGGGATACAGCGAAGGCAGTCTTGAGAGGGAAATTTATAGCCCTAAATGCCTATATTAAAAAACAAGAAAGAGCTAAACTCAAAGATTTAACTGAACAAATTGAGAAACTAGAAAAAGAATAGCAAACCAATCCCAAAGCAAAAAGAAGGAAAGAAATAATAAAGATTAGAGCAGAACTAAATGAAAATGAGAAGAGAAAAGCAATAGAGAAAATCAACAAAACCAAAAGCTGCTTCTTTGAGAAGATCAATAAAATTGACAAACCCCTCGCTAGACTAACAAAGAAAAAAAGAGAGACGATGCAAATAAATACAATCAGAAATGAAAGGGGGGAAATTACAAATGACCTCACAGAAATAAAAAGAATAATAAAAGGATATTATGAGAAACTATATGCCAACAAACTAGACAACCTGGATGAAATGGACAAATTTCTACAAACTCATAACCAACCTACACTGACACAACAAGAAATACAAGAACTTAACAACCCAATCACAATTAAGGAGATTGAATCTGTCATCAAAAATCTCCCAGCAAAGAAAAGTCCAGGACCAGATGGCTTCACAGGTGAATTCTACCAAGCATTTCTAAAAGAATTAACACCAATCCTGTTTAAACTCTTCCAAAAAAATTGAAGAGGAGGGAAAATTACCCAACACATTTTATGAAGCCAACATCACCCTAATACCAAAGCCAGATAAAGATTCCACAAGAAAAGAAAATTACAGACCCATCTCTCTAATGAACATAGATGCAAAAATTCTCAACAAAATACTTGCAAATCGAATCCAATAGCATATCAAAAGACTTATACATCACGACCAAGTGGGATTTATTCCTGGTATGCAAGTCTGGTACAACATAAGAAAATCAATCGATGTAATACAGCACATTAACAAATTGAAGGAAAAAAAACCACATGATCATCTCAATAGATGCAGAAAAGGCATTTGACAAAACCCAACATCCTTTTTTGATAAAAATACTTCAAAAGATAGGAATAAAAGGAAAATTCCTCAATATGATAAAAGGCTTATATGAAAAACCCACAGCCAACATCATACTCAATGGGGAAAGGTTGAAAGCTTTCCCCCTAAGATCAGGAACAAGACAAGGTTGTCCACTGTCACCATTGTTATTCAACATTGTACTAGAAGTTCTAGCTAGGGCAATTAGACAAGACAAAAAAATTAAAGGCATCCAAATAGGAAAAGAGGAAGTAAAACTCTCACTGTTTGCGGATGACATGATCCTGTATTTAGAAAATCCTGAAGTATCCACAACAAAGCTACTTGAACTAATAAATAAGTTCAGCAAATTGGCAGGATACAAGATCAACACACAAAAATCAGTAATGTTTTTGTACACTAGTACTGAACAATCTGAGGAGGAAATCAGGAGGAAAATTCCATTTTCAATAGCAACAAAAAGACTCAAATACCTAGGAGTTAATTTAACCAAAGAAGTACAGGACCTATATGCAGAAAACTACAAAACAATGCTAAATGAAATTTAAAAAGACTTAAACAAATGGAAAGACATTCCGTGTTCATGGATTGGAAGAATAAATATCGTGAAGATGTCAATCTTGCCCAAACTGATTTATAGATTCAATGCAATACCAATCAAAATCCCAACAGCTTACTTTACAGAATTAGAGAAGGTAATTACCAAATTCATCTGGAAGGGTAAGTGCACCTGAATAGCCAAAAGTATTCTAAAAAAGAAGAGCAATGTGGGAGGAATTTCACTGCCTGACCTTGAAACATATTACAAAGCTACCGTGGTCAAAACAGCATGGTACTGGCATAAAGATAGACATATCGATCAGTGGAATAGAATTGAGAATCCAGAAATAAACCCTCACCTATACAGTCAACTGGTTTTTGACAAACCTACCAAGCCCACACTAATGGGGAAAAACAGTCTCTTCAACAAATGGTGTTGGGAGAACTAGATATCTATAACCAAAAGAATGAAAGAGGACCCCTATCTCACCCCCTATATAAGAATCAACTCAAAATGGATCAAAGATCTTAATATAAAAGCCAGGACCATAAAACTACTAGAAGAAAATGTAGGGAAACATCTTCAAGACCTTGCAGTAGGTGCTGGTTTCTTGGACCTCACACCCAAAGCATGTGCAACAAAAGAAAAAGTAGATAAATGGGACCTCCTCAAAATTAAACACTTTTGCACCTCACAGGACTTTGTAAGAAGGGTGAAAAGGCAGCCAACTCAATGGGAAAAAATATCTGGAAGTCACATATCTAATAAGGGTTTAATATCCAGGATATATAAAGAGATGTTACAACTCAACAATAAAAAGACAAATGACCCAATTAAAAAATGGGCCAAAGACTTGAATAGACATTTCTCCGAAGAAGAAATACAAATGGCAAAAATACACATGAAGAAATGCTCAACATCACTCATGATTAGGGAAATGCAAATCAAAAACTACAATGAGATATCATTTCACACCTATCAGAATGGCCACTATTAAAACGACAGAGAACTACAAGTGTTGGAGAGGATGTGGAGAGATAGGAACACTTCTTCACTGTTGGTGGGAATGCAGGATGGTATTCTTACAGCTGCATAATATTCCATCGTGTGAATAGACCACAGTTTGTTTATCCATTCATCTGTTGATGGACATCTGGGTTGTTTCCAACTTTTGGCAATGGTGAATAATGTGGCTATGAACATCGGTGTCAGGTGTCTGATCGTGTCTCTGCTCTCAGTTCTTCTGGGTATATACCTAGTAATGGCATTGTCAGTTCATATGGCAAGTCTATACACAACTTCCTAGGAACTGCCAAACAGTCCTCCAGTGGCTGTGTCATTCTACATTTCCACCAATAGTGAATAAAAATTCCTCTCTCTCCACATCCTCTCCAACATTTAATAGCAGCCTTTTAATAGCAGCCAGTCTAATAGGTGTGAAATGATATCTCATTGTAGTTTTGATCTGCATTTCCCTAATCACTAGTGATGTTGAACATTTTTTTCATGAGTTGCTTTACCATTTGTATTTCTTCTTGGGACAATTGTCTTTTCAAGTGTTTTGCCTATTTTTCAATCAAGTAGTTTGTCTTTTTATTGTTGAGTTATATGATCTCTTTGTATATAATGGATATTAAACCCTTATGGGTTATGTGATTGCCAAATATTTTCTCCCATTGAGTCGGCTGCCTTTTCACCATTTTGACAAAGTCCTTTGAGGTGCAAAAGTGTTTAATTTTGAGGAATTCCTACGTATGCATTTTTCTCTTGTTGTTTGTGCTTTGGTTCTAAGGTTTAAGAAACTACCGCCTACCACAAGATCTTGAAGATGCTTTCCTACAATTTCTTCTAGGAATTTTATGGTTATAACTTTTATATTTAGGTCCTTAATCCATTTTGAGTTAATTTTTACATAAGGTGTGAGGTAGGGATGCCCTTTCTTTTTTTTTTTTTTTTTGGATATGGATATCCAGTTCTCCCAGCACCATTTGTTGACTAAACAGTTTCTGGCCCAGCTTGGAGGACTTAACCACCTTGTCAAAAATCACTTCATTGTAGATGTGAGGGTCTATCTCTAAGTTCTTGATTCAGTTCCATTGGTCAATGTGTCTGTTTTTATGCCAGTACTATGCTGTTTTTACCACTGTAGCTAAGCAATATGCTTTAAGGTCCAGAAGTGAGAGTCCTCCAACTTCATTCTTTTTAAAGACATGTTTGGCTATTTATTTTTTTATTTTTTTATTTTTTTAATTTTTTTATATGGCAGACATTTAATCAGAAATTAAATGAGCTAAATTCACTCATTCATGGTTTTAACAAAAATATTGTTGAAAGGGAGAAGATGTGGCTCAAGCGGTTGAGTGCCCGCCTCCCACATGAGAGGTCCCAGGTCTGGTTCCCAGTGCCTGCATAATTCTTGCTAATTCCACTCTGAAAAATCTATCCAAGACAAATGAAATCATGTCTGTGCAATGATTCCTGGGGCAAGTTCATGGCAGCAAAAACGTTACCACTGGGCCCGAGACCAGGTCCCTAGGGCTGGCTCACTCGCTCCGCCGCCCGCCCGCACCGCAGGGCAGATGCTCCGTCCCTCGCCGCACTCTGGGTCCTGGCGCGTCCTCGCAGCCGGATGTTTGGCTATTTAGAGACCCTTACCTATCCAAATAAATTTGATAATTGGTTTTTCCATTTCTGCAAAAAAGGCTGTTGACATTTTTATGGGATTGCACTGAATCTGTAAATCAGTTTGGGCAGAAGTAACATCTTAACGATATTTAGTCTTTCGATCCATGAACACAGAATGTCCTTCCATTTATTTACATCGTCTTCTGTTTCTTTTAGCAATGTTTTGCAATTTTCTGAACACAAAACCTTTATGTCCTTGGTTAAGTTTATTCCTAAATATTTGATTTTAGTCGATATTATAAATGATTTCCTCCTCAGATTGCACATCATTTGTATATAGAAACACTATTGATTTTTCCAAATTAATCTTACATCCCACCACTTTGCTGTCTATTAATTCTAGTAGCTTTGTTGTGAATTTTCAGGAAATTCTAGATACAGGATCATTCATCAATGAATAGTGAAAGTTTGACTTCTTCCTTTCCTATTTGGTGCCTTTTTATTCTTTATCTAGCCTAATTGCTCTAGCTAGAATCTCCAGCACAATATTGAATAACAATGGTGACAGTGGACATCCTTGTCTTGTTCCTGAATTCAGCAGGAAAACTTTCAGTCTTTCACCCATGAGTACAATGCTAGCTGTAGGTTCTTCATATATGCACTTCACCATATTCAGAAGGCTTCCTTCTATTCCTATCTTGTGGAGTGTTTTTATCAAAAGGGTTCTGTATTTTGCCAAATGCCTTTTCTGAATCAATAGAGAGGATCATGTGATTTTTCTTCTTCAAGTTATCAACATGGTTTATCAAACTAATTTTCTTTTGTTGAAAAACTTTGGCATACCTGGGGTAAAACCCACTTGATCATGGTGTATAATTCTTTTAATGTGCTTTTGGATTCTCTTTACAAGTATTTTGTTGAGGGTTTTTGCTACTATATTCATTAGAGATACTGGTGTATAATTTTCTTTTTTTGTAGTATCTTTATCTAGTTTGTGTATAAGGATGATGTTGGCTTCATAGAATGAGTTTGATAGCATTCTTTCCTGTTCAATTTTTTAGAAGAGCTTGAGCATGATTGGTATTACATCATCTTTGAATGGCTGGTAAAATTCACCTGTGAAGCCATCTGATCCTGGGCTTTTCATCTTTGGGAGGTATTTGATAAACATTTTAATCTCTTCACTTATGATTGGTTTGTTGAGGTCTTCTATTTCTTCTAGGGACAGTGTAAGTGGTTTATGTGTTTCTAGGAATTTGTCCATCTTGTTTACATTGTCTACTTTTTGGCATACAATTGTTCATAGTATCCTCTTATGATCTCCCTTATTTATGCAGGATCAGTGGTGACGTCCCCTCTCTCATTACTGATTTTATTTATTTGCGTCTAAGGGAGAAGCAAATTTTAAAACTATTAAGCAATTGAGAAAAATTCTAAATTTTAACATAATTTTCACTCAGGACATTCGTTTCCTGCATTTCAAGTAAAATATCCTGGAGAATTCTTTCTCAGTGTTAAGTATCAAAATGTGAAACTTGTACATTTATAATCACAACTTTAAATAAAAGCACGTTTTATACAGAATTCCAAGCTCTTTCTGCCTCATAAACAAGTGCAGGATCTCTCATCTTTTTTAGTCATTCACAGGTTTCTCACTCACACCTAATTTGACAGTAATATTTTTTACCAATTCACCTTTTACTGAGTGTTCCAAAACATTCAACAAGCATTTCCATAGAATGCTTTTTATAATGATATTTCTGATAGTTTCTTTAGATTTAAAAAAATGTACATAATTATGATCACAAATACAATTAGAATGAAAAGGTTTGGCAAGAAACACAACTGACTCTTAGTAAGTATACAATTCAACTCAACTAGTGGGCAAAGAATCGTCTACAAAAGATCACTAGCCTTGAGCACTGAGCATACCACAGGCATCAGTCAGGATGTTTATATCAAAGGGAATGCAAAACTTTATTTATTCTGGTAAACAGATTATGTGGAAGGCATCTGAGATCATTTCAATATTCTTGACTTTTTTTTGGCCACTAGGATATTGATCAAAAGTATAAGAAACCACATTAAGCCACTAGGGTACTAAATGAAAGTATAAGATAAGAATTTACCAATTCTACTAGAAAATCAACTATACACATTCCCCACAGATGGCTGATATATAACATTTTTTATGAAAAGGATAAAATTATATTTTACCTACAACTATACAAGTAACGGACCAATTCTTTAAATGTACTAATAAATACGTTTCTCTAAATTTAACTTTAATATAATCTCATCATATGCCCTTTGTTATACCGCAGTATCATTAGTATACAACTCCATCTAGTGGAGAAATAAACATTTCAGAACTTATGTTTCAGTCACTAAGCCTCACAAAGCTTACTTTTAAAAATGGCAGCTTTCTATTATAACATGTAATTTACACATATTTTTCCCTCATCAATTTTATGACCAAATATTTTCATTTGATCAATGATATTTTTGAATACTCTGGATTTCCTCAACACATTCAAACAAATTTTCCCTTTTAAAGGGAAAAGAGAAGTGATAAATTAGATGTTATCAAATATGTTCTCTTATGAGTAGCAAACCAAATATTTGGTGTTAAAAGAGGAAACCTAGAAATTTAAATACAAATAGGTAAGTGTACATGGCTCAAGCAACTGAGCTTCCACCTACCACATGGGAGGTCCCAGGTTCAGTCCCCAGTGCCTCCTGGAGAAGACAAGCAAGAAAGCGAGCTGGCGCAACAAGATGATGCAACAAGGAGACACATAGGAGGAAAGACAATGAGAGATACAACAAAGCAGGGAGCTGAGGTGGCTCAAGCGATTGAGTGCCTCTCTCCCACATGGGAGTCCCAAGTTCAGTTCCTGGTGCCTCCTAAAGAGAATCAAGTAGGCACAGAAACCACACAACGAATGGACCCAGAAAGCAGACAGCGAGCACAAATATTGAGGGGGAGGGGAATAAATAAAAACTTTAAAAAATAAATAAATACAAATAAATGTGTTAAAAATTTAACCATATCGCTAGCATTGTTAATGCTTAAAGATTAAACTTCAAACTGTCTGGATTTAATAACAATTATTATACCACCACTCTAAATACCTTACTTCAAACACAGCACAACATATAAAACTTGAAATAGCAAGATTTTTTTACCCTGCAAATTGATTTTTTTCCTTCATAGGAAAAACAACAATTGCAGTTAATTTTGCAAAAAGGAACTGAGTATTCATATAAAGAAGAGGATAAAATATTCAAAAGTTACTCCTCAAAGATACACGTATGTAGCAATATCCTGTAAACAGATGACAATGTGAAACTCTATTCAAAGTTCCCATGGTCATAATAAATATATAGGAAGATACAGTGGGGGAAAAAAAAAAAACAGGGCTTCTAAACAATTTTTTTTACTTTTCCTCAGTAACTAATAATGAAATCTTTTTGTATCTTGTTAAAATTTGGTGAAAATTTATAAATAATATTATAGCAGACAAATAATAATAGGTAAGCATTTTCCCTAAAATAACTTTTTTTAAACTGTATTAGTCAGCCAAAGGGGTGCTGATGTCACAGTACCAGAAATCTGTTGGCTTTTATAAAAGGTATTTATTTGGGGTGGAAGCTTACAGTTAGCCCAATTAATAACCCTACAATGCCCTCTAAATGTTCAAGTAAAAGGAAGAGTCCCATGTCTCTCACTTAAAATCAAACGTTAGATGATTAAGTTTAGTGAGGAAGGCATGTCAAAAGCTGAAACAGGTTGAAAGCTAAGTCTTGTGCTCCAAAGAGTTGCCAAACCGTGAATGCAAAGGAAAAGTACTTGAAGGGAATTAAAAGTGCCACCCCAGTGATAAGAAAGCAAAACAGCCTTATTGCTGATAAGATTTAGTGATCTGGAGAGATCAAACCAACCACAACATTCCCTTAATCCAAAGCCTAACCCAGAGCCATGCCCTAACTCTTCAATTCCATGAAAGCTGAGAGGGGTGAGGAAGGTGCAGAAGAAAAACTTGAAGCTGGCAAAGGTTGGTGCATGAGGTTTAAGGAAAGATGCCGTCTCCATAACATAAAAGTGCAAGGTAAAGCCGTACGTGCTAATGCAGAAGCTATAGCAAATTATCCAGAAGATCTAGCTAAGATAATTGATGAAGGTGGCTACACTAAACACCAGATTTTCAGTGTAGAAGAAACAGCCTTATATTAAAAGGACTTTCTTACTGAAGAGAGGAAAAGTCAATGCCTGGGTTCAAAGCTTCAAAGGACAGGCTGACTCTCTTGTTAGGGGCTAATACAGCTGGCAACTTTAAGTTGAAGCCAATGCTCTTATCATTCCAAAAATCCTAGGATCCTTAAGAATTATGCTAAATCTACTCTGCCTGTGCTCTATAAATGGAACAACAAAGCCTGGATGATAGCACTTCTGTTTACAACACAGTTTACAAATATTTTAAGCCCATTGTTGAGAACTACTTCTCAGAAAAAAAGATTCCTTTCAAAATATTACAGCTCATTGACAATGCACCTGGTCACCCAAGAGTTCTGATGGAGATTTACAATGAGATGAATGTTGTTTTCATGCCTGCTAATACAACATCCATTGTGCAGCCCATGGATCAAGGAATCATTTCAACTTTCAAGTCTTATTCTTTCAGAAATATATTTTTAAGGCTGTAGCTGCCATAGATAATGATTTCTCTGATGGATCTGGGCAAAGTAAGTTGAAAACCTTCTGGAAGGGATTCACCATTCTAAATGCTAGTAAGAACATTTGTGATTCATGGGAGGAGGTCAAAATATCAACATTAATAGGAGTTTGGAATAAGTTGATTCCAAGTCTCATGGACGACTTTGAGGAATTCAAGACTTCAGTGGAGGAAGTAATTGAAGATATCTTGAACTAAAATTAGAATTATAAGTGGAGCCTGAAGATGTGACTGAATTGCTACAATCTCCGAATAAAACGTGAACGAATGGGCAAATGAAATGAGCAAGGAAAGTGTTCTTGAAATGGAATCTACTCCTAGTGAAGATACTGTGAAGACTGTGAAATGACAACAAAAGATTTAAAATATTACATTAAGTCAGTTGATAAAACAAAGGCAGGATTTGAGACGACTGATTCTAATTTAGAAAGAAATTCTACCATGGGTAAAATGCTATCAAACAGCATCGCATGCTACAGAGAAATCTTTTGTGAAAGGAAGTGTCAATAGATGCAGCAAACGCCACTGCTGTCATTTTAAGAAATTGCCATAGCCACGCCAACCTTTAGCAAACACCACTCTGATCAGTCAGTAGCCATCAACATTGAGGCAAAACCGTCCCCACCAGCAAAAAGACTACAACTCACTAAAGGTTCAGATAATGGTTAGCATTTTTAACAATAAAATATTTTTTAATTAAGGTATATACATTGTTTTTAAACATTAAGCTATTGTACACTTAATAGACTACATTACAGTGCAAAATTAACTTTTATATGCACTGGGAAACCAAAAAATTCGTGTGACTTGTTTTATTGCGGTGCTTTGGAACCAAATCCACAACACATCTGAGATAGTCCTGTTAACTCGCATTCTACATTCCAATTTTTCTTATGTTCCAGTAATGTAATGTTTTGGGTTTTTTTTTTTTGGTTTGTGTGTGTGTGTGTGTGTGTGTGTGTGTGTTTTTCAGGTACTGGGGCTGGAGATTGAACCCAGCACCTCGTATGTGGTAAGCAAGCACTCAACCACTGAGCCACATAGGCTCCCAAGTTGGTTACTTTCTTTTGTTTTGCTTGTTGTTTTTGTTTTTGTTTTTAGGAGGCACTAGGAACTGAACCCGGGACCTCCCATGTGGGAAGCAGGCACTCAACAGCTTAAGCCACATCTGCTCCCATTCCCTCTTTTTGTTCTTTTTAAGCCTACAGCATCCAGTATTCCCAGGCAGTCTCTCATCCAAATACTAAAAAGGACCAACCCTGCTTAGCTTCCAAGATAGGCACGTTCAGGGTGGTATGGCCATAGACTCCCCCATTTTTAGAAGACAGTTTGGCCAGATATAGAATTCTTGGTTGGTAATTTTGCTTTCAGCACTTTAAATATGCCTTCCTACTGCCTTCTTGCTACCATGTTTTCCGATGAGAACTCGGCACTTAATCTTATTGAGGCTCCTTTGTATGTGACAAACTGCTTCTCTCTAGCAGAGTTCGGAATTCTCTCATCTTTGGCATTTGACAAATTAATTATAACATGGCACCTTATGGGACTATTTGGGTTTATCCTGTTTGGAGTTCATTGAGCATCTGGGATGTTTACATTCACGTCTTTCATTAAATTTGGGAAGTTTTCAGCCCTCATTTCCTTGTATAGTCTCTCCATTCTTTTCTTTCTTCTGCTGGGATCCCCACAATGCATATATTGGTGTGCTTGACAGTGTCCCACACGTTCCTCAGACTTTCTTCGCTTTTCTTCATTCTTTCTTCTGTCTGCTCCTCAGAGTGGATGGTTTTGACTTTCTTATCTTCAAGTTCACTGATTCTTTCTTCTGCCAGCTCTAATCTGTTGTTGAACTCCTCTGGGAAATTTTAATTTCAGTTACTGTGGTCTTCAGCTCTGTTTGGTTCCTTTTCATAATTCTCATCTCTCCACTGATATTCTCTTTGCATTAATCTATAATTTTCCTGATTTCCTTCAGTTCTTTGTTCATGTTTTCCTTTATCTCTTTGAGAGCATATTTAGGACCATTTTTAAAAAGTGTTTTCTGGAATGTCCCATGTCTGATCCTCCACAATGTGGTTCCTAATGCTTTCATTTACTCCTTTGACTGGGCCATCACTTCCCGTTTCTTTGTATGTTTTGTAATTTTTTGTTGACACATGAACATTTTGATATTTTAATGTGTTACCACTGGAATTTAGATTTTGAGTTTTCTGTTCCTTAAGCTTGTATCCACCTAGTGTTATGACAAGAGGTTTCCCTGAATGCCAGGAGTTAACAAAAAAAGAAAAAACACAGCTCCTGATCTTTGCAGTGCTCTCCCTCAGAGCTTTCCCATACAATGAGTTTAGAGAACAGTCCAGGCCAAAGCATAGGGGCCTCCCTGGTCCTTTCTGCACATGTGTCTTATCATGGGCATGTGTGTTTATCACTAGGAATTCCACCCTCAGACATGAATGTCCCCTCTTCCCTAGGAAAGCATTTCTTCACAGTCCTAGACACTGCAATGTATATCCTACAGCCAGCAGTCCTTGCCCCAGGCAGTCTCTTTACTGCTCTTCTACAGCATTCTGGGAGCATTAGGGGAGTTCTGTGTGCTGCCTTCTACATGCAGGGCAAGTTCTGGCACAGTGAGACCCCCAGGCCACCACCAGACAGACTGGTCCAGATATACACCATATATACCTGCCAGTATGCTCAAGGGGGTCCTCTAGAACCAGAACCAGGGATCCGCACTGGACGCATGGGCCAGTTACACACTGAACTGTGAAGGATAATGTAGGGGCCATTTAGGTTGTCAAGAGACCCTACTGTAGTTTTTAAATTGTTTTCCAGAGCTCTGAGAAAGATATTTCTGCCCGTTCTTTTTGGTTCTTCAAAGCTTCTGTTAGGGTTTTAAGCTCTGAAGTTTCTCATTCCATCATAACTGGACCAGAGCCTAAATACATATCCTTTTAAAACAATGTAAAGACATTCTAGTCATCGATGTAATTAAAATTCAAGTCAAACTCAATTATTTATAATACAAAATCTATACTTAATTTATAAAAGTCCACTAAAATTAATCACCTGCATGAAGAGGTATACAATCATTAATAACATCAGATTTTCCTCTTAAAAGTTTCCTTATAACCACTTTTTTGCATAAACTCAATATAAAATATATTTCCCTTTATATTGTTAATCTAATTTAATTAAAATTAATGTTAATTAGTCCACTGCATAATGTTCTCTGTGATGTTAATTAATATGAATAATAGGTTTATAATATAACCTTAATAATGTTTATGAACTTATCACTACACTAATTTGAGTCTCTAATGCCTGCTAAGTAAAGCAAAGTACCAAGCAGGAGTGTATATTTTATTTTATTTTACTTTTTTTAAGATTTATTTACTTTTATTTATTTATTTCTCTCCCCTTGCCCCATTGTTTGTACATGCTGTCTGCTCATCTTCTTTTTTTAGGAAGCACCAGGAACGGAACCTGGGGCCTCCCATGTGGGAGGAAGGCGCCCAATCACTTTAGCCACCTCTGCTCCCTGTTTGTTGTGTCTCTCATTGTGTTTCCATGCTGTGTATCTTCATTGCGTTATCTCACTGCGTCAACTTGTTGCATCATCTTGTTGTGTCAGCTCACCACGCCAGCCCTTCGCATCAGCTTGCTGCCTCACTCATCTTTAGGAGGCCCCGGGAACCAAACCTGGGACCTACCATGTGGTAGGCAGGAGCCCAGCTACTTGAGCCACATCCACTTTCCAGAGTATATGTTTTAAATGAATAAGCCAAGGTAATGTTTTCTATGAAATTGCTGGAATATTATGGAAACTTGAACATATTCAACATTCTAATTTTTCTTTATTGGTCAGGGGGCTTATTTTGTCAAATCAAAATGTTTTTTTTTTTTTTTCTTCCTTTTAAATACCATAAGAAGCTAATTACACACTTAAAAAAATTGAGGCAGTGAACTTGTTTTGATAAACTGATTTTTTATTTTTCTTATATTCAACCTTACCTGAGGGGAGAAGGTGAGGATAGTATCAGTGGTTGGAAGAATCACACTCCACAGATAATGCAACACAAAGTCTTCTGCCATCCTGTGGGTGACTTCCAGATACCCAAAGATATTAGTTGATCAAGTTACCATCATACCTAGATCCTAGGAATAAATTATTTATTCTTTCTATTAATAAGCACAAGAAATGAAACAGACCTTGTCCTCCTCAGTTAAGAAAAGGTTGTATTTTTCCTAAGGATGTTTTATTTCTAAATTAAGGAAGTTTCTGGTTCCTCTTAAGACAGTAAACTACAAAAGGCTTCTGTCTCTCTCCCCTAAAATCAACCTACAAAAACTAGAAAAGAGAGAGGAAATCATGGACACAAAGAACCAACCAAAACCTTCAAGAAATCCTAGAAAGTGTCAAATGCCTTGAAGTAGAAAATCAAGAGGGGAGGACTCCAGCGTTGGGTGGAGAGCAAACACTCATAATGATGAAAGAATACGTTAGAGAAAAATCTGTGGCTCTTCTCTTTCTCACAATGCTTTAAGACAATTCTTTTCTGCCCTGCCAAGACAGAAATCAGTAGCAATTGTTCAAGCTGTGAGTACCATTAGGTAATCTCAGGGTAGAGCAAAATCCCCCCCTGGGATGAGAATTAACTATCATTCTCTCTTCTATCCTCTCCTCTTCCAAAACCTCAGACTAGTTGAATTACAACTGCACCAGTTCCTGTTCCCAATTGGGCAGTGTGATGGTTAAGTTAATGTGTCAACTTGGCCAGCTTATGGTGTCCAGTTGTTTAGTCAAGCAAGCACTGGTCTGATTGTTATTATGAGTATATTCCGTGGATTTAAAACATCAATAAGTCGATTGCCTTCAACAATGAGAGAGATCTCATACAATCATTTGGAGGCCTTAAAAGGAGAAGTGATGATTTCAGCAGTCAGAGGGAGAATTTTCATCTCTACTTCAGCCAGTCAGCTTCTCCTGGGGAATTCACTGAAAACCTTCATTGGAGTTCCCAGTTTGCAGCCTGCTCTATGGAATTTGAATTGGCCAATCCCCACAGTCATATGAGCCAATTCCTATAATAAATCTCATAATATTTACATGGTATTTAAATATAAATATAAACATAAACATAATATAAATATCCTGTCAGTTCTGTTTCCCTAGAGAACCCTGAGTAATACATGCAGAAAAACTGCATTTCTCTGCCTTCTTTATACAGTTGGGTCATGTGACTGAGTCTTGGCCAAAGTAGTGTGGGCAGAAGTGATACAGTCCACTTTCAAGACTCACCATTAATGGCTTTCTGTGAGATTCTCTAGGCCTCTCTTCCCGCCCTACACCAACCTTGGAAGTCACATGTTGAGGTGGTTTGATCTGAGTCAAACTCTACATGGGTGAGAAATAAACTTGTATTTTGTTGAGCCAGGGAAATTTAGAGGCTGTGTGCTAGTACAACACAGCCTTTCCTATCCTAATTCTCAATTAAAGAGACTGCCAACCCTGATCCCTGTCCTACAATGTTTACCAGGAGTTTCTTGGTAGAGTAATAACAAACAGGAGAAATCAATAGTCATTTTGTGGTACCTGGGTTTTTCTAACCCAGAGCTCATCCCATGTCCTCTTCTGAAAATACACAAACACACACATATACATACACACGCTTCATTTTTTTAGGCCTTGGATATGTCTCTGTTCAGTTTCACCATTTCCAAAGCCCAGATATGGGGAGAAAGTACACAGAGACTATGTTCTAGCTGAATAAAATAATTAACTATACTGAATAAATTTAAAGAGCTGAATACATGAACAGGCTATAAAATGTTAATTGACTACCCCATTGGAGAAAGGTACCATTTCATTTCAACAGTAGGTATCTCCAAGAAGCTGGAAAAGGCAAAAAACAGACCCCACAAAGGAACACAGCCTGAAACCTTCACTTTAGCTTAGTGAAAAACATTTCAGACTTCTTACCTCCAGAACAGTAAGATAATAAATTTGTGGTGTTTTAGGCCACAAAGTTTGTAATAATTTGTTACAGCACAATCAGAAACTAATACAGAGCTTTGTGAATTATCCAGGTCTCACTCTACTTAGCATGCTCAGAGACATTTTTCAACTTCTCTTACAGAACAAAGGTGGGATCACAGTCATGAATTAACTGGAAACTGAATTCTTGATGATCAGGAGCCTGCAAAAAAAGTGTATTTCCATCTCCTTGGTGGGATTCTCATTCCACCCAGAGAAAGTCCTTACCTAGCATAGAAGTGTATTAGCTGGGGGATAAAACTTTCTGAACAGAGACCTTTTCCTCAATGTCTCTAGTCTCTAGTTCAGGACTCATTTCTGTGGAATCATTAAATGAATATTTAAATATCTGCCATTTATGAAATCTACAGCCTTTGGCAAACCACATTTTTTTCCCGTTTTAGGACATAACTGGTCACTAAAACTTTAGATTTCACAAACTAGTAAAAACCAAAACAAAATGTGTTGCCAGATTTTATTTTATAAAGTAAGAACTTTAAAAAATAAATAAAAAAGAAGATGCAACCACCATCTACAATGACCAGTCTTTCATAAAATAAGAAATTTTAGCAGGACATACTTTCTAAAAGGACAAACTTTCAGAGTGAATAAATCTCTATTTATAAGAAAGGCAGGAGGTCTCTGGGCAAAGGGTGGTAGAGGCAGCATACTTTCTGAATCTCCCCAAATTTCTCTATAAACATAGTCAGAGCAACCAGGAGAGCAAAATTAAAACCAAGAACAAAACATCTACCATTCTAAGCATTGCCCAAATGACTACATCCCATCAAAACCAGTCCAGGATATACAAAAACAAAAGTAGAAAGGAAAAAAGATAACTCCTTATAATCACCAAAATATAAAACACTCTTAAAATCTTAGTGCAATCTCTTTGTGGTTTCTGTTTTACCTATTTAAATATGTGTAATCAATCTCTACAACTGAGACACTTGATTTGCTCAATATAATGGTACATCATAAATATTTTTCTTTAAACCACCACTTCTATGGTCATTTTCTACTCATATAATGCAATATCATTGTTTTCTCTTTTATGAATAGCACTACAATGAACATCTATGTGGCAGCTCCTTTTAATCCCTTTAATACTAAATGTGCCATATGTTTAAGAATAGTCTAAAGTTTTTATTCACTTACAGGTAAATGTACTGGGTTGAATAATACCTCTCCCCCTCAGGTCCACACACAACTGCAAAATGTGAACTTCTTCGGAAATAGGGTTTTTGCAAATGTAATAAATTAAATTAAGATGATGTCATACTGGATTAGAGTAAATCCTAATTCCAATATGACTAATATCCTTAGAAAATTTGGACCAGACATGCAGACACAGAGAGAGGACAACAATCATGTGAAGATGGAGGCAGAGATTAAAGTGATGTTGTCACAAGCCAAGGAACACCTGGGGTTACCAAAAGGTAGAAGAGGCAAAAATCCTCCTCCCTAGAAGTTTGGAGGGAGCACGGTCCCGCTAACACCTTGATTTTAGACCCCAGAACTGTGAGAGAATAAATTTCTGTTGTTTTCAGTGACCCTGTTTTGGTACTTTGCTATGGCAGCCCTAGGAAACTAATATAGTAATATACAGTCTTTAGTTTCTTATAAAGTATTTCCTAAAATTAAAAGCATAATTTAGAAGAAAAATTATTCCAAAAATATTTAGTGAAGAAAGTGATTTCTCTAATTTTTAAAGCCATTCACATCTAGACCATGAGCTTCCAGAACCAACCAGTTAGTAACCATGTGAGGAAATATTTTTAAATGAGGTTTTCACTCTAAAATGGTTAACAAATAAAAACTTATGTGTATGTATGTATGTATATTTTAATTTAAAGTAAGATGAAAATTAATCACCTGCATGAAATAAACACAATAGAAATTAAGACACTGAAATCCTGAAACCCTGAGTTTCTTACCAGTAAAGAATCACCAGTGAGTTTCTATATATGAATTTCCCAAGCTAACATTCACTTACTCAGATGAATTAGAATAATCTTGCCCACTGTGCTAGCTCATGCCACTGAATAAAATGTTCTACTTTGAAATTTCATAAGCTATGGTACACAGTATCTGCAGCTCCCATGCTGTCAATAACCTGTTTGACATAAATTAAAGAAGTGGCATCAATTTACATTACATTTAAAATATATTGAAAGTATTAAAGTACTAATCAGTTTCAAAAGACACTACTTAAAGGACAGGTTTCTCCTACTGCAGAAAATACTTCATTAAAAAGAAAGAATTTAAATGTTTAAATGTTTTCTAGATATATAAATAGTTGAGACTTAATGAAAAACATTTCAGCACTCAAATGCAAATAGCAACTATAAGAAATTACAAAGCAAATTCCATCCAAGAACTAAATAATGTAAAAATGTTTCTAATTATGTTATGAGCACTTATATCCTTGTACCTTAACATAAAATTATATGATATTAGGTAACACTGACAAGATAATATTTCCTAAAATGAAAATGTTATTCAAAATCAATACATAACAAAATGCAAACAAAATTAAAATATTCCACAATTTACCCTTTCCTAACTATATATTGCTTGTAACAACAGAGCACAATGCAAAAAGCATGCAAACACTGGGAAGTGGATGTGGCTCAAGCAGTTGGGTGCCCGCCTACCACACAAGAGGTCCTGGGTTGTTTCCAGTGCCTCCTAAAGAAGATGAGCAAGACAGTGAGCTGATCCATTAGGCTGGCACAGCAAGGTGACACAACAAGATGACGCAATGAGAAGACATAATGAGGAAACACAATGAGTGATACAACAAGCAGGGAGCAGAGGAATCTCAAGCGATTGGGTCCCTCCCTCCCACATGGGAGGTCCTGGGTTCGGTTCCAGTGCCTCCTAAAAAGAAGATGAGCAGACACAGAGAGCACACAACTAACAGACACAGAGAGCAGAGAGCGACCACAAAAATGGGGGTGGGGTAGGAGAATAAATAAAAAATAAATCTTTAAAAAAAAAAAAAGCATGCAAACACTAATCAAACAAAAGCAGGAAGGGCTATACTAATATCAAAGTAAAACAAGACTAAAAAAGTACATTAAAGGGTTTAATTCACCAAGAAGACATAAATAATTCTAAATATGTAAGCACTTAAAAACATCTCTCCAAAATACATGAGGCAAAGACTAATGAAATGAGCAACAGAGAAATCCAATTATAGTTGGAAACATCAACACTACTCTCTCAGTAATCATCAGAATACTAGTCAGAAAACCAGTGTAGATATAGAATATTTAATATTATTATACAATGTGACCTGACATTTAAAGAAAATTCCACTCAACAGCAGACTACATAATCCTTTCAAGTATATAAGGCACATTTATCAAAATAGACCATACTCTAGGTCAAAAAGCAAACATCAACAAACTTATAAAAATTGAAATTAATTTTTAATTGATTTAAAAATATGTTATTACCACACTGAAATTAACTAGAAATTGACAACCAAAACATATCTGGAAAACGCCCAAATACTTCCCATGGGTCAAAACAGAAGTCAAAAGGGAAATTTAAAAATAGTTTGAACTTTATAAAAATGAAAACAAAACATATCAAAATTTGGGGGATAAACTAAATAAATAAGTGCTTAAAGGGAATATTACAGTACTAAACGCATATATTAAAAAAGAAAGAAAACTTTTTTTTTTTTTTTTTTAATTTATTCATTTATCCCCCCCTTGCTGCTTGCGCTCACTGGGTCAGCCAACCACGCCATGCGGGCGGGCCTGCCTTCACCAGGAGGCCCCGGGAACCGAACCCGGGTCCTCCCATATGGTAAACGGGAGCCCTACTGATTGAGCCACAGCCGCTTCCCAGAAAGAAAACCTTTTAACAATGACTTAAGTTTACCCTTTAAAAAGTATAGAAAATGAAGAGAAAATTAAATCCAGTGTGGGAGAGAGTGTAACTACAATGTAAACTATAATCCATGCTCAGGGGCAATGCCCCAAAATGTGTTTATTAATTGCAATGAATGTACCAAACTAATGAACTATGTTGTTTATGTGGGAAAATGTGGGAGGTATGGGGAGCGGGGCATATGGGAATCCCTATATTTTTTATGTAACATGTAATCTAAGTATCTTTAAAAAAAATTTTAATTAAAAAAAAAATATCCAAACCAAGCAAAAGGAAGGAAAAGAGCAGAAATAAATTAAATTGAAAAAATAAAACAGAGAAAAATCAATGAAACTAAAAACTGATTCTTTGAAAAGATCAATGAGATTGGTAAACCTCTAGCCAGACTGATAAAGATAAATAAGTAATAAGTTACCAATACCAGGAAGAAAAGAGGGGATATCAATTAGACCCTACAGACATTAAAAAGGTAAAAAAGCAATATTATAAATAACTTCATACCCATAAATTTGACAACCTAGAGGAAAAGGACAAATTGCTTGTCAGATACAGTCAACCAAAGCTAACCTAATAAAAGACAGATAACAGATTAGACATAATCTATTAAAGGAACTGAATTCATAGTTTTAAAATCTTCCAATAGAAAAAAACTCCAGGCCCAGACAATTATAAGATCTCTTACATCTTCTTTATTTCTTGGAAACCTCCTTCCTTGGAGGATTCTAACCTGGACTGATTGTCCTCCAGAACAGCTACATAGCTGTTCCTCCTGGAACATCATTTTACTGTTTTCTTGGGCTGGATCTATTTCCTATATCCCAGATCTTTCTTTCACTTCTTTTTTTGCTAGAGCTTAACTTTAAGAAACGTCTTAGGGGGAAGCAGCTGTGGTTCAATCAGTAGGGCTCCCGTTTACCATATGGGAGGCCCTGGGTTCGGTTCCGGGGCCTCCTGGTGAAGGCAAGCCCGCCCGCACGGCGTGCTTGGCTGGCCCGGCGAGCGCAGGCAGCAAGGGGGGGATAAATGAATAAATAAATAAAATCTTAAAAAAAAAAAAAAGAAACGTCTTAGGCTTTTCATGCCTGAAAATGTATTTATTTTACCTCTATACTTCATTGATTATTAACTAGCCATGCATGTGGGGGTTGAAAAGTATTTTCCCTCAAAACTTTGAAATCACTGCAATACTGTTGTCTAGCAGCCCATAAATCAGTCAAGAAGACTGATATTGTTATTATTCAATTCTTTATAGGTATTCAGTTTTTGTTTTTTCTCTCTTGAATCCCTCAGGATTTTCTTTTCATCTGTGTTATGAAATTTCCCAAACATGTTTCTATGGGTAAGTCTTTTTTTTTTTTTTTAAAGATTTTATTCATTCATTCATGTATCCCCACCCCCCACCCCCCACCCTCGCTGCTTGCGCTCGCCGGGCCAGCCAACCACGCCGCGCGGGCAGGCCCGACCCCACCAGGAGGCCCCGGGAACCGAACCCGGAGCCCCCCACATGGTAAACGGGAGCCCCACTGATTGAGCCACAGCCGCTTCCCTTTTTTTTTTTTTTTTTTAAATGAGCATTCTTAGAATCACGTATACCTGATTTTTGGTGACAGCTGTTTTGAGGTGGTAGAATTTGGGGTAATGTTTTGCTGTCATCTTTTTATGTATTTATGTTGTTTGAAGAGTTTATAATGAGCATGCAACATTCTTATAAATAATTATGTCATTAAAAAAATACAAAGAATGCCCCAGAATGTCAATTAAAGCTTTAAAGGCATAATTCCACTTCTAGAAATCTATGCTCTTAGTAAAGAGTGCAAATATATCTATATCTATCTATATCTATATAGATAGATATACACAAGAATATAAACTGCAGTGTAGTTTATAATATTAAAAAAATTAGGAACAGTACAAATGTCTACCAGTTAAGGTCTAATTAGATGGAACTATGGTACTTACATACTATAAACACTATGCATACATATACTTAGAAAGAAAATTCTCTAAGATATTACTAAATGATAAAAGGGAAGCTGTACAACAAAGTGTACCAATTTTCACATTAGGAAAATTAAAAAAGCAATCAAACCAAAACCATGTGTCTGAATACATATGCATGCATAAGGAAATGCATTAAGAAAGGCCTTAAGGGAAGCGGCTGTGGCTTGATGGGTTGGGCTCCCGCTTACCATATGGGAGGCCCTGGGTTCGATTCCCGGGGCCTCCTGGTGAATGCAAGCCAGCCTGCACAGTGTGGTAAGCTGACACAGCAAGATGGCCCAACAAAGGAAGACAGGCGGATACAGGGAAACGCACAGCAGGTGGACACGGAGAGCACAAGCAGCAAGGGGGGGATAAATAAATAAAAATAAACCTTTAAAAAAATAAAAAAAGAAAGGTCTTAAAGGATACATTCCAAACTATGAAAAATAATTACTTTAGGGGAGCAGAGTGGAATGGTATTATGCTTTTAGGTTTATATAATTGTTTTGTTCAAAATTCTGCAATAAAGTATTGGCATATTTCTTATCTATTTTTAAAATGAAAGAATAATATGTGCAAATATTTTACATATGATATATATATAGTAGACTAGAAGAAAAGTTGGAGGAACAAGCATGTATCTGAAAAGCAGAAAAGTGTGAGAAAAAAAGAAAAAATCCAAAGAGTAAGTAAAGCCATGAATTTATTCACAGCATGGTTCTACCTTTTACATTGCTATACTAGATATCGATATCCAGGAGATACATCATAGCCAATAAGTCCTATAATTAATTCAGCATTTAAGACTATATCCATTAGAAAGGATAGTCACTACTGACTTTTGCTATACAACATGCCATACACATAAGCCTGTAAAACAAACATCTGATGAAACCTGGGTAATGATTCATGTGTAAGTCATAAATCATTTCTTATCTCATACAAGGTTATTTTTATATAACTATACTTCTTTCCTATTCTTAAAGAAACCTACAATGCCTGATATTATAGTTACTAATACTTAAGGTTATCCTTTTAGAAGCAGTTGAGAACAACCTGTCACCCACTCTTAAAAAACTAAAAGCAGATAATTATCAAAAGAAGTTTAACAGATGAAGCACCAAAATAAAATAAAAAAGGGGAACAACCATGAAAACTACCATAACCAAAAAAGAAACTTGTTTTGTAACCTCACTAGAAGTATTTCTTCATGCTTGCCAATATCCACAAAAATGAAGAAATTTATATACATTGGGGGGAGAGGGAAGCTAATAAAGTTCAGATCAAGCAATTTATCAGTAGCATCTTTGCTTAATATTCAAAATTCAAAAGTATTCAGAATATTCAAAAGATAAAGAATTCATCTTGAATCAAGTACCATTCCTCTTGAAGAATAAAATCAAACAATAACATTGGAAACTGGCTGCAGCATAATTATAACGATAACCATAAACCAGAGGAGGGGTCAGCAAACTTTTTATAAAAAAGGAATAGACAGTAAACATTTTAGGCAGTCAAGGCCACATGGTATCTATCATAACTACTCCTGCACTTGTAGCACAAAAATCAGTCATAAACAATACCTAAACTAATGATTGTGGCTGTGTTCCAAAAAACTTTGTAAAAACCAAAATTTGAATTTCATATTATTTTTATATACAACAATATTCTCTTTTTTCAACAATTTAAAAAGGTAAAGCTATTGTTAGTTTGTGGGCTGTACAAATCTGGCAAGCCAGATTTGGGCTCATAGACCATAGAAGATTCTTGATCCCTGATATAGAGAATTTTCATATGTCTTTAATATTTAAGGTAAATGGACCACATAATAGTGTTTTTTTTTTAAGTCAGATAACATGTAAAAAGCAATTTTGACTTTCTTCTCATTATACATTTAAGAGAAAAGTATTGTCACCAGAAAGAATATTAAATCATATGTTATTATAAGGCAGTAAATATAAACTGATTTTTAGGAGTAATCAACCACTTTAAATTGAGGCAATTTGCTAATTCAAAGTAAACAGCTAAGACATTGATATGTATTTCTGTAACCTCAGGGGGCTGTGGGGACAGAAGTGTAGAGCAAACAAAGATCGGAATTTTTAAACCATCCACTTAGATGGGACACTTGAGGTAGGAATAAATTATAAGTTAAACAAGGACTTTCTATCCTTTTCTGGCTCAAGGAAACTCAAATCTTGACCATGGCTGACAGGGGTCCCAGAATAATAGCATCCACAATGTCTAGTAGAAGCAAACAAAAATCCTCTACAGAAGATACCACCAACCTCCATATAATTTTCAAATACAAAGTTTAGGATGAAGATAACCAGTTAAACAAGGAAACAAAACGCCATGAGTGAGAACCAGCAGGAAAAGAGAGCAAGAGTAAGAAAGAGAGAGAACAGAAACAGACTCACAAAGAAATGACTAAAATTATAAGACAATAAAAAGAATATCCTATGGTCAGAGCCACGTAGGAAAATTTCAACAAGAAAGGGTTTAATGAAAAATTAAGCCAAGACAGCTCAGAAAAACCTACTCAGAAACAGGAATAGACAAAAAAAAAAAAAGTGAAAATACATTAGAAAATTAGATGATTCAAGAATATGTCCCATAGGTTTAACCTGAGCCCCAGAAGGAAAAAAGACTAAAGCAGAAGCAATATTTGAAAAGGTAAGAACCAAGATATTTTTAAAAAACTTATAACAACTACCCACAGATTCAAAAATCCTTCTAAAAACCCAATAAGGTAAAGACAATCTTCAAGAATGAAGACAAAAAAAGATATGTGAAACAGGGAAATACTGACTCCTCCAGGAGATACAGAGTGAAGGAAATTCTAAATAATGTACAAAAGGCAAAGTAAAAAGTACTCCACATTAAAGTTGAGATGCAGAAAAGGAAAACAAAGAAATTGATAAATGTACATGTAAATCTAAGTGAATACTGATTGTATGAAATAAATATACCTTGTAAGATTTTTCAAAAAACAGAACTTAAATACACCAAAACAATAGCATATAAATTGAGAAGGGATGAGATGGGGTTAAAGTGTGCCACATTATCTTGTCTAGGAAGAGGAGCACGATATTAAATTATACTATGTCTTGCTAGGTTAAGGATGAATGTCTATTTTGAGGAAAATCGGCATGAGAACATCTTCCATACCAATAATTTTGGGCATATGAACTAAACATTTAAATGTGGTTAAAGGGGTATATTTTAGGTTGTATATATGTTACTAGAATAAATGTTAAAAAAAAAAAAAAAAAAGCACAGTATAACACAAACACAGTGAGCCCTATTGTAAAAGATGAACTACAATTGATAGCATAAGTAGAATGCTACTGTTTCATCAATTGTAAGAAAGATACCACACGAATGCAAAGTGTTAAACAGAGAAAACTGTGGGTATGAAGGAGGTATATGGGGACTCTGTATTTTCATTTGAAGAAGAATTAATACCAATCCTTCTCAAATTCTTCCAAAAAACTGAAGAGCAGAATACACATCTTGACTCAGTCTTTGAGGCCAGCATTTCCCTGATACCAAAGCTAGCCAAACACCTTTCAAGGAAAGAAAACTACAAGTCTAAATCTCTTATAAATATGAGATCCTAAACCATTACTAACAAACAGATTTCAGCAGTATGTTAAAAGGATTTGACACCATGAACAAGTGTGGTTTATACCAGGAATGCAAGGGAGGCTCAACTTTATGAAAATCAATGTAATAAACCCCATTAATCAAATGAAGGAAAACCCCACATGATCATCTCAATTGATGCAAAAAAAAAGTGTTTAACAAAATCCAACAGCCTTTCTTGACAAAAACACTCAGAAATGAAGTGTTTCATTAAAGGCATAATGAAAAAACCCACAGCTAACATCACACTCAGTGGTGAAAAACTAAAAGCTTTTCCTCTAAGATCAGAAACAAGACAAAGATGCCCACTGTGTCTCATCAACAAAGTAGTAATGGAGGTTCTAGCCAGTGCAATTAGGCAAGAAAAAGAAACAAAAGGCATCCAAATTGGAAAGGAAAAAGTTATGATCTCTGTTAAGCAGATGACATGGTCTCATATAAGAAATCCCTAAGGAATTCACAAAATAACTGTTAAAATGAATAAAACATTCAACAAAGTTGTACCAACACCACAACAACTAAATATATAATGGACCTCATCAAAATTTTAAAATTTAAAAAAGCAAAAAGACTACCAAGAAAATGGGAGAAAATATTTGCAAATCACATATCTGATTAGGTATTAATATCCAGAATATATAAAATACTCCTACAACTCAATAACACAAAGGACAAATGACCCAACTTAAAAATGGGCAAAGGAGAAGAATGGACATTTCTTCAAAGATAGACAAATGACCAAGAAGCACTTTAAATGGTGCTCAATATCATTGGTCATTAGAGAAATGCAGATCAAACCTACAAGGAGATACTACATCATACCCACTAGGAAAGTTATAACTAAAAAATTATAGAAAATAACAAGTGTTAGTGGGGATGTATAGAAATTAGAATCCTGAACATTGCTGGTAGGAATGTAAAATGGTGTAGCCACTGTGGAAATCATTTTATGATTTTTCAACAAATTAAACAGAATTTCCATATGACCCAGTAATTCTACTCCTAGATATATTCCAGAAGAAATGAAAACAGGGACCCAAACAAAACAACTCAAATGTTGATTAACTGATGAATGGATAAACAAAATATGGAATATCCATACAATGGAATATTATTCAGCTGAAGAAAGGAATGAAGTACTGATACATTCTGCAACATGGATGATCCCTGAAAACATTATGTGAAATGAAAGAAGCCATACACAAAGGCCATATACTATAAGATTCTGTTTAAACAAAATATCCCAAATAGGCAGATCCACAGAGATAGAAAGTAGATTAGTGGTTGCCAGGGGCCAGGGGAAGTGTGGAAATGGGAGTGACTGCTTATCCTTTTTGGATGATGACATAGTTCTGTATCTAGATAGTGGTGATGGTTGCACAACATTGTGAATGTATTTAAAGATACTAAATTGTATACTTTAACATGGTTAAAATGATAAGTTTTATGTTACATGTATTTTACCGCAAGAAAAAAAAAAGGTACAATACTGCACACCTATTAGAATGGCTAAAATAACTTTTAAAAAATACCAAATGCTAGCTAGGTTGTGGAGATATGGGATTTCTCATATATAGCTGATGGGAATGTAAACTGGTACAGCCATTCTGGAAAACAATTTGACAGTTTCTTATAAAGTTAAACATACATTTACCATGTGATCTAATAATGATATGCCTGTGCACTTATACTAGAAAAATAAAAATTCATGTTCATACAAAAACCAGTAAACAAATGTTCATAGTAGCTTTGTCTTTAATAGCTAAAAATTGAAAACAAGCCAAATGCCCTTCAAAGAATGAATGGATAAACAAACTAGATAAATCCAAACAATGGAATATGACTCAGCAATAAAAAGGCATGGATTATTGATAAAGGGCAAAATACTTGGATGGCCCTCAAGGGTATTTTACTAAGTTAAAAAAAGCCCTTTTCAAAGGGTTATATACTATATAATTGTATTTATATAATAAACACAAAGTGACTAAGTTATAGTGCTAGAAAACAAATCTGTGGCTGCCAGGGAATAGGGCTGTTTGGGGAACAGTGTGACTATTAACAGGTAACACAAGAGAACTTCTATTGTTAATGGTGTTGTTAAAATCTTCTCTACCTTTGCTGATTTATGTCTGCATGGTTACATGAAATCTACACGTAATAAAATTTCATAGAAAAAACAGAGTGCACACAAAAAGTGATGAAATCTAAATAAGATTGTACGTAAATTAATAATATTGTGCCAATGTCAATTTCTGGCTTAGACATACTGTAGTTATGTAGGACATTGTCACTGCGGGAAGTTGGATAAAGAGTACACAGGAAATCTGTGTACTATTTTGTAACTTGTTGAAAGTCAAAGTATTTCAATATAAAAAGTTTGGTTTTTTTTTTTGGAGAAATAAGGATGTATTCAATCAACAACAACAATAAACTTGGAGAATTTGTTAGCAGCAAACCTTAACTGAAAAATACTAATACTTCCTTGGGAAAAAATAAGGTGAAAAATAATGGAAAGGGTTAATATGTGAGTAAATGTAAATTAATATTGACTGAATAACTACAATCTTGGTAGTTATCATTGATTATTACTTTGGTGGGGCCCTAACTGGGCTTGGTCAAAAGGACATTAGTAAGCAAGATACAAGCAAAGGCAGGATAAGCCTTTGTACACGGGGATTTGTCCTCTTGGAAGTCTGGCTCTTAGGATCCAGACACCAAGTAAAAAGCCCAACCTAGTCACATGAAGAGACTGTATGAAGTGAGAACAAGACATCCCAGCCTTTCAGCCCAAGTGCCAGAGATGTGAGAAAAGGCATCTTGGGTATTTCAATCTCAATCACCATCTGATGGCAGCTGAAAGATCAGCAGAAATAATGGTCAGCCAAGCACCTGTCAAAATACAGAATCATGAGAAATAGTAACATGGTAGTTGTTTTAAGCCATTATATTTTGGGATAAATTGTTATACAGCAATAAATAACAAGAACGATACAGATGTTTATTTATGTAAGAATTCATCAAGCTATATACTTAAGCTTTTTCTTATACATGCATTTTGTTACATGTATATCTAACTTTTAAAAAAATTCAACAAAGTAACACAAAAGTCAGGAGGGGGCATAAATTGAATTAACATATTCTCAGGTTCTTGAATGGTTCCGTAAGAGGGTAAAAGTATTAATTAATGTTGTACTTTGATAGGTCATTGATGCATGTAGTAGTCTCTAGGATAAATGCTAAAAGAATGACAAAGCATGTATGACTTCTAAACTAAGAGAGTAAAAATAGAAAAATAAAAAATATAAACAGATGAAATGCTCCAATTACTATATGCTCTAATGATAAAACAAAGATAGTCACACTGGATTTTTTGAAAATTCAATTCTCTGCACACATTAATCAATAGAAGACTGACATGGCTATACCAAGTCAGAAAGAGGTCACAGATTAGAGGAGACTCAAGAAGCATGACAACTAAATGCAACATGGGCTCTGGATTGGTTCCTAAAACAGAAAAAGGACATTAGTAGAAAAACTAGTGATATCTGGATAAAGTTTATAGTTGGTAAATGGTATTGTAACATTATTAATTTACTGGTTTTGATAATTGTACTATGATTATGTAAGATGTTAACATTAAGAAGAAGCTGTGTAAAGGATATACAAGAACTCTCTGAACGATTTTTACAACTTTTAAGTTAGTAAAATTATTTCAAAATAGAAAGTTTTTTTAAAAATCAGACTAGACTTTAAAATAAAAAGCATTACTACAGATATAGGGTCACTTCATAATTTTAAAAAGGTTCAATTCATAGGAAGATAGATAAATTTTAAAGTTGTAAGCTCCTAATAATATGAATTGAAAATAAATAATTAATTAAAATAATTACAAGGAGAAGCAGACCTTACAATTACATGGGGGGAGGGGGAAGACACACCAGTAATTTTCAATACAAATGCATGCACACATATACACATACAAATCAGCAAAGAAGGGAAGATTTTTAACACCACCAATAACAAATTTCATCTGATAAACACATATAAAACATGGGAACCTTCAAATGCAGAATCACAACTTCTCTCTCACACACACATAGCATTTAAAAAAAAACAACATATAGGCTCTCTCTGCCTAGAGGGGCCCACACCAAATCTTGGTATTTCCGTCTTTCTCTTCCATTTCTCAGCAAGCTCTGTTCTTTTCCTGATTTCCCAAATAAATCCATTTTACTGGCCTAACTAAACTAGCATGTTCATAAATTCTTTTACGCATCATAGCCAAGAACCTAGAGGAATCCAACACTTCTCCACCTTCATTTGGCAAGCCAGCCAGGAGAAATATAAGTGAGTGGTGCTCCCAGACCCCTGTCAGAAACTGCGCCTTTCTAGATCCCTTAGCTCCATATCTAGCAGCTGCCCAGGGATTTTCTTGGAGGAACAAAGCTGGAGGGTCCTGCATGAAGTTTCTGCCATGGATAGACACTGGGAGCTTTGCATCTAGTCTGCTTGTGCCTATGAAATCATAAATCAGATTTGGGGTTCGCCTGTTACAAATTGGAAAACGGTGAAAGCAGGCTAGTAAAATAGGGACTCAATAGATGGATCCGGAACCTGGCAAGAAGTCCACGTGGCTATCGATACCCCCAAGATGGCTGCTGGAAGACACTCACAAGATTCTGCCATCCAGAATGAGATTTCCTCTGGAAGGAGGAGAAGCCCCAGATATTCTCCAGGGGACTTATAATTGGACCCTCCTGGGGGATTGATGGGTGGGGTAATCAATCAAAACAGCAAACAGCTGGGACTCTTCCCATTCCATCAGCAGAGAGGCAGAATAACTAATGGTTCAAAAAAGCAGGTGCAAAGGCGGAATAGCTCTTTTGCCTTCTGTACCCTGCTCTCACTGTGTCCCCCCACCTGCATGGATCAACACACAAGTAAAACCTAGGCATTTGTAATCTATAATGGGAAATTGTAGTCTATAAACCAGCCCTCTTTATCACTCTTCAGCCCCTTACTCTCTACCGGGGACCCATGATCTGTTATTTTCTCCCATTTTTCTTCCCTCCCTACCTATATAAATTACTGGCCTAATCAAAAATATATAGATAGATAGATAGATAGATAGATAGATAGATAGATAGATAGATCGATCGATCGATCAGCTTCAAGCATGACCATATAAGGCTATCCAATGATCCACTCCCCAGTGAAACTGAGGAAAGTTATTTTTTTTAAAAAACAAACATTTAAATCCTCTAGATATGATCCTACAGGCAAGCATCAAATGAAGACATCTATACAAGAAAATAAAATCTATGAACATTCAGTAAGAAAGGTGAGGGTCAGTGGTATTTGAACAAAGACGGCTTCTTTTCTCCCCCTCCCACTCAGCAAGACAGACACTTACTTGACTCCAGACTGCTGCAGCCAAGAACACAGGCTCCTTCTTCCCCCGGCTACCAGCTGGAAGGCTTTCCGCCTGGGAAGATAAGAACATCAGTTTTTCATCATACCCCTAGCTATTTGTTGCTGAGGCTAAGCCCCCAGCAAGTGAAGTTGAAAAGTGGGGGCTCCCTTCTTCTGCCAAGCTCCCCCTCACGGAACCAAGGCTCTAACTTGAGAGTGGCACACTAAGAATAGTGGGGCCCTTACCCAATTTGGTGTAGCAGTTGTTCCACAACAGGAAAGGATAGCCAAGAGGTCCTCTGGCTTATCCACTCCCCTCTATGAGTGCTCCAAGAGCAGGGTGTCACTCAGAGAAAAGCTTGGCAATGTCCCCAGCTCCAGAGCCTTAGCTCAGAGATTGTTGTGGGGGTGGGGGTGGGGGTGGGGTGAGGGTGGGGGGAAGAGGGAGGAAGGCAGGCCATAAAACAGATAGTATTCTTAATCTCTTCTCAAAGGAACTGACTTCATTTGCAACAAAGCAGCATGAAGGAATTCAAAGCTAATGACACTCTTGAGAAACAGTGGAGGTTGTGGTAATGGTAATTGGGAGGAGATTCATGGATCTCATGAAGATAAAGCCTAGACTGTAGGCCTACTATTTTTCAGGAGAGAACCAGAGAGTAAGTCAGGTGGGAGGAGCCCAACTGGGATCAGAACAAACATCAAATACTGACCAAAGAAAGTGTTTCTCAAAGAAGCCAAAATTGGATTAAATTCGTTTATAGAGCAATTTACTCTTCAAGGCACTGCTGAAAACAACAGCACAATCATCCAGCAATCAGTGGAGTTTAACAGCTGGATATGGTCAGGGAAGAAATGATGAGCGTCCTACCAACATTAACATCCCAGGGTAACTGTACACATACCCAAAGCTGCATCTCCCTAAGATCCTAAGACATAACATCAAGGCTTAATATTTCCTGTGTATATGGGAGGAGAGGGGGGGACATAACATCACCAAAATAATCCACCAATCCCTAAACAAACAAACAAGTATATAACAATAACAACTCCAGAAAGGGGGAGCAGTACCCACAGTTGCTACAATATATCATCTAAAATGTCCAGTTTCTAATACAAAGTTACCAGACATGAAAAGAAAAAGGAAAGTATGACTCAAACAATGGGGAAAAAAGCAGGCAACAGAAACTGCCTGTAAGAGCAACCAGATATTAGATTTAAAAGAAAATTTGAGAAGCAGACATTATAAATATGTTCAAAACCTGAAGGAAAGCATGATTAAAGAACTAAAGGAAAAAAATAAAAAAATAAAATAAAAAAAGAAGTAAAGGAAGGTATAACAATATCACATCAAATAGAGAATACCAATAAAAGGTTAAAAAAAAATTTTTTAAAGAACCAAATGGAAATTCTGGAGTTAAAGAGTATAAGAGCTGAAATAATTCACAAGATGAGATCAATGGTAGATTTGAACTGACCGAAGAAAGAATTAGAGAACTTGAAGACAGATCAATAGAACAAGCTGAAGAACAGAGAGAAAAAAGATTGACAAAAATGAACAGAGTTTCAGAGAAATTTGGGACACCATTAAGTACACCAACATACATGTAATAGGATTACCATAAGGAAGGTTGACAGTGAAAAAAGCGAAAAATATACTGAAAGAAATAACAGCAGAAAACTTCCCACATATATTATAAAACACTAACCTATATATCCAAGAAGCTCAACAAACTCCAAGCAGCATAAATGCAAAGAGATCCATAAACAGACACATCATAGTAAAAAAGATGAAAGTGAAAGGAAAAAATCCTGAAAACAGCAAGAGAAGTTGACTCATCATTTACAAGGAAACCCCAATAAAATTACTAGCGACTTCTCAACAAAAAAAATAGAGGCCAGAAGGCTGTGAAATAACAAATTCAAAGAAAAACACCATCAACCAAAAACTCCTTATCCAGCAAAAACTATCCTTTAAAAATGAAGGTGAAATAAAGACTTACCCAGACAAACAAAATATTAAGAGAATGTATTGGTAGCAATATATTCACAAGAAATACTAAAGGAAGTTTTTCAGCCTGAAATCAAATGACCCCGGACAGTAATATGAATCCATACAAGGTAATTATGGGGAAATGGATGCAGCTCAAGTGACTGGGCTCCTGTCTGCCATACAGGAAGTCCAGGGTTCAATTCCTGGAGCCTCCTGGTGAAAGGCAAGCTGGCCCGCTCAGAAAGTTGGCACAGCAAGATGACGCAACAAGAAGAAGACATAGAGGAGAGACAATAAGAGATGCAGCAGACCAGGGAGCTGAAGTGGCACAAGAGATTGAGCGCCTCTCTCCCACTCTGTAAGTTCTCAGGATTGGTTTCCTGCTGCTGCCTAAAGAGAAGATAAGCAGACACAGAAGAACACAGAGAGCAGACAGCGAGTGCAAAAACAATGGGGGTGGGGCGGATAAATAAATAAATAAATCCTTAAAAAAAAATTTTTTAAAGGTAATTATGCAATATAAAAGACAGTAAAAATGCATCTTTCTTCTATTAATTGACTTTTTTTTTTCTTTTTTTTTTCCTTAAAGATTTTATTTATTCATTCATCTATCCCCCCCCTGCTGCTCGCGCTCGCCGGGTCAGCCAACCACGCCGTCCGGGAGGGCCTGCCCTCACCAGGAGGGCCCGGGAACCAAACCCGGGGCCTCCCACATGGTAAACGGGAGCCCCACTGATTGAGCCACAGCCGCCTCCCTATTAATTGACTTTTAAATGACTTTTAAAAAGTGACTGCATAAAATAATAGCTATATAATGTATTGCTGGGTCTATGACATATTAGGAATTTAATACATGGGTAATATATTTGCAAATAACAGCACAAGGCAATGTGGGAGTAAAACTATACTGGGCTATGGGAAGCGGCTGTGGCTCAATCGGTGGGGCTCCCGTTTGCCATGTGGGAGGCCCCGGGTTCGGTTCCCGGGCCTCCTGGTGGGGGCCGGCCCGCCCGCACGGCGTGGTTGGCTGACCCAGCGAGCACGGGCAGCAAGGGGGGGATAAATGAATAAATAAATAAAATCTTTAAAAAAAAAAAAACCTATACTGGGCTAAGGAAATGAATACAAATGATAAAGTTATAACTATAACAATGTATTATTGAGGTAGCTAGCTTTTTTTTTTTTTTTTTTAAGTACAGGGGCCGGGGTTTGAACCTGGACCTCTTATGTGGGAAGCCAGTGCTCAACCACTGAGGCACATTGGCTCCCCTTGTTATCTTAATTGATAATATATATTTACTAAAAAAGCATAAAAAGGGGGGAAAGGAAAACCAGGTACATAGGAGTAACATTTCTATATCTCAATGGAATTAAATTAGTACAAATCTGAAGTAGATTCTGATAAGTTAAAGTGTATATGGCAAATAACAACCACTAAGGAAATAACTCAAATATAGTGAAAAAATAATAACTACAGAAATTAAATGCTACATTAGAAAATATTCACTTAATGCAAAAGAAAGCAGTAAAGGAAAAATAGAGCAATAAAAATGACATGAGACATATAGAAGAAAAGCAAAATGGTAGACATAACTCCAATTATATAAATAATAACATTAAATGTTTGTGGGTTAAACAATTCAATCAAAAGTCAAAGATTATCAGACTGGATAAAAACATAATTCAACTATATGCTGTCTAGAGAAACAAATTAGATCCAAAGACACAAACAGATTGAAAATAAAAAGACAGAAAAAGACATGTAAACAGCAACTAGAAGAAAGCTGAAATGGCTATATTAACATCAGACAAAATAAACTTTAAAACGAAAAAAATTACTAGAGGTAAAGAGGGACATTTTATAATAATAAAGGAGAAATCCTTCAGGAAGATATAACAATTATATATATGCACCTAATAACAGAGCACCAAAATACATGGAGCAAAAATTGACAGATATGAATGGAGAAATAGACAATTCAACAATCATAGTTGGACACTTCAATATACCACTTTCAATAATGGATCAACTAGCCAGAAGATAACAAGGAAATAGAAAACTTGAACAACGTTATAAACCAACTAGAGATAACAGAGCTCTCCAATCAACAGTAGCAAAATAAATACTCCTCTCAAGCACACATGAAACATCCTCCAGGATAGATGATATGCTAGGCCATAAGACAAGCCACAATAAATTTTAAAAGGATTGAAGTATACAAAGTATGTTCTCTGACCACTATGGAATAAAATTAGAAATCAATAGCATGAATACAGCTCAGAAACTCAAAAATATATGGAAATTAAACACTGGAAAAAGAAAAGCAAACCAAACCTTTAGCAAACAGAAGAATGAAATTAATAAAGATTAGAGCAAACATTTTTTTTTTTTAATTAATGAAATAGAAAATACAAAAACAAGAAAAATCAGTGAAACTAAAAGCTGGTTATTTGAAAAATCAAAATTGACCTTTAAGCTAGATTGACCAAGAAAAAAGAGAGAACACTCAAATTACGAGAATCAAAGATGAAAGAGAGGACATTACTCCTGATCTAACAAAGATAGAAAGGATTAAAAAAAAGTATACAATGTATCATTGTATGCGAACAAGTTAGATAAATTAGATGAAATGGACAAATTCCTAGACAGGCACAATCTACCAAAACAGACTCAAAAAGAAATAGAAAATCTGAATAGACCTATAACAAATGACGAGATTTAAGTAATAATCCAAAAACTACCCACAAAGAAAAGCTCAGGCCCATAGGGTTTCACTGCAGAATCTTACCATGATGGTTTGAAGCTATATGAACTACAGAAAAGTATGTTTTTAAAGCTAATCCATTCCTGTGGGTATAAAGCTATTTTAAGTAGGGCCTTTTGATTAGATTACTTCAGTTAAAGTGTGGCTCAAGGTGAGTCTTAATCCTTTTACTGGAGTCCTTTATTATCAGGATGAATATGGAGAGAGAAAGAGGAAGCCAAAGAGCTAGAACAAAACCTGGAAGAGAAGGGAGAGACCAGCAGATACCGCCATGTGCCTTGCCATGTCACAGAAGAGTCCAGGATCGCTGACAGTCAGCCTTCGGGAGAAAACACCATATGACGATGTCTTGATTTGTAAGCTTATAAGCCAATAAGTCCCCATTGTAAAAGCCACCCCATTTCTGGTATATTGCCTTTGGCAGCCTTACCAAACTAAAACACTTACCAAACATTTAAAGAAGAATTAATACCAAATTCTTCACAAACTAAAGGGGCCAATTCCCAATTCATTTTATCTGGCCAGTATTATGAGCCCTATTCTAAAACCAGATAAAGACATCAAAAGAAAAGAAAACTGGAGTCTAATATCTCTTATAAATATGGATGCAAAAATCCTCAACAAATACTAGCAAGCCAAATCCAGTAACATATAAAAAGAGGTTAACACAGATAATAAGTTACACTTATTCTGCCCCAATGCCCAGTGCTCTCTGCAATTTAACACGCTGCTTTTGCAATTAATGCCCTAAACAGCCCTATCTTCTCTTTATATTGGTCTCAAGATGCAATAAATTCAAAAGAGAGAATAATACAGTATTAATAAGAGCAACTAGAATTGATTAAAGTTGTGGATTCTCTCTTTATTCTCATCAACACTAAAACTATCTCTTTAGGTGGCATGTGGAGATGAAAGTGAGTTATCCTTTGCCCATCCGCAGGCCCAGGCACGTGGGAACATATGTGATAAAATTACTTGCTAGAAGTATAAAAGCAACAAACATCACAGCAGAGAGATACAGTAACTTTGAAGGTATATATAATCACCTTAAACAAGGTAACCTAAATGAAATCTAAAAACAGAATCTACAACCAGAAAAAGAGGTTTGTCAGCATTGTAATACTGGAAAATGGAAAGTCCCAGAAGTCAAGAATGGCAATGTGATGCAGGCAATGTCCAGGAAGAGGGTACTTTAGGAAGCTAATGACAACAATTGGACTGACAGATATATCTTTATTAATATGGAAGCATCAGTCAAGGTCTAGTACCATTACCCATTTGTACCATATAAATCCCTTATTTGCTCCCCTTTGAGGTCAGGAGCAGGAGTGGGAGGAGATGGGAGGAGAACTCAATTGTTAGAAAACCCATTTCACCTGCACCTACCCTTTACTACCCATAATACTTTGTAATTACTCCAACTCTGGTTCAAGCAGTGTGGTAAAAACATTGCATATGAGGGGGAGCGGATTGGCCCAAGTAGTTGAGCTCCTGCCTCCCACACGGGAGGTCCCAGGTTCAGCTCCCAGTGCATCCTGAAAAATCAAAAACAAAACAAGCAAAACAGGTGATAGGGCCAACTCAGGGAAGCCAATGTGGCTCAGTGGTTGAGCACTGGCTTCCCTCATACGAAGTCTCGGGTTCAATCCCCAGCCCCTGGTACCTTAACTTTGCATATTAGTATGACTGCTTTATGCTGCAATTAATAAAGCAAGAAGGTGTTAGGATATATGTATACACACACTTACACATATATATGTGTATGTAAATGCAGTACTTAATAAAGCAAGACGGTGTTAGGATATGTGTACACACACTTACACATATATATGTGTATATAAATGCAGTACTGGATCCAGAATTTCTATATAAGATTTTAAGGGCAGCAATGGGTTGGGGTTGTTAAGTGGGACATAGCTTATCTTAAAGCTATGTTGGCATAACACTTCAAGTAAGATTGAAAAAACTCAATTATCCCTATCAAAGAAAGGGTCACATTTATGGCGATTACTCCTATCCATTAGTATTAGCACACAGCTAAATATATACTTAAATTAACTTCTATAAATCACCTAAGAATAAGAAAGTATTAGCTAAAAATATTAACATAGATAGGGAGCTAAGACAGTAGTCAATGAAAGCTTTTGGTAGTACTGATTAAAAGGCAGGGGGCCCAGAGTAAGAGAAAATGAACTGGACATTTCAATGGGGGCATTTAAGAATATAGGGACTGCAGTGGTGCTACAGATGAGTTTCACGACCCAAGCCACTGGCTATGACTTCCCATATCCAGACTATATTCAATCAAGGAGACAAAATTTTCAATCAAGCCATCGCAAGATGGAACAGCTCAAAAGACAGTACTCAGGGAAGCGGCTGTGGCTCAATCAGTAGGGCTCCCGTTTACCATATGGGAGGCCCCGGGTTCGGTTCCCGAGGCCTCCTGGTGAAGGCAAGCCTGCCCACACGGCGTGGTTAGCTGACCCAGCGAGCACAAGCAGCAAGGGGGGGATAAATAAATGAATAAATAAATAAAATCTTTAAAAAAAAAAAAAAAAAAAAAAAAAAGACAGTACTCATTTCAAAGTTTACAAAAAGTATTTTTATAGTCCACTTACTCAAAATGTCCAGAACTGTTTAGATATTCATCATTGCAGACATCCCTTTCCCAGCCTTTTAACCAGTATCAAAGGAGGGTCATTTTCTTCCTTTTCTCACTTATCTCTCTCCTATTCTTCAGATTTAAAGAGACAAGAGAAAATAGGAGCAATAAGAACAGTGCAGAGAAGTTTCAAACAGGTCTCTAGTTTTATGGTAAAAGTGGTTAAAAGTTAAGACAGTATGTTTAGAGATTTGAAACTCAACCCCAAAACACTACAGTAGCTGCAACTCAATACTATTATGTATCTGCACTTCTCCAGGACAACCCATCTCAGTTAATGATTTCAATCACCAACCAATGGGCAAAAGATTAAACAGACACTTTTCAACAGAATTGTGGTCTGCAAACTATTGTGTCCCATAGCCCAAATCCATCTCATGGTATGATTTTGTACAGCCTGTGCACTAAGAATGGGTTTTAAATTTTTAAAAGGCTGTTTAAAAGAAAAGAATAAAAGAAGAATATGCAAGGAAGAATTTTGTAGCTTGCAAAGCTTAAAATACAGGCAGTTCTAGCTTCACACAGTACATTACTAACTCAAATTTGTATAAAGCAAGAACGGCCTATATTTATTATCTGGACTTTTACATTAAAAGTTTGAATCCTCTGCAATAGAGAATATCCAAATGGCCAATAAACATATGAAGAGGTGGTGTTCAATATCATTAGTAATTAGGGAAATACAAATTAAAACCCCAATATGATGTTACTATATATGTACCAGAATGTCTAAAATGAAAAAAGGCAGTACTAAGTGTTGCAAGGATTTAGAGGAACCAGAATTCTCATGCACTGCTAGAACTAGTGTAAACTGACACAACGAATTTGAGTAACTTTTTGGTAGTATATACTAGAACTAAACAACTGCATATCCTATAATACAACCATTTCACCCAAGAGAAATGTATACATAGGTTAACCAAAATACTTACAAAAATGTTTGTAAGCATCCCTATTGGCAAATCATCAAAACCTGGATCACATACTACACAGCATGAGAATGAACAAACTAATGTTACATAACTTGTATGACTCCCACAAACACAATACTGAGCAAAAGAAGTCAGACACAAAGGACTATATGAGTCCATTATAAATTCAACAGGAGATAAAACTCATCCATAATGTTAGAAATCAGGACAATGGTTACCTTTGGAAAGGGGACACAAGTAAGCCTTCTTTCTTGATCTAGGTACTAGTTACATGGGTATGTACACTTTGGGAAATTTTGGTGAGCTGTACACTTATGAGTCGTTCACTTTTCTGTATGCATATTAAAATTTAAAAATTAACACACTAAAAATTTTTCTATAAATTCTATGCCTTTGAAGGAAAATTGTGTACATTTCCCTGTCTACCTTTCTGATTTGCCATCATCTTTTACCAATGAGATATCTTAATTCCTATTACATTACATATTAAATTCAGCTTTGTTTTAATTAATTTTATCAGCATATTATTGCATAGGATATTCATGATTATTTGAACATTTCAAAGAGAAATTTTGAAAAGCCGATAATTTGTGATAGTATGCTAAAGTTATATGCGGTTAAAAGAAACATCCTTGAAACATAGCTTTTTTTAGTTTGGTTTGGTTTTGGCCCTTTGTTTTGGCTTACCTTTGTCTAATCTGTGATTTAATCTGCATAAAATGGTCAAAGGGGCTTTTCAAAAAATCTAAACTTGTGAAGTGTTGCTTCTTTCTACCATCTTTGTCTAATAATGCCGCTATCTTTGTTTATTGTTCCTGCCATCCCAGGAACTTGAAGTACTTCACAAACACTGCTGGGTGGTGTCACTCTCTAGTCAGAAAAATGTGAGCCCGCAGACATTATGAACCAAAAAAACTGTTAACAGTAGCTTTCTAGAGCACGGCTCAATGTAACTAAAAAAGCACCGCACTCTACCCAAACTTACAAGTATGAGAACTGAAATGAAAAACGAGTAAAACGATTCCCTCAAGGGCACAGAGTCGATCAGAGGTTGAACGAGGACCTGAACCCTCTAACAGACCGCGACTTAAGGAAAAAACAAGCAAACTAAAACCTACACCCTTAAATAAACGCTAAGCCTGATCTCTTTTAAGAGGAAATAGGAAAAGGCGCCGCCCTGAAAGTTTTTAAATTTCACCTGAGGACCCCACGACGCTGACCTTGGAGTACACCCCATCCTCCCGGCCGCGCGCGGCCAACAAACATTCCCTGGGTGCAGATTCCGAGCGGCCCTTGCTTCTTCTACTAAGAGGCTGCGGCCGGAAATTCCAGGGCTGGTCTCTGCCCACTCTACCCTTCTTCGGTAGCCCAAACCTCCCAGCACCTCGTTTACCTGAGATGCGCACGGCACCTCCCGGGTAACCGGCTTGGCACACTCCCCCACTTTCTCAAACCAGAGTCGCAGCCACAGCGTCAGCCAATCGCCGCTCTCTCACCGCCTCTGGGCTCCGGGTTCACCCGCGCGAGAAGGCTCGCGCGTAGTAGAACGATCGGACGCTGCGCGGTGGGGGAGGGGGCAGAAAGCACGCACCGGGCATGCGCTTGCCGCGCAGCTTGGGCCACAGGCGGAGCTACTTGGAGAGGGAGGGAGCTTGGAAAGTCCTCAGTAGACTTTGGCGGATAAAAGGACAGTGTGTGGTGTTTTTTTGGTGGCTGCTTGGGTGGGGCGCTGAGGTTGAGTCCGAGACGACAGGCCGGTTCTGGGAGAGTGAAATATTGCCTGGACAAAACCTGATCTGATTAGAAGAGGGAAAACACTTGGTTATAAACGCGTCTTGAAAAAAGAAAAAAAAAAAAAAAATGCGTCTTGTGGCCTTTAACTTTATGGAGTCTCCACCTGAGCTGGCAGCATCATGGTGTGAGGATGTGCGCGCGCGCGTGTACGGTTCTGTGTGTGGTTGGGGGAGAGAAAGGGGGGTGAGAACGAGGCGGGGCAGGACGGATGGGAAACGGTGTGTAAAGTCCTCAATTCATCTTACCTCAGAGTTGAAACATGAAAGAACTGGAATAATTAACTACTAGTAATTCAAATATGGTTTTCTGGTTCCACGGAATAAAGTACTGCTTTTATAAATGTCACTTCTATCTCCTGTTACTCAGTAATCGTTCAGACATGAAATATTTTTTGAGCATATGCCAGGTACTCTTCTAGATTCTGGATAATAAACGTTTTTTTACACATCTCTAGGTATAACATGAAGTAATGATGGGTTACTAAGTTAGTGTGATTAGATGTTAATGAAAGGAACATTGACTTATACTTTAGTAGCTAGGGAGTGAAAAAGAAAAGACATGAAAAATTGGATGTGAATTAGTTGAAACAAAATATAATACTCACAAAATCCTGGCTATTATTTATGCTGTAATGAAGGAACAGTGCTCTGAGGTGCTTTGCTATAGATTTAAGCTTTGAATTGCATTTTTGCCAGTCAGGGTCTGAATCAGATAGTTATGGACATAAACAAGTTACCATAAAATCATATGAAACAAAAAGAAGGGTGGCGTAATTTGTCACATGGATGGGAAGGACCTTCAACCAGGAAGAATAGCTTTGTGCAGAAGTTGAAGGCCAAGTCAAACTATGTATAAAAAAAGGAGAGAAAGTTGCTTTTCTAGCAAGGGAATAACCAGAAATAAGAAGAGATAGTGACTATAACATTGAGAAATTTCAAAGCAAATAATGAACTGGTAGGGTAAATTTAGAGAAAGAGATTTTACTATTTTTCTTTAGGTAAAGGAACATCAACCCTAGTTTTTTAAAAGTTCATTATCTGGATGCTGAAAGTCTCCAGAGTAAAGACAAATCAAATGTTTTTTTTCTTTTTTCTTTCAGTAAATTGTTTTTTGTCCCGTCCCCCCCCCCCCCCGGCTTTTTATGCAATGAGTTCCAACAATAGGCCTTCTGCCTAGTCCTTCCTCCCAGTTACCTGAGGTAGGTAGCTCTTTTCCTAAGTTTTTCACACCACAATAGCTAATTTATTCCCTCCCCTCTCCACTACCACCATCATCCACTTAGCAGTTTGATATTGTTTATGAATTCCAAAAACAGATTTTGGATTGTGTTTGTAAACTGGTCTGTTCCTCTGGGTGTATTAAATTGTATTAAATTCAGAGGTTTCACTTTTACTTGATTAAATAATGATTAAGGCTTTGATTAGGCCACGTCAGTAGGACATTGAGTCCCTGCGCCCTTGGTGGGCAGTGACTCACAGAGGAAACAACTGGGCAGAGGAGTTAGTTGGAGTTTTTGATGCTGGAGCCCTGGAAGTAAATACACAGAGAAGGAGAACACAGAGAAGCAGATAGGAAAGAGAGAAGGCTCCATTAGACAGGGCAGAGGCCCTGGGAAGAGAGACAAGCTGTTCCCCAGATAGTTTGCAGCTGCATATTTTAGAGCTCTGAGCAGCTGAGTCCAGAGAGAAACAAGCCCCAGAAGAGAGAAGAGACTTATCCTAGCCTACAGCTGATATTGGAAGAAGCTGGGACCGTGGAGCCTTAAGAGGAAGAAGGTAGGCTGAACCCTCACAGACATCTCCCACCATCTTGGTCCAATACGTTTCCAATGACTTTGGGTGAGAAAGTACCTCTTACGGTACCTCAAGTTGAACTATTTAGGGCTTTGTGACAGTAAGCTTCTACCCCAAATAAATACCCTTTATAAAAACCAACCGATTTCTGGTATTTTACATCAGCACCCCTTTGGTTGACTAATACAATACACATACACATTTCTTCACTCTCCTTCCTGCTAAAAGTTGCCTATCTATAAGAAAGGGAAGAGAACCGTAAGAGCTTTCTTTCCTCCTTTCAAGTCCTCATCCCCCCTATAACTTGGACTTTTGCAGAAATATGGATGAGAATGAGAGGGAAAAGAATATGAACCCCTCTTTCATTATAGGGAGCAAAGGAATGGCATATCAGGAATACTCTCAAGTCCACAAATATCAGACTCAAATGTGCCAGGCACTCTCTTTGATTATGGAAATAAAGTAATGAATGAAAACTATGCACACTATTAGCTGAGAATGCTATGTAAACTAATAAATGCCTTTGAGAGAGGGAGGCTTAGAAATGAGGAAGACAGAATCAGGGAATACCTGGAGTAGGTAATGCCTGAGTTTTCTAGAAGGATGAATAAGTGGAGCCAGGTGAAGAGGTGGGAATGGGGGTGCTGGGAGAAGGGATTCCTTGCAGATGAATCAGTATGAAGAGGAGATATGGCAGGGAATTGTAAGCACTTTAGTATTACCACAATATAGAATTTAAGGAGAAAAGTTGTGGAAAATAGAGTTGGAGAGATTATGGGGGGGCCTTTCATTTCAAGTACCATGGACTTGATTCTATAGTTATTGGGAATTGAAAGTTAAACATGGAAGTGATGTGATCAGAGTTGCACTTGGGATAAATCATTCTGTTGTTAATTTGGAGAATGAATTTCAGAATCAAATTCTCAAGGTAACAATAATACTTAATCCAGGTGAAAAATGTCAAAAGGTATGAGATAGGACAGATTAGATGGAAAAGGTTGGATTTATAAAGGAAGAAATAAGATTTGCAGAATTTAGTAAAGGAATGGTTGAGAGAGAGGGAGTTGATGATATTAGACAAATGAGTGAATAAGTAAGTTCAATTTTGAATAGATTGGGTTGAGTTGTTAGGAAAATATCTAAGAGGAGCTTTCCAGCAGTCCATTAGACATACAACTTGAATTCAAGGAAATGGTCTTACTAGATAAAAGACATGGGAATAATTAGTATAGAAGTGATAGTTAAAGCTACTATTAAAATTTCAAATCAAGTCCCATAGTATTCTAATGTATTGTAGTAACCCTGTTATAAACCATCTATCTAAGGATTATGGTTTATTTCTTTTAAGTTAATATACTTTATTTTTAGAATCAGTTTTAGGTTCACAGAAATGTGAGATGGTAGTGAGTCTCCACATACCCAATCTTACCACCCCTCTCACAGTTTCTCCTATTAGTAATATCTTGCATTAGTGTGGTACTTTTGTTACAATTAATGAACCAATATTGATTCATTATTATTAAGTAAAATCCATACTTTACATTAGGGCTCACTCTTTATGTTGTACAGTTCTATGGGTTTTAACAAATGCATAATGTAATCCCCCATTACAGTAGCATACAGAATAGCTTCACTGCCCTAAAAATCCCTTGTGCTCCACCTATTCAACCTTCTCTCCTTCAACCCCCACTAAAACTCTGGCAAATACTAATATTTTTACTGTCTCTATAGTTTTGTCTTTTCCACCATGTCACATAGTTGTAATCATAAAGTATATAACCTTTTCAGATTGGCTCCTTTCACTAAGCAATATACATTTAAGGCTTCTCCGTGTCTTTTCATGGCTTGATAGTTCATTATTTTGTTTCATTCTCTACTCTTTATAGCTGAATAATATTCCATTGTATGGATGTACCACAGTTGTTTATCCATTCGCCTTTTAAAGGGCATGTTGTTGCTTGCAGTTTGGGCAATTATAAATAAAGTTGCTATAAACATTCATTACAGGTTTTTGCATGGACATACAGTGTCAAATAATTTGGGTAAATACCTATGTATTAGTCAGCCAAAGGAGTGCTGATGCAAAATACCAGATATTGATTGGTTTTTATAGAGGGTATTTATTTGGAGTAGAAGCTTACAGTTACCAGGCCATAAAGCATAAGTTTCTTCCTTCACCAAAGCCTGTTGCCACGTGTTGGAGCAAGACAGCTGCCGACGTTTGCCAGGGTTCGGGCTTCTTGGGTTCCAATCTTCCCAGGGCTCCATTTCTCTCTGGGCTCAGCCCCTCTGGCTCCTCCACAAGGTCAGCTGTGGACTATGAGGCTCTCTAGGCTTTGCCTCTCTCCACAAGGCCAGCTGTAGACTATCAGGTTAATAGCTCGTCTCTTCCCAGGGCCTTCTCTCCTTCCTCACCACCAAGGTCCTCTGTCTGCTTGCTTCCCCAGGCTCCAGCATTAATATTCCAACATCAAATCTACTCCAACTCTGTCCTTTGCCATGTCTTTTTATCTCTAAGACCCCACCCACCAAGAAGTGGGGTTCAACACCCTACTGACATTGCCCAGTCAATGCCCTAATCATAACTTAATCATGCCCAGATTAACAGACCAGTTTACAAGCATAATCCAGTATCTATTTTTGGAATTCATAAGTATATCAAACTGCCAAACTGCTACAACCTACAAGCATGATTACTGGATTCCATTATGTGGCTCAAGCAATTGGCCACCCACCTACCACATTGGAGGTCCCAGGTTCGGTTCCTGGTACCTCCTAAAAAAGACAAGCAAGACAGCGAGCTGACAGAATGGGCTGACACAGAGGGCTGGCACTGTGAGCCAATGCAACAAAATGATGCAACAAGATGATGCAATAAGATGACACAAGAGACACAACAAGCAGGGAGCAGATGTGGCTCAAGTGATTGGGTGCCTCCCTCCCACATGGGAGGTCCCAGGTTTGGTTCCCTGTGCCCCCTAAAAAGAAGATGAACAGACACAGAGAGCAGACGGTGAGTGCAAACAATGGGGGATGGGGGGAAGAGGTAAATAAAGAAAATAAATCTTAAAAAAAAAAAAAAGATTATGCTTAACTATGTAAGAAACTGCCAAACTGTCTTCCCACCAGCAATGAATGAGCATTTCTATTGCTCCACATCCTCGTCAACATTTAATATTGTCATTTGCTTTTGGATTTTAGACATTCTAATAGGTATACAGTAGTATCTCATTGTTTTAACTTGCAATTCCTTAATAACATATGATGTTGAGCATCTTATTTGCTGTGTATCTTCTTTGGTGAGAAATCTGCTGAGATCTTTTGCCCATTTTGTAACTGGGTTGTTTTCTTACTGTTGAATTTTAAGAATTCCTTGTATATTCTGGTTACATGTTCTTTATCAGATATGTGATTTGCAAATACTTATTCCCAATCTGTGGTTTGTCTTCCCGTCCTCTTTATAGTGTCTTTCACAAAGCTGACATTTTTTATTTTAATGATGTCCAACATAAATTTTTTCTTTCATGAATTGTGCTTTTGGTATTGTATCTAAAAATTCATCACCAAGCCCAAGGTCACCTAGATTTTTTCCTGTGTTATCTTTTACAAGTTTCATAGTTTGTATTTTACGTTTAGGTCTCTGATCCATTTTGAATTAATTTTTGCGAAAGGTATGAGGTCAGTCACTAGATTCATTTATTTCTGTATGTGGATGTCCATTTGTTCCAACACCCTTTGTTGAAAAGACTATCCTTTCTTCATTGAGTTGTCTTTGCTCCTTTGTCAATTTCCAGTTTATATTTGTGTGGGTCTATTTCTAGATTATCTATTCTGTTCCCTTGATCCATTTGTCTATTCTTTCACCAATACTACACTGCCTTGATTATTGTGGCTTTACAATAAGTCTTGAAATTGGGTAGTGTCAGGCCTTCAACTTTGTTCTTTTTCAGTATTGTTTTGGCTAAAGAATAGCTTTAGTCAGATCCAATGGGCATCACTGGAGCATGAATGCAACACAGCATTGGCCCTATGTTGAGGAAAGGAGATCAACATTTGTACCTCCAAGTCAGTCAGTCATTAGCTGAGGGCTGCCCCTGTGATTGGGATGTAGGGGAAGGTGACACTTGTACTCTTCCAGGCAAGAAAGGTGATGGGTGTGATTTCTCAAGCTTCTCTTTGAATCAGAGAAATTTTCTAGAAAAGGGATTAGCAATGAGTACTTTAGCAACAACAGGCACTGCAGCTGGGGGATAGATGGGCCAGTTTGGTGTAGGAGAATCTGGGCAAGGCAGAAACAGCATCCACTACAATAACTTTGAGACCCTTATCATGAGAAGAAACTAGCCATGGGAAAGACCAGGGGGAGAATGTTTCATAAGAAAACATCAAGTACAAAATCCCTAAGGTAGATCAAATGACATATTCAAGGATCAGAAAGAACACTATTGTGTATGGATCAGAATGGGTGAGGGACAAATAGTATGAGACAAGGGCATAGTAACAGGCCATTTATACAGATTTTCAGCAGAATACTGTCATGACCTAATATATATTGTTAAAAGATTTGCTGAATATTGAATGGACACTAAGAGAACAATTAGGAAGCTATTCCGTGTAGTCCATATAAAAGATACTGTGGATGGGACTAAGATGGAGGTAATGGAGATAGAAGTGGACAGAATCAGGATATATTTTGGAGATAAATTCACAGCCTATGCTGATGGACTCAATGTGGAGAAATTAAAAACTTTGAAATCAGGGGTGACTCCTATGTTTTAGTTTGAACTATTAAATTAGATGGATATTGATGCCATTTTGCAGAAATTGGAAATATAGGAGGGAAATTAGGTTTGAGGGGAAGCATTCAAAAGTTCAGTTACGTTTGAGATATCTCTTTTGACACCCAAGTGGAAATGTGTATCAGGAGATGGATATATAATCTTGGAGCTCAGGGGAGATTTCATGGCTGGAAATACAAATGGGGGAGTCATTAGCATATAGATATTATTTTTAACTAAGGGCCTAGATAAGATCAAGTGAGGAAAGAATATAAATAAACGAATTGAGTGCAAACCCAACCTCTGGGGCACTCTTAAATATAGAAGTCAGTTATAGGAGGAGGAGTCAGCAAAGAATACCAAGAAGATGAGCCAATAAGGTAGGAAGAAATCCATAAAAGTATCATGTTCTCGAAGCCAAGAGAAGAAAGTATTTTAAAAGAGAGAGAGTGGTCAATATTTTCAAATATTGCTGGGAAGTTGAACAAAAATGAAATTGAAGAGAAACCATTGGAGTTTGTGATTCAAAAATGGTTGGTGACACTGATAAAAATAATTTCAGTTATTGTGATTCAAGCAATGGAAGAAATTATAACCGTGAGGTGGAGCCAGTGGCCACTAGACGCTTTCGGGGCAGGGAAGGGAAAAGCAGTTGTAATACAGGTGCTTTTTCAGGACTTGGGAATTATCCTGAGTAACATTACAATGACAGATATAGGACATCTTACATCAGCATATAACATGCAGAACTGTGTGGGAGAGAGTAGGGTCTACAATGTGAACTATGGTCCATGTTTAGTGGCAAAGCCCCAGGATGTGTATATCCATTGCAGGTGATGTGCCACACTAATGAAAGATGTTTATGTGGGATGTTATGGGAGGTGTGGGAGGTGGGGAACATGGAAATCCCTGTAATTTTTGTGTAACATTTATGTAATCTAAGCATCTTTTAAAATATATATATTTAAAAAGTACAATGTAAAGTATAATCCATCCTTAGTGGCAGTGCTCCAAAATGTGTTCATCAAATGCAATGAATGTACCACAGTAATGAAAGAAGTTGTTAATATGGGGGAAAGTGGGAGGTGGGGGGAGTGGGGCATATGGGAATACCTTATATTTTTTTATGTAGCATTTTATGTAATCTAAGTAGCTTTTAAAAATAAATAAATAAATAAATAAATAAATAAATATTTTTAAAGTTAACAGCAAATAATAATAATAATAATTTCAGTGAATTGGTCAGAAGGGAATCTAGTTTAAAGTGGGTTGAAGAGAACAAGAAATAGAAAATGCTGTACAGCTACTTCTTTTGATATGTATCTGTGATGGGGAACAGAGAATTGGTTCATAGACAGTACATTTTCTAATATTTTCCATGTGGGAGATGGGCATGCAACCGCTTGAGCCACATCTACTCTCAACAGTAAGTTTCGAGAGAGTATGTTGGAAAGATAAGAGATGTTGTTAGTTTGCTGATGACAAGATCCAGGAGTGAAAGAAAGTCAGGAGCTTGGTAAAGAAAAGATCATAGGTGAGGGACCAGATCTTGAAAGACAATTCTCCATGTGCCTCTTGCATCTCTGCATGCTTTTTAGTAACTTTTGTTCTGGACTATCTTTTCAAGGATATTTTTATAGCAAATAATTTTGGAAGACAGAGATAATGTCTCCCTCCAATGTAGAGGGCATATTTGTTTCTTGACTAGTATAAAATAGATACTGTCTTCCTCTGGAGTAAAGGTTGGACAAATTTGTTAATAGCCTCCTTGTAAGACCAAGGATTTTCTAAGTTCTAGCTTCCTCAGCTCTGACATAAACCCACCATGTGTGCAGCATCCACCTGGGCCTGCATTTGCGTTGCCTCCACGTGACTTGGTGTGGGAAAGAGGGGCCAGGTAGAACCGATGAAAACATGAAGCTCATGCTGTGCCATGATTAATAAAGTTTTTTGTCTCTGACTCAGATGTCTCATGTCTTCTGTCAGCATCTATAAAACTGTGGTAGGCTAACTTGTGAGCTTGGAACTAGGGTAAAATCTCAGATCTTTCACAGTTCTTGACGTCAGAGTTTTGAATGTGTCATCCATATTGGCCATCCACAGAGAGTTAACCTGAAGTAGAAAGATGAATAGGGGTGGTGATGTTATGATCTGAACTGACAAACTTCAAAGGAGGTGTATTTTTTTTTAACTTTATTTTGTACATTTAATAATTGAAAACATAAGCAATTAAAAACTAAAAAGTAAACACAGATGAATAAATATATACATTTCTCAATTAAATGTAATGGATACATGTAAATTTTTTTGTTGTTGTTTTGTTTTTTGTTTGTTTTTTTGTTTGTTTTTTTGTGAATCAAACAATATATTACACAATATATTTGATTCATAGTAATGCATTCATACAGTATGTGTCCATTTGTGTCTGGCTTGCTTCACTCAACATAATATCCTCCAGGTTCATCCATGTTGCCATATGCTTTATGACTTCATTTCTTCTTACAGCTGCATAATATTCCATCGTGTGAATAGACCACAGTTTGTTTATCCATTCATCTGTTGACGGACACCTAGGTTGTTTCCAACTTTTGGCAATGGTGAATAAGGGAGGTGTATTTTTTAAGTAAAAGTAGCAGAAATAGTGTTTTTTTTTTTTTTTTTTTGGTCTTTATAAAGGGTATTTATTTGGGGTAGAAGCTTACAACAGAAATAGTTTTGAATGGAGAACCAGAAGACACCCACCCCACCTCCAGATGAGATGTGATCATGTGGGAAATAAAACCTTCTCCTGAGAGGGAAGTAAGGAAATTAGAATACTTTTCAATTAGAACAAGAAATAGAAGGGAACACTCAGGGACAAGGTTTTGTTAATGATAATCAGGAGATGATTATCAGGAGACTAGCAGGAGAATTTGAGAGAGTGGAGAGGGCTCTGATTTGGGGACAGGTTAGGAGATGTATAGAGAAGGATGCGGATAAAAGTTTGAGTGACAACAGAAGGAAAAAGGGATGTGAGAGTCAAAGAGGATCATGAATAAGATAGACTATTGAGTTACCAGAGAGATAAATAAGGAGAAATGGGCACGGCATGGCGTTCAGTGGAGATGTGTAGACTAGAGATAGGAGGCATCACTAAATAGAAGATAACCAAAGCTGTGGAAGTTATGACCAAGGGATTGTCTGTAGAATAATAAGAGAAGAGGCCATAGAATGAGAACTCCAACATTTAAGTGTCAGGTAGAGAAGGACTAACCTTCAAAAAAATAAAGGGGGTAAAGAGCAAAGAAGTGGGAGGAAACGTTTTTAAATGGGGAGTGTTAAAAATCAAAGAAAGAGTAGTCCCCATTCCAAAAAACAAGGAATATCTACAACTGCAAGCAAAACAATTCCTTCTACCTGCCCCATAATACCTAAGCCCCTCATAGCCTGAAGCAGTCGGAGTGGATATCATTCCAAATCCATTAAGATTGAAGAATGAACAAACATAAGAGGGGAGTGTAACCATGGACCAAAGTAGCTTTATTGATATTGTAATTATCTTGTGTTAAGAGACAAACCTGTAACATTGATATAAAGATAGTGGTTGCCAGGGGTTCATAAGAGTGGGGGAGGGATGAATAAATGGAACACAGGGCTTTTTTAGGGCAGTGAAATTTTTCCATCATACTGCAATGATGGGCACACAACATTATACATTTGTCAAAGCATATAAAACTGTACAGACAAAGTATAAATCACAATGTAAACTAAAGAATTTGGTTAGTAGCAATGCTTCAATATTGGTTCATCAATTTAAACAAATTTACCACACTAACGGTTTCTTTGTGCTTAGCAATTTAGTTTGCATTTTATCTTTTTATTTTTGCATTTTGCTATAAGCTGCAAGGATAAGCTAGGCCACATTTTTTCCACATTTACTTTGGAAATCTCCTCAGCTAAATGTCCAAGCTCATCATTTTCAAATTCTGACTTCTATCAAATATCAGTAGTCAATTTTGGCAAGTTCTCTGCAACTTTAAAACAAGGGTCACATTTTCTCTAGTTTCCAATAATAGTTTCATCATTTCCTTCTAAGGCCCTATTTGAAACAACTTTTGGGTCCATATTCCTACCAACAATCTCTTCAAAGCAATCTAGGCCATTTCTATCAAGCATCTTACACTTCCTCCAAAAAATACCCCTTACCCATTTATAAAACCGTTCCAGCATTTTTGGTCATTGCAGCAGCACAACTCCACTCTCCTGGTCCCATTTTCTGTTTGTTTGCCAAATGGCTGCTCATGCAAAGTACTAGAAATGGGTGGGCTTTTATAAAGGGGATTTATTAGGGGTAAAAGCTTATAGTTTCAAGGCCATTAAAAGTCCAAACCAAGGCACCATAAAATGTGCTTTCTCACCAAAATCAGTAACTGTAGATTCTGTTGTCTGAGCATGTGGCAGAGCAAGATGGTCATCAATCTCTGCCAGGTCTCAGCCTTCCCCTCTGAGTTTACCATCTCTTTTTTCTTTTAAATGTTTTATTTATTTTTAATGAAACTTTAGATTACATAAATGTTACATCAGAATTATAGGGGATTCCCATATGCCCCACTCCCTCCCCACCCCCCCCCCACTTTCTCACATTAACAACATCTTCCATTAGTGTGGTACATTTGTTACAATTGATGAACACATATTGAAGCATTGTTACTAACCTGGAATATAGTTTACATTATAGTTTACACTCTGCCTCACATGATTTTATAGGTTTTTAACAAAATGTATAATGGCCTGTATCCATCATTGCAATGTCATGCAAGACAATTCCAATGTCCCGAAATGCCCCCATGTTACACCTATTCTTCCTTCTCCCTCCTCAAAGAACCTCTGGCGGCTACTGCCTTTATATCAATGATAGAAGTTCTTCCATTGCTAGAAAAATAATAAGTCTATAATAGAATGATGATAAGTCTATTTCAGTTCTGTCACCGTCTTCTCTTGAGCTGCTCTGTGGGCCCAGCCTCATGGGGGCTTTGTGCTTAAATGGTCCTCTAGTCCACTCTCACTTGGCAGGATCAGAAATGGTGGCTTCTTTTTCCTGTATTTGTGTGTCTCTTTCTCTGTGTCTCCATTTTTATTAGACCCAGTAAGAGGGTGGAGACTCAACATGAATCATGCCCCACGGACACAGACCAATCAAAAGCCCTAAATTGATCTTATCAAATAACATAATCAAAGGACCCTCAATAGAATTTAATGCAATCAAAGGATATCACACCCACAGGAAAAGGTTAGTTTAAAAACATAATCTTTCTTTTTTTGGGATTCACAAAATAATCTCAAACTGCCACATAGGAGAAACTGTGTTTGGGTGTGGGGGGTTATATGGGAATTTCTATATCTTTGGTGTAATTGTTCTGTAAATCTAAACTTCCCTAAAAATAAAGTTTATTATTACGAGTAATAAGAGTAGTGAACTATAAAATGCTGAGTGTTCAAGTAAGATAAGAACTTAAAAATATCTAAGTAGAGGAGAAAATTAAAGTTTGGAGAGTACAACATTTAAAATAATGGCTAGTAATGGCAGTGTCAGAACTAGAACCCAGACTGACTCTCTGTCCCTCTGCTTCTTCTGTACTTTATGCTTACTGTCACTGTAGTTATAAATATCTTCCCATTTTCATATTTTAAATACAATTTCAAATATTAGTGTAGTATGAAGCGCAATACACAAATCTGATCTAGCATATGCCAAGACCCTAACTAAAATCCTTTGATGGTTACCATCCACTATAAACCTTCATGATGAAATCAAGGCTCTTCAGTCTGATATGGCCTCTATTCTAGCCTCACGTTTGGCTAACTACTTGGATAAACAGGTTAATGATCTCTTAGGCTAATGAAATGTGTAAAGCTATAAATCAAAAGATTAATGATTAGTTTTTAATTTCTCTATCTCACAGCACTTAAGTAGTTGTCTCCTAATAATGCCAACATTGTGCCTGACTCTAGAACCTGCAAAAGAGCTAAATCAGGAAAAAGGTGTTTTTTTTTCTTTTAAAATCTATGGGCCTCATTTTTAAAAATTACATTTTAAGACTAATAGGAGAAAATAATTTAGGTTACATGCTATAGCAGACCTATTGCTTTCTTCTTACTGGCAGAAACACAATTTTTTATGTGTCAAATCGGCTAAGCTATAGTACTCAATTATTCAACCAAACACTAATCTAGGTGTTGCTGTGAAGGTATTTTTTAGATGTACTTAACATCTACCATCAGTTAACTTTAAGGAGATTGTCAGTGATAATTTGCTTGGGCCTATTCCAATAAGTTGAAAGGCCATAAGCACAAAACTGAGGTTTCCCTGAAGAAGACGAAATTGCACCTGTGGAACGGAGCGTCAGCTACTATCTGACAGTTTCTGGCCTGCCTTACAGACTAGTCAGCACACACAATTGCATAAATGAATTCCTTGAAATAAATCTATTTATCTGACATCCCTTGTTGAAGTTTGCTAAAGGCTGTCAAGGCAATATGCCAGAAATGGATTGACTTTTACAATGGGGATTTAGTAACTTAAAAGCTTAAAATCCTGAGGCTGTGGAAATGTCCAAATCAAGTCTTCATGAGGCAATGTATTTCCCCAAGCTACAGCTGTGGGTGATCAGACACATGGAGTTGTCAGCTTGTCTCTCCCCACTCTTCCAGGCATGGTTGCCTTCAGCTTTTGGCTTCAGTGGCCACCTCTCAGCTTCTGTGTTCTGTTGATTTCAGTGTCTGGCTCCCTTGGCCTTCTCTCTCAGCTTCTGGAGGTTTCTCTCTATCTCTGCAGCCTTTTTTCTCTGTATATTTATCTCATTTACAAGGCACTCTAGTAAGAAGATTAAGACCATCCTGGGCTATGCTTTATTAGAGTGATCTAATCAAATGGCCTTTAACTGAATCTAATCTAATCAAAAGTTCACAGTAGGTTCATACCCACGGGAATGGACCAATTTAAGAACACAATTTTTAGGGATCCACAAAAGACTCAAACTACCACATCTGTCTGTCTATCTATCTATCTATCTATCTATCATCTATCTATATCTAACTATCTCTCTATCTAGCTTAATCATCATCATCATCTATGTACTTATCTATTTAGATAGTTAGGTTTAGGTACAGGTACAGGTACAGGTACAGGTATAGGTATAGGTATAGTTATAGGTATGGGTGTAGATCTAATGGTTCTTTTTCTCTGGTACAACCCTCATTGATACACTTATCTGGCCTTGTAGGCATCTGATTGGGCCATTCTTGGAAAAGAAGAATGAAATTGAGGAAACTAACCCTGCTTTTCATCTAGACATATTTGAGAAATAGCAACATCAAGGCAACTTTCTTTTTTATTAAATTACATATTTGAATGTGGTTAAAGGGGGAAATTTTAGGTTGTACATATGTTATTAGAATAAAAGCTAAAAAGTAAAAAATCCATGGAACTGCACAACACAAACAGTGAACCCTAAGTTAAACCATGGGCTATACTTAACATACAACTATAAAAATGTGCTTTCATCAGTTGTAGCAAATTTATCACTACAATGCAAGGTTTTAATAATAGGGTAGTATATGAAAACCCTGTATTTTGTGCATGATTTTTCTGTAAACCCACAATTTCTCTAATTTAAAAAAATTCTAAAAAGTGTTTTAGTTTGCCAAAGGGCTGCTGATGCAAAGTACCAGAAATGGGTTGGCTTTTATAAAGGGGATTTATCTGGGGGAAAAACTTACAGTTCCAAGGCCATGGTGCTTTCTCACCTAAGTAAGCTACTGTTGATCCTGTTGTCCAGCCACAAGGCAAAATCAAGATGGCCTCCATCTTCTGCCTAGGTTTCTGCCTTCCCCTCGAGAATCTGCTGTGTCTTGGAGCTTGACTGTGGGCAACCAGGCATAGGGCTTGTCTCTTTCCAGGCCTCCTCAATCAGTCTCAGCTGCTCCGCTTTCTTCCTGATTTCAGCTGCAAGTTATCAGCTATATGGCTCATCTCTCCCTAGTCCTTAGGTTTTTGAGCCTCTCAGGGCTTCTCTCCTTGCAGCTAAGCTGTGGGCAACACTAAAGTCCTTTCTCACACATTGCAGGATCAAATATAATATGGCGGCTCCCTTTTTCTGTGTCTCTCTGTATTTCCATTTATATCAGACCCAGCAAGAGGGGAGAGACTCAACCTGAGTCACGCCACACTGACGTAGTCCAACCAAAATCCCTAATGCAATCTTAACAAGTAATCTAATCAAAGCCCCCTAAACTGAATTTAATGCAAACAAAGGGTACCATACCCACAGGATTAGTTTAAGAATATAATCTTAACATGAACAGAGCAACATGGATGAAACTTGAGGACATTATGTTGAGTGAAATAAGTCAAACACAATAGGAAAAATACTGTATGGCCTCACTAATATGAACCAAATATGATGAGTAGGCTCATAGAAGTAAACTCTAGAGTATAGGTTACTAGGAAATAGAATGTGGGTTGAGAATGGGAGCTCATGTTTAAGGTATGTAGAATTTTTAATAAGGTTTATTGTTAAAGTGTGGAAATGAATAGAAATGATGGTAATAGATTATAGTGAGTATAATACTGCTGATTTCTAAATGTGATTGTGGCTGAAAGGGGTAGTCTGTGGACATAAATGTCAATTGGAAGGAAGTTAGAGGATAATCTAGGGACTATAACAGTGATTTTGGTGGTGGATGATGATTGTGGTTAATAGTATATATATAAGATGTTCATCTTTTACAAAGTGTTAAGAATATGGTGATACAGGAAAAAATCACAACTAATACAACTTATGGATGATAACAGTAATATTGTAATATTTTTGCAGCAATGGCAAAGAAGATATTATATCAAGTCTAAGGGACAAAAATGGGGGGATATGAGGGAATATGAGATTTTTTCCTTTTGGAGTAATGAAAACATTCTAAAATTGGCTGAGGTGATTACAGCACAATTCTGTGATGAAAATGAGAGCCAATGAGTGTATAGTTTGAATGGATTGTGCAAAGAATGGGACTTTATAACACAATGAATCCTGTGGTGGAAGATGGACTGTGGTTAACAGAACAAATATGAGAATGTTTATAATACAAGTATATAATACAAAGTGTTAATAACTGGGTTAGGGGGAAAATACAACAAATGTAAGATATCAGCTATAGTTAGCAGTAATATTTTGACAATGCTCTTTCGTAGTTTGTAACAATTGTTTCACAGCAATGCAAGGTGTTGGTGGTGGGGTGATGTGTTGGAGCCCTGTATGATGACATGCATGTTTGTTTTGTAAGTTCACAACTTTTACTATACACTTACTTTTTTTTTTTTTTAAGATTTTATTTTTATTTATTCATTTATCCCCCCCCCTTGCTGCTTGTGCTCGCTGGGTCAGCTAACCATGCCGCGCGGGCGGGCTTGCCTTCACCAGGAGGCCCCAGGAATCGAACCGGGGCCTCCCATATGGTAAACGGGAGCCCTACTGATTGAGCCACAGCCGCTTTCCTATACACTTACTTTTTATATATGTTCATGTATGAATGATAAACTTCAATTTAAAAAGTTAAAAGAAGAGAATATATCTTTTTCTTTCGGGGATTCATACTTCAAACTGTCACAATGGTAAAATTTTTCAAACACTACCCAAAAATGTATAAAATTAAAAGAAGGAGATAGTGATTCAAGGTGCACTCCTCCTCCAGAAATGGTAACAGGACAGGCAGACTTGTCAGGTACAAGGAAGCAGCATAGGGCCCATGTGGGTGGCCTCGCAGATCATAGGGAAAGGGCAGGGTAGTGGCAGCAGGGAAGCTGTCCTGCCAGGTGAGGGGAGAGTGGAATGGGTAGTGGCATGGGAGCAGTGCAGGCAGCCTGTGTGGGTGGCTTTGCTGGACAGGGGTAGGAGCTGTGAGTGTGGTCTTATGCACTAAAGGAGTGGTGATGGTGGGGAAGCATCAAGGCTGGCCTTGAAGGGCATGAGGGGAGCAGTGGCGGAGAGGGGACTGCAAGGGTGACTTTGAAGGGTGCGGGGGAGAGGTGGAAAGAGCACCACAAGCAGCCTGTGAGGGCAGCCCTGCCAGGCATGGGGGTAGCGGTTGGGTAGCAACATGGATGGCCTTGAGGGAGGTCTTACTCAGCATAGGCAGGTGCAAGTGGACACGGGGAAGCCAGATGGTGATGCTTATACTCCAGAGGATAGGGTACTACAGTACACTATCAAGGAAGGAGCTGGACATGGAGATTGAGAATGGTCGCTGTAGAGGAGGAAACATTACCTAATTCATTCTACAAGGTCAACATCACCTTCATACCAAAGCCACAGATGAAGATGCCACAAAAAAATAAAATTATAAACCAATACCTCTTGTGAATTTAGATGCAAAAATTCTCAAGATAAGGAAGCAGATGTGGCTCAAGCAATTGAGCTCCCATCAACCCCTTGGGAGGTCCCGGTAGTGCCTCCTGGAGAAGACGAGCAAGACAGCGAGCTGGTGCAATAGGCTGGTACAGCAACCTGATGCAACAAGGAGACTCAAAGAGGAAAATATAATGAGAGACACAACAAAGCAGGGAGTGGAGGTGGCTCAAGTGAATGAGTGCCTCTCTCCCACATGGGAGGTCCCAGGTTCAGTTCCTGGGAAGAGAAGCCGAGCAGACACAGACAGCACACAGCGAATGGACACAGAGAGCAGACAGTGAAAGCAAAAACGAGGCGGGGGGGGGGTGTCGAGATAAATAAATAAAAATAAATCTTAAAAAAAAAATCCTCAAGATACTGACAAATAGAACCCAACAACACAAAACAAATTATAGATCATGATCAAGTGGGTTTTATCCCAAGTATGCAAGGGTAGTTCTACACAAGAAAACAAATTAATGTAATATATCACATTAACAAATCAAAGAAGAAAAATCACATGATCATCTCATTGATCCTGAAAACCTCCTTGTTACTCAAATGTGGCCTCTCTCTAAGCCAAACACTACAAATAAACTCATTACCTTTCCCCCAACTTAGGACATTAGTCCCACGGATGAGCCTCCCAGGCACTGAGGGATTATTATCATCTGTCAATCCGTGATGCATTTGAAGAAAGACCTTGATAAAAATGGGGGAATAAAACAACAACAACAACAACAAAAGAAATAAAAAGGGGAAAATATTAAATAAAATAGAGTTTTTAAGGCAAAGAGATTTCAAAATGAATCAGGAAGTCATTCCAGAGGTTATGCTTATGTAGGTCTCAGCCAGACTCCACAAAATGCCATGGTAAACAAAGCCACAAACAAAAGTGCTCCTGAGGACCCTAGGGACAATCAGACACCATGGGCAAGCCACATGACCACATGAAATCAACACATCCCCCGCCCCTCCTCCCCGCAAGCTCTATCTGGGAATATAGGAAAAGTTATTTCCTCAATATAACATGGTTATACTTAGGTATAAATCCTTTTGAACTTATAATTTTCAATTTACTTGTTAAGTATATTTCTCAGACACTTAATGGCTTTGGATTGTTCCTATGCTAGTGGAGCCCTGAAACTCAGCTGATATGTGAACAACCCCTCCTCTCCAGTTCTTGAGGCCTGCCCTAGACGACTAACAAAACGATGATGATGGAACAGCCCCAGCCCAAAAGGAAGGAGTATCTTCACCTGCAAGCAAAATAATTTCATTCCTCTTCCCCATATGTACATCCCTTCTCAGCTTGAAGATTGAGAAATGGATGAAAATAAGGGGGAGTCTAACTGCTGACTAAAGCAGATTTATTGTTATAAAAAAAATTAAAAGGATAGATCTGCCATTCTCATTTCCACTCTGTCCCTTTCTCCAGAAGGAACACATTTTAACCATTTCTAGTTTTACTTCTTCAACTAGTTATCTCAACAACTTGAAATAGTATATTCATGACTCCATTTTTGATTAATTAATTTTAAGCCATTGACTTGCTATTATCAAAGCTGAAGAATTCATTCATTTACAATATCATACTCCCAACCACCTCTTTCTTCTCTTCCTTTCCAGTTTTGCTAGTCCAAACACTATTGGTTACCTTTATTACTTTAATGTGGAATAGAAGTCTTTATATCCATCTTGATCAGGGATAGCAATTGACTGGCTAGTTGATAAATCAATTAATGTGGAGAATCATAAAAAATACATTTTATTTAACTTAAAACATTATTCATTTTCTCTCTCTTTCGATATAGTATTAGGGCCTTCCTTTGAATTTGGATTCACAATTTGTAGTTCCACATCTTTTGTGTTCTTCAAAGTAGAGTGAGAGCTAAAACACACTTGCAAAGTAATCTATGCATTATTTTTCTAGACTTTTCAATGTTTTCTCACTTTTGTTTTCCCACAGCTAATTCCAATAGGTTTTATTACTGTCCCACTGTAATTGAGTCTTTTCAAAGTGTATCTGAATTTTAATTGATACAACTCTCTTTTTATACTCATATATTAACAGTTTACATAATACTTAAATTATATAACTTCAATAGCAGGTATAACTGGTATTGGCAGTATTGGGAACAAACCAGAACTGATGCTTGATAAGTATAATAAATTGATGAGAGCAGAAATGTAAGTGGACACTAGAGATTAATTTTCTAACTGCAAGCAATCATTGTGCCATGGCCATCCATTAGGAATATGTCACAGACAGAATGGAGAACAAGATTAATAGAATGGTTAATCTATTAGTTAGGTGGAGGTCAGTTAAAAAGGGCTTCTGTTGTACTTACACCATTTCTTGACTTGTCAAGATATATTTCTTGATGATAACAGCTCTACCATTACATTACTTCTTTACTATAGCTAAAATGAGGTCTTCCAAGTTAATTTAAAACATTGAGAATTAATATAGCAACCACAATAATTGACTAGGCAATTATTATTCATTTTGGAAAGGACCAAACAATATGACTGGACTTACACAGAAAAAATAGAAATTCCAGGTCCCCAAACCTGTGTACCCTTCTCAGGAGAATGCTCCAAATATCAAAAGCAAATGGTTTTTTTCTGTATGTTTTATCAATTGCTCAAAACCATACCAGCTCTTCATAGGCTTCATACAGAAAATATGATTTTCTTGTACAGATTTTTGTTTTTCCTGGATTTTGATTTGTCTTTTTGTGGTAGTTTTATTGTGTTGACTTAATTAAGCTAGAACTGCGCTTCCCAAAATTACCTTCTTTGTATGGTTTTGGGTTAAGTTTGGCCACAACAGAATTTTTCATCAGATTTGGAAAGCTGAAGTGAAAAAGCAGCCAATGAACTCTTACAGTCATTGTTGAGTACCAGATACCACACCACTGCAGCTCATTCAAATTGTTACTAATCTGTTGTCTTGCCTTGGTGTGGGCAACATTCAGTGCTTCAGCTTCTCTAGAACATGTCTCCTTCAGCTTCTCCAAGTTCTGGGCCAGACATCTGTGCAGCTCCGTGATGTACTGCACAGCTTCTTTTATAAGTTGCCTTCATTATTGTGGTTAGAGGCAGTGAGGACTTTGAAGTGAGCACTGCTTCATTGTTCTCTAAGGTTCACGGATTTCAAATCTAAAACCAATCTGATTCTTGTCCTGTGAGTGACCTGTTTTTTCTTTCTGAAAGCTTGTAGGATCTTAATTTATCTTTCGTAATCTGCGAACAGCTTTCTAATCTCTCATATTTTGCAGTTGAATAGTAATTTTGAGGTCACATATTCTCATTTCATCCTAAAAAAAAAAAAGAAAGAAAAAGTAACAAACCCTCAAAGTAGAATAATTATAATTTTTATAGGTAGGAAACTGAGGCTCACAAAGGTATCAAGGCCTACCCAGTGAGTTTGCAGCATACATACGACAAGAAGTAATTATTCAATGCAACATAAGGCTGATGATACAGAATGAGTAAGAACTGACACTTCCCAACTCCTAACACTAATACTGGGCCTGATATTTTTACTGTTGTAGACTCTTCTCTGAGGGGTTGGGAAGAGTCTGTGAGCATTCCAGCTCTGCCCTGCTACACTACCCTGTACAGAATATTTGAAATTTGCACTCAGTTATTTTGTAAGGCTCCTTAAGTTTTCACTTTGTTTTAAAGAGTCCAAAAATGAAAAATTTTGAAGATGTATTATGGGTGTGATTTCTGTAAGAAAGAGGATATGAAACATGAATAAGTAAAATCATGCCCAAATGAAAAGAACATGATTGTATCAAAAGATTGGTGAACTTATATATTGAAGTTAAAACAAAGTATTTAGGATATTATCACTTATTGTGACTCCTCACTTTTACCGACTTTTTGGGTTACTAGATCAATTCCTAACTGCATTAGGTAATGGAGCTTCTGCATGATGTGTGTTGGAGCCTAGCAGTTCCATGGTATTGTGGACCTTAGCCTGGACTGGCTTGGTTACAGAGGCATGATCTTTTCCCTCACCTCCAACCCTGAAAAATAAATCAGGTTAAGGGGATAGAAAATGAAAGGGCTGGGGGAAGATGCTATTTAGACAGAGAAAGCCTGCCTGTTGAAGAAATATTTGTGCAAAGGCCTGAAGGAAGTGAAGAAGCAAGCCAAGGGAATGTCTAGGAAAATAACATTTCTGGCAGAGGGAAAAGAAAATGCAAAGATGGATGCATACGTAGGATCTTCAGAGAAAACCAGTATGGAAAGAGTAAGGTGAAAAAGAAGAGGGTTAGGAAATGAGTTGGGAGAGGTAACCAGAAGCCAAATTACATAGGAGTTTGAGCCATGGCTAGGACTTTGAATCCTTTCTACAGGTAACAGGAAGTCACTAGATAGTTTAGAACAGGTGAGTAATATGATCTGAAATATGCCTTAAAAAGATCATTGGGACTTCCGGGAAGATGGCGGACTAGTAAGACACGGGAATCTCTTCTCCAGAAAAATAGCTAGAGGACAAGCTGAAACAGCCCCGAAAAAGATCTTCTAGGGTTTAGGACAGCAGATGAAGGCTGCACACCACCCAGAGAAGAGAGGGACAGAAGAGGGAAATCGTGATAATCAAACCGTGAATTGGAAGTAGCAGCTTCTGCTGCTGCCGGCACCCTCCCCCACACTCTTCAGAATTCTCAGGCCTCTGGGCCCGCAACCACAGACAAAGGGGGCTCTAGGGATCTACCACTCCCGGAAAGGGGAGAGAGAGGGACACAACCTTAGGCTGACTCAGGTTCTGACCTGTAAATTTGGGCTGCGGAGCCCCATGGACCCTTCCACATGGTGATTTGCCCTGGGAGCCTAGGAAGGACTGGAGAAATCCAACCCTTGCAACCTCCCTCTCTTCTAGCCTGGACTAATTGTTGAGGACTCCACGGGAGAGGGGAGAGAGAGCCTGGGGCTGACCATGCTTTTGACTCCCAGGTTTGGTCCGCCCTGTCCCGAGAGCCCTTCCAGGCCGGGTGGGGCTGTGCCATTGTTTGCCTTGGAGCCTGCAAGGGCTAAAGATATACAAACCTCCCAATCTCCTCCTCTACTAACAGGGACTGATTGTTGAGGATTCAGAAGGGAATGGAAATATTTCCCAGCTGGGAAAAGAGGGGCGCTACGAGAGAAGTCTGCAGAACTGTCTCAGAAAATTTGAATCACAGGGTTCTTAGCCCCCAGACAGGAAGCTCTATCACATTGATCTGGTCTGTGTCACAACAAATACACTCCGACCAGGCATTGAATTGGGAGCTGCCAACAAGCGCCATCTCCTGGCAGACCAAGGAAGTGCACATAAGAAAATTAATAAGTAAGAGAGGCTTTTCCTGGCCTCTATAGCCTCCCTGCCCAAGGCCCTAGGAAACGACTCTACAACCAATTCCTGGGTCCAGTGCCCAGTTTTGAGCAACCAGCAGAACAATCCTAACAATCAAGGTTGAGCCAAAAAATCAAAGAGCTGTGGTAACTCACAGCCTCCTGCCACTAAAACCCCATAAAAGAGAAAGAGCATCTAAGTAAAATACAAACTAACCAGATGCCTAAGCACCAGCAAAAAATTACGAGCCATACGAAGAAAACAGAAGACATGGCCCAAGAAAAGGAATACAGCAAAGTCTCAGAAGAGATGCAGAATTTGAGAGAACTAATCAGTGAGATGAGCACAAATTTCCAAAATCAAATTAATGAGACGAAAGAGAATATAGTTAAAGAGATCAATGACATCAAGAAGTCATTGAGTGAACGCAAAGAAGAATTTGAAATCCTGAACAGAAAAGTAACAGAGTTCAAGGGAATGAAAGACACAATAGGTGAAGTCAAAAATACATTTGAAGCATACAACAGCAGACTCAAAACGATAGAAGATAGACAAGGATATCTGCTTTCACCACTGCTCTTCAATATTATACTAGAAGTTCTTGTCAGAGCAATTAGTCAAGAAAAATAAATACAAGGTACCCAAATCGCAAAGAAAGAAGCAAAACTACCTCTATTTGCAGATGACATGATCTCATATATAGAAAACACAAAGGAATCCAAAAGAAAACTATTAGAGATAATAAATGAATTCAGCAAGGTGACAGTGTGCAAGATCAACACACAATAAACAATCCAAAAAGGAAACTAAGAATTTAAGGAAACAATTCTTTTTACAATAGCATCTAAAAGAATAAAATATCTAAGAATAAATTTAACTAAGGATAGAAAAACTTATAAATTGAACACTATAAAACACTGCTGAAAGAAATTAAAGAGGACCTGAATAAATGGCAAGACATTCCATGTCCATAGATTGAAAGAGTTAACATTTTAAATATGTCACTGTTACCCAGAGAAGTATACAATTTCAATTTAACCCCTATTAAAATACTGGCAGTCATTTTGCAGAAATGGAAAAACCAATCCTTAAACTTATATGGAATTGCAAGGGGCCTAAACAGCCAAAAGTCTCTTGAAAAAGAGCAGGGTTAGAAGACTCATACTTCCAGATTTCAAATTGTATTACAAAATGACAGTAAATCAAAAACTTTGACTTAATGAGAAAAAAGAAACAATATGTGAAAAGCAACCCAAATATAATACCCTGTAATTAAAAGAATCTGTCTCCATTTAATAAGTATGTTATATATTTTTTTCTATACCTTTAGATAGTTCTGAGTTATAGAAATACTCAACAAATATGTCTTTAAATAAAAAAGTAAATGGAATAATCTTGCAATTTATTTCAAAAATTTAGAAAAACTTTAATATTATTTAGACTTTATCTCTCATTCACTAATGTTTTGCTTTAATATAATGTTTTTTAAAAAACAAAGAACATTAAATTAAAATTCAAGTTATTTAACTTCTAAAAAAAAAAACGATAGAAGAAAGAATAAGTGATACTGAAGACAGAGCAGCTAAAATTGAAGAGAGAAAAGAACAGAGAGAGAAAAGAATGGAAAAAATTGAGCAGGGTCTCAGAGAGTTCAATGACAACACAAAACGCAAGAACATACGTGTCCTGGGAGTTCCAGAAGGGGAAGAGAAAGGAAAGAGGGCAGAAAGAGTATTTGAGGAAATAATAGCTGAAAATTTCCCAACTCTCACGAAAGAAATGAACTTACATGTCCAAGAAGCACACCATACCCTAATAAGAATAAATCCAAATAGACCTACACCAAGACACATATTATTCAGAATGTCAAATGTAAAAGATAAAGAGAAAATTCTCAGAGCAGCAAGAGAGAAGCAAACGATCACGTACAAAGGATGTCCAGTAAGACTTAGTGCAGATTTCTCTTCAGAAACCATGGAGGCGAGAAGACAGTGGTATGATACAATTAGGAAACTGAAAGAGAAAAACTGCCAGCCGAGAATTCTTTATCCAGCAAAACTGTCCTTCAAATATGAAGGTGAATATAAAGTATTCACAAACAAACACAAACTAAGAGAGTTTGCAAAAAAGAATCCACCTTTGCAGGAAATATTAAAGGAAGCCTGAGAACCTGAAAGAAAAAGACAGGAGAGAGAGGCTTGGAGGAGAGTATAGAAGAAAGAAAAGCAGAAAGGATAACCAAAAGAGTAAAAACAGAGACAAAAATAAGATGACAGGTAATCTAAGCACCTCTTAAAATATATGTATATATATATATATAAAAACAACATTTTTGTAAGCAAATAAACATATATGCATATATATTTATATATCATTTTGCAAATGTTTGTATGTATTGTGAGAATTTTGATTTTTACCAATAATTAAAAAAAAAAAAATAAGATGACATATGAAAACCAAAGAATAAAATGGAGGAAATAAATAGTGCATTTTCAGTAATATCATTGAATGTGAATGGCTTAAATTCCCCAATCAAAAGATATAGGTTGACAGAATGAATAAAAAAACATGAGCCATCCATATGCTGCTGACAAGAAACTCACCTCAGACCCAAGGATACAAACCGGCTGAAAGTAAAAGGTTGGAAAAAGATACTCCACGTGAATAGTAAACAGAAAAGAGCAGGGGTAGCTATACTAATATCAGACAAAACAGACTTCAAATGCAAAAAAGTGATAAGAGATGCGGAAGGCCATTATATATATTAATAAAAGGGACGATCCTCCAGGAAGATATAACAGTCATAAATATCTATGCACCTAACCAGGGTGCCCCAAAATATATGAGACAAACTCTGGCAAAACTGAAGGGAGAAAGAGACATTTCTACAATAATCGTTGGAGACTTCAACACCACTCTCACATCATTAGATAGAACAACTAGACAGAAGATCGACAAGGAAACAGAGAACTTGAACAATATGATAAACAAGTTCGACCTAACAGACATATACAGAACACTGCATCCAAACTCAGTGGGTTATACATTCTTCTCAAGTGCCCATGGATCTTTCTCCAGGAGAGACCACATGTTAGGTCACGATACAGCTCTCAATAAATATAAAAAGATTGAAATTATACAAAGCACCTTCTCAGATCGTAATGGAATGAAACTAGAAATCAATAACAGACAGGAAAAAAGTAAATTTGCAAATGTGTGGAGACTGAACAACACACTCCTAAATATTCAGTGGGTCAAAGAAGAAATTGCAAGTGAAATCAGTAAATATATTGAGACAAAGGAAAATGAGAACACAACGTATCAAAACTTATGGGATACAGCGAAGGCAGTCTTGAGAGGGAAATTTATAGCCCTAAATGCCTATATTAAAAAACAAGAAAGAGCTAAACTCAAAGATTTAACTGAACAAATTGAGAAACTAGAAAAAGAACAGCAAACCAATCCCAAAGCAAAAAGAAGGAAAGAAATAATAAAGATTAGAGCAGAACTAAATGAAAATGAGAAGAGAAAAGCAATAGAGAAAATCAACAAAACCAAAAGCTGCTTCTTTGAGAAGATCAATAAAATTGACAAACCCCTCGCTAGACTAACAAAGAAAAAAAGAGAGACGATGCAAATAAATACAATCAGAAATGAAAGGGGGGGAAATTACAAATGACCTCACAGAAATAAAAAGAATAATAAAAGGATATTATGAGAAACTATATGCCAACAAACTAGACAACCTGGATGAAATGGACAAATTTCTAGAAACTCATAACCAACCTACACTGACACAACAAGAAATACAAGAACTTAACAACCCAATCACAATTAAGGAGATTGAATCTGTCATCAAAAATCTCCCAGCAAAGAAAAGTCCAGGACCAGATGGCTTCACAGGTGAATTCTACCAAGCATTTCTAAAAGAATTAACACCAATCCTGTTTAAACTCTTCCAAAAAATTGAAGAGGAGGGAAAATTACCCAACACATTTTATGAAGCCAACATCACCCTAATACCAAAGCCAGATAAAGATTCCACAAGAAAAGAAAATTACAGACCCATCTCTCTAATGAACATAGATGCAAAAATTCTCAACAAAATACTTGCAAATCGAATCCAATAGCATATCAAAAGACTTATACATCACGACCAAGTGGGATTTATTCCTGGTATGCAAGTCTGGTACAACATAAGAAAATCAATCGATGTAATACAGCACATTAACAAATTGAAGGAAAAAAAACCACATGATCATCTCAATAGATGCAGAAAAGGCATTTGACAAAACCCAACATCCTTTTTTGATAAAAATACTTCAAAAGATAGGAATAAAAGGAAAATTCCTCAATATGATAAAAGGCATATATGAAAAACCCACAGCCAACATCATACTCAATGGGGAAAGGTTGAAAGCTTTCCCCCTAAGATCAGGAACAAGACAAGGTTGTCCACTGTCACCATTGTTATTCAACATTGTACTAGAAGTTCTAGCTAGGGCAATTAGACAAGACAAAAAAATTAAAGGCATCCAAATAGGAAAAGAGGAAGTAAAACTCTCACTGTTTGCGGACGACATGATCCTGTATTTAGAAAATCCTGAAGTATCCACAACAAAGCTACTTGAACTAATAAATAAGTTCAGCAAATTGGCAGGATACAAGATCAACACACAAAAATCAGTAATGTTTTTGTACACTAGTACTGAACAATCTGAGGAGGAAATCAGGAGGAAAATTCCATTTTCAATAGCAACAAAAAGACTCAAATACCTAGGAGTTAATTTAACCAAAGAAGTACAGGATTTATATGCAGAAAACTACAAAACAATGCTAAAAGAAATTTTAAAAGACCTAAACAAACAGAGAGATATTCCGTGTTCATGGATTGGAAGAATAAATATCGTGAAGATGTCAATCTTGCCCAAACTGATTTATAGATTCAATGCAATACCAATCAAAATCCCAACAGCTTATTTACAGAATTAGAGAAGGTAATTACCAAATTCATCTGGAAGGGTAAGTGTACCTGAATAGCCAAAAGTATTCTAAAAAAGAAGAGCAATGTGGGAGGAATTTCACTGCCTGACCTTGAAACATATTACAAAGCTACCGTGGTCAAAACAGCATGGTACTGGCATAAAGATAGACATATCGATCAGTGGAATAGAATTGAGAATCCAGAAATATACCCTCACCCATACAGTCAACTGGTTTTTTTTTTTTTTTTTAATTTAATTTAATTTTTTATTTATTTTTATTTTTTTATTTTACCGGGAGGTCCCGGGGATCGAACCCAGGTCCCTCCATATGGGAGACGGACACCCAACCAGTTGAGCCATATCCGCCCCCTCAACTGGTTTTTGACAAACCTACCAAGCCCACACTAATGGGGAAAAACAATCTCTTCAACAAATGGTGTTGGGAGAACTGGATATCTATAACCAAAAGAATGAAAGAGGACCCCTATCTCACCCCCTATACAAGAATCAACTCAAAATGGATCAAAGATCTATTTTTTTTTTTTTTTTTTTACCGGGAGGTCCCAGGGATCGAACCTGGGTCCCTCCATATGGGAGACGGACGCCCAACCAGCTGAGCCACATCCGACCCCCCAAAGATCTAAATATAAAAGCCAGGACCACAAAACTACTAGAAGAAAATGTAGGGAAACATCTTCAAGACCTTGTAGTAGGTGGTGGTTTCTTGGACCTCACACCCAAAGCACGTGCAATAAAAGAAAAAGTAGATAAATGGGACCTCCTCAAAATTAAACACTTTTGCACCTCACAGGACTTTGTCAGAAGGGTGAAAAGGCAGCCAACTCAATGGGAAAAAATATTTGGAAATCATATATCTGATAAGGGTTTAATATCCAGGATATATAAAGAGATGTTACAACTCAACAATAAAAAGACAAATGACCCAATTAAAAAATGGGCCAAAGACTTGAATAGACATTTGTCCAAAGAAATACAAATGGCAAAAAAACACATGAAGAAATGCTCAATATCACTCATGATTAGGGAAATGCAAATCAAAACTACAATGAGATATCATTTCACACCTATCAGAATGGCCACTATTAAAATGACAGAGAACTACAAGTGTTGGAGAGGATGTGGAGAGATAGGAACACTTCTTCACTGTTGGTGGGAATGCAGGATGGTACAACTACTATGGAGAACTGTTTGGCAGTTCCTAAAGAAGTTGAATATAGACTTGCCATGTGACCTTGAAATACCACTACTGTGTATATACCCAGAAGAACTGAAAGCAGTGACACGAACAGACATCTGCACACCGATGTTCATAGCCACATTATTCATCACTGCCAAAAGTTGTAAACAACCCAGGTGTCCATCAACAGGTGAGTGGATAAACAAACTGTGGTCTATTCACATGATGGAATATTATGTAGCTGTAAGAAGAAATGAAGTCATAAAGCATATGGCAACATGGATGAACCTGGAGGACATTATGTTGAGTGAAGCAAGCCAGACACAAAAGGACAAATACTGTATGAATGCATTACTATGAACCAAATATATTGTGTAACATATTGTTTGATTCAAAAAAAAAAATTATATGTATCCATTACATTTAACTGAGAAATGTATATATTTATTCATCTTTGTTTACTTTTTAGTTTTAATTGTTTATATTTTCAATTATTAAATGTACAAAATAAAGTTAAAAAATAAAACAAAACAAAAAAACAGTTCAAGGATGTAAGTTCTCAGATTACTATAATTGTTTTTAGTTTTTTTTTTTGTCTGCTTTGTTCTTTTTCGTTTTTCTACTATAATTGTTAATATTTCCCAAATTGATCAATAAAGTTAGTACAATCACTATCAAAAAAACAAAACAAAACAAACAAGCCATTGGCTACTGTAGCCATAGTATTCATTTCAACTTATGGAAAATGTATTCAATACCAATGCCTAGATCACCAACTCTGAAATCAGGAAATGTCTGGTTCTATCACCCAACTCCTCTCCCAAGTAGCTTGGTGACTTGGGCAAGGCTTTCAACCTCTTTACACCTCAGTCTCCTCACTTGTCTCTGCCAGGTCTATCATTTGATTCTAGAAAGTTAAACAGACTTCACTATTTTTTTTTTTACCGGGAGGGACCGGGGATTGAACCCCGGTCGAATGTCGAACCTCTTGAACCACATCCGTTTCCCCAGACTTCACTATTACACTAGCTTTTTTGTTATTTATTTATACTTATAGTTTTAGTTTATTTTTTATTCATCAAGTTTTTTGGCTTTTCTTTTTTTTTTTTTTTCCTAGGTTTTTCTTTTTTTGGTATTTTTATACTAGCTTTTTAAAATTTAAATTTATTTCTCCCCATCTCCTCGTTGTTTGCACTTGCTGCGTCTGTTCGTCTTCCTTGTTTCTCTAGGGGGCACCAGGAGCCGAGCCCAGGACGTCTGATGTGGGAGGGAGGTGCTTAATCGCTTGAGCCACCTCCGCTCCCTGCTTTGTTGTGTCTCTCATTATGTTTTTTCTTTTTGTGTCTCGTCTTGCCTGCCGCGCCAGCTCACTGTCTTCTTTAGGAGGCACCAGGATCCAAACCAGGGACGTTGCATGTGGTAGGCAGGAGCCCAGTCTCCTGAGCCACATCCGCTTCCCTATACTAGCTTTTTAACTTAAATCAGTGATTCTCAACCGGAGACAATTTCTGGAGTCATTTTTGCTTGTCACAACTGGGGAGGGTGTGCAAGTGGTATCTAGTGGGTGAAGGTCAGGAACGGTGATAAATATCCTACAAGATACAGGATGGCCCCCCACAATGAAGAACTGTGTGGCTCAAAATGGCAATAGTACTGCTGTTGAGAAACGTTTGCTTTAAAAAACAAACAAACAAACAAACAAGAAAAAAAACACCATTTTTAGTCACAATTTATGGCACTGAAGTTAGCCCTTTTCTAACTCCAGAGCCTAAGAAGTTCCTGATCCAGCTTATCGATCCAGCTTATCAATTCATTGTTTATCAAAGTCAAGGATGCTATAAGCTATTTTCTCCGAATAACTTTGCATCCTGATTCTTTTTTTGTGTGGGTGGAAAAGCTGAAATTGAAATTAGACCATAAACACAACATAGCTAGTGACTCAGAAAGAGGGGTCCTAAGTTGTATATACTTAGGTTCAAATAATATGTCATCCAAATACTTGGAGTGACTTAGAACAAATTATTTAAACTCTGTGCCACAGTGTCTTTATACATTAAAATGAGAATGAGAGTATTTTTTGTCAAAAGGGTTTTGCAAATGAGATAATAGTTTACAAAATGCTTAGTCCAGTGTCTGGTAAAAGGTAAGCATTCAATGAATGTTGTAATTATTACAATTTGCTAGGTAGGGTGATTATGACTGCGCTTTGCTTTTCTAGAACCTCCTCCTTCTTTATCCTTTTTAAAAAGTTTTGAAATAAGTTCTTACAGAATAGCTGCAAAAATAATACAAAACCCACACAGAGAACATCAACATCTCCCATTTTCTTTTAGTTTCTTGCTTTTAATTTGCTGTGAACCAAGATATTAGATATCTACTCTACCAGCCTTTGTAGAATTGAGGCTAAAATTAATTCTAAATGAAGGGGGAAAGAGCATGAATTTCTGCACACTGACTGCTCAGAGGCCTTAATTCCTAGATTCCCAACTATGTCTCAAATAACATAACTCTGCCACAGAGATAATCTCTAAGTGTAGTCCCTATTATATCACAATAAGATATTGAAAAATTTTCTCCTTGAGTTATTTCACTCAGGCTGCCCAGAAGAGTCCCTTGAAATTTAGAAATGCTTTGTTGTGGTGTTATAATATAATGCAATATAATCTAAGATCTGTCCTTAATAACATTTGTTTTGTTATTTTTAAGTTATGTCACTGAGAACTTAGAGCGGTGATACTCAGATCCAGATTTGAAAGCACATAAGAGTTGTTCACAGGCAAACAGCATCTTTTAAAATACTTCTAATAGTTCTGCATAAGATATTGTAGAATAATAGATCTTTTAAATGGTTAAAGACTTATAGATAATCTTCCATTGGTCAAGATTTCTGAACCTGGTGTGCATAGACACTCTCCCCAACTTCCCACCCTATTCCATGGATGGGCTTCATGTATGCCAAATTCTGTGTATGTGTGAGTGTATGTGCACATGTATAGAGAATGTGTTTTGACACATAAAAAAGAAAGAGCCTCTGGGCCTACCATAGTTATGAATCCTTTCATGGTATTTTAAAATGTGGTTCCAGTCATAGTACAGTGAGTACTAATGGATTATACTCCCTTTTCTAGTTAGACATTAAAGTAAACTTTAGACTCAAGGAAAACAAAATCTTTCAAAATGAGCAAATAGTATCATTTTAAAGAGTGGCTCTTTATTCCTAAAATTTTTTCCAACTGTGGCAGACATGTTGGTTGTTTTCCAGTATGTTTTTCCTTTTCTTCCATAACGGTAATTTTTTTTTTTCTGGACACATTACCACCCAGTGAAATGCTAGATTTTCCAATCTCCCCTGCTGATATACAACCATTTTTGACCTTCAAAAGTAGCAATTTTTTATGAGCTTACACTAAATATATCTAGAATTAAATAACACGTTTAAGAAATAATATAAGGATCCCAAAGCTACTCAATTCTGTTTTACTCTTATCATTTCCTCACTGTTGGGGGTGTGGCAGGTGTTTTTCTAAAATTTCACAGAATCTTGTGTCTCTCCAACAAAGCAACTTGTGGTTTAAGAATAGTGTTTTTGTTTTGCCCACTCTAATAATGAATAATGTTATAATGTCCATAAATAATAAAATGTTTTATAGAGAGAATGCGCAGGTAGTTCCTTAATGCTCCCTAATTTTCCAGGGCAGTGGTTCTCAAACTTTAATGTTCATAAGAATCACCAGGAGAACTTCTTAAAACACAGGTTTCTGGCACCCATCCCCAGAAATTCTTGATTCAGTAGGTCAGGATGGGGCCCATGAATTGTCTTTCTAACAAGCTCACAGGTTATGCTGATGCTGCTGGTACAAAGACCCCACCCACTTTGTGAACCACTAACAGGTCTAGGAGAGACTTATTTGTAACAAGGCTTCTTCTTTCTTGGCCTTTTAGTAAATGAAACTCAGGTTGATGAAGTGTAAGATAAATTCTCTTAAACCAAAACCATTTCTTGGTAGTGTACTACATTAGTTCAACTGTAATATAATTATAAATTGAGTTGTTTTAAGTTAGTTGCTACAGCCCAGAATTTCAGGACAATCAACTCGGAGGAATTAATTCACCTGTCTCTTCCTTAGAAATGCACTGTGCTCTTGCCAGGAGGGGCAAGGGTCGCTTCAGTCCTGGCCTTGGAGCTCCAAGACAGGGTCACTTCTTCCTTGCTTTATCAGAGACAGTGCTTCTAGCTTGGCAAACTTTGCAGGAGCTACCAGATAGGAAAGCGCGTGGGCGCTAATCTAGGAGACCAAGCCTGAGCAGTTGCGGTCGACCAACTGCATCTGTGTTTCTTCCTCTCCCGGGACCCCTCCTGGAGTCTAGGGAGCCAAGTGGCGGCTGTGGTGCGTCCCTAAAGGAGCGCAGCGGCCAGTTTCGGACCTGTCAAAGATCATACTGCAAGCCTGCGCCCCTAACGGCCGCCTCCGGGCAGTCGCCGTATTGCCGCCCCAGCGGGAGCCACCCGGCCACAGGACCAGCTCAGCCTCGGCTCTCTTGGAGAGGCTCTGCAGGCCGGTACGTAGGCCTGCGAACTCGCCATCTCACTTCAGCCCACTCCCTCGTTCACCGGATCGCGAAGATGTCCGCCAAGCCCCAACGCGGCTTCGTGCTCGAGGCTTCTAGGCAGATCCTGGCCGGAGGTTCCGCTGGTAAGGTCGCCCGGTCCCGCCAGAGGCTAGTCGCTTTCCCCATTGCGGGTCCCGAAAACGTTTCTCAGACAAGTCACCTAAACGAAGTTTTGCATTCTTCTAAATCCCGCGCTCGCGGAGCAGAGCTTGAGTGCCGGGTGCCCTGGGTAAAGTTGACGCGGTCCCCGCGCCAGCCGCTTTCGGGTTCCCGGCCTTCTCTGTTACTAGCCTGAAAAGCAAGAGAGGCAGCCCCAAGATCTGCAACTTTGAGGAGGCCTTTTGGCTTAGCTGGCTATTTTACTTGAAAATGATCCAGTCCCTTCTGACTTAGTTTTGTTATCAAATGTAGACTCTTTCTTCTTCCCAAGCTAGCTCAGATCTTACATAAATTCTACCTCCTTCATCAACATAAGTACCTCAAGGACGCTACAGGTTTTATAACATACTGTGCTTGCTTGGGGCTATTCGTGTCTTAAATGAACATATTAAAATTAAGTACGTATGTTTAACTATATAAACATCTAGATCTAATAGGCCTAAATTAATTCATGTAAAGTTATGCGGTGGGGAAAAAAAAAAACACATTAGAAAAAATGTTTACTGTTAAATGTGTCTGGAAAAAGTTACTAGTGCAAGTTACCTATACTAGTGCATGTTACCTATAGGCATTTAAAAGATATTTTAAAATATAAATTTGCTGAAAATTTAATTCTATATTTGGTGAAGCATTTTTATTATGAATATATAATTAAAATAATGGCTTTAATTGGTTCATCATAAAACATTTTTATAAATGTAGATGGTTGGTCTCTTAATGGTTATGGCAGCTTTAATAAACCATATTTAGACTGTGAATAGAAGATGTCTAGTGTTTAACTTTAGTGAAATTTGCTTTATTTAAAAAAAAAAGTCATTATATAAAAGTAGTTAGACTTTTTATAAGGGATTTCTATAAATTATGCCTAGTTATCATTATGTCATGAACTCCTTACAACTCAGGAGTATCACAGCAGCCAGGTGTTGCTTACGACAGGTACACTTCCCTAAAGATTTCATTAATATCATCAAGACATTCATTTCTTACATGTAATTGTGCAAGGTCTTTCTATTGTTATGACATCATTTGTGCCACTGTCTACTTTTTGAGCTGTTTGCAAATACTGATGATAAATTTGCACTGATTTCTTCAACGTTTTTAGTCAGATTCCACACTGATCAAGGCTTTGCCAGCTGCCTTGACTCACTTGATTTAGAGTCCATGACCTTGATCAAAGAAAAGTCAGTTGGCCCAATGGGGAAGTGAGGCTAATTAATGAACATTCTAACTTATGACTAATGATTTGTAAACATCTGTGTTTTGGCTTAGCTGATCATACAATGTATTAAATACAACTGAACTCAAGGGATGTTAAAAGGGGATAAAACACCAATCCTACTTACACTGTTTTATTGGATGATAAATACTTGGCACAGATATAATGTGCGATTCCACCATATGTTCTTACAAATGTAACTAATGTGAATGAAAATTAGTATATTGATAATATAAATAAAAATAATAGCAAAGTTGATTAGTTTTATGGAGTTATTAATACTCCTAAAATTATGAGAGCAGCTTATATTTTCATCATAGTGAAAAAGAGTCATGTTTTCTCCTACTTGGCCAATAACATTTTCACAAAACTTCATGTTTATTGGACTTTAATAAATGCTGGCTCATCATATCACATATCAGTCAAAGGCCAGAAAGGAATCAATATACAAGAGAGACTAAATTTTAATAAAAAAGGAAATACATTTGAATCTCTAGCACTGGAGTTCTAATTACTGAAACTGTCATCAAATGCAACAACTCTGTGTGTGTGTATAATACCGTCTTTTGGTTGGGAAGGTCAAAAATACATTCTGGCTTTCTTAAGGGAGAATAAATAAGCTGCTTTTTTTTTTTTTTTTTTTTTTTTTTTTAAGATACCAAGGTATCTTTTGGAATTCAAGGTCTGGAATGCATTCTTGGAACAGACTGGAGTCAGGGGCTGGAGGACTGAGAGGGACCCAAGAAGTGGACTTTCACCATCTTCTATTTCTTCTCTCTGTCAAATGATCATACATTTCCAAGAAAGCTGTGTGATGGCTAATAGGGCCTTGGCTATTTCTACTGCAGCTGTTAGGTTGGCTTGCCATGCTTCCTTAGATATACCTGGTAGGATGTAAACATGTTCGAATGGATTCAGTTTATCACTTACACAAACAGCAAAAGCAAGTCACTGTATTGTCAGTTCCCTACGTCCCTAGTCCCACAGGATAACATAAAACTAGAGTGGCCAGGTGACAGATGATATGAGTGGTGGGTCATTTTGCTGCTGAGGAGCCACCTTTAAACCATAACTAGAGGGAGATCCAAGATGGTGGAATAGGGAACAGCAGGCTGCAATCCTCTTCCAGAAACTGTGAGAAGGTAGGCAGGTTTTCTTGGCAGAAGAGAAGCTGTGGAACTGCAGAGGCAATTGGAGAAGGTGGCTAGAGAGAGGGACCCAACTGGCTTGGGGAAAGGGAACCCATAAGAGATAGGGCACTCAAGTCAGCTCAGAAGAAAAGGGAAACCAGGGAAGTGACTTAGCTGGATGACCTGCGCTCAGCCAGTTCTGAGAGGGAGAAAAGCCCCCTCTCTCAAACGACCAGGGGTGTGTCCTAGTACCCAGCAGGCTCTTGAGTTGGGGGTGCTGTGGGGCAAACAGGTGTGGGGGACCAACACCCAGCCACCTTAGGGGAAGAGAGGGGTTGGGGGGAGGGGAGATAGGGCAGGCAGCTGGCGCTGAAGCAGCTCCGGGGAGAGGGGAGGGGGGAGCCGATCAGCAGGCTGTCACAACCACCAGTCCTGGGAGAGAGAGGAACAGGGTCAGTGAGGGAGTGGGCTGACAGGTATCTAATAGCCCAGGAGAGAGGGAAACCTGGAGAGGCAACTGGTAAAACGTCAGAAGCCCAACTTGCCTGTGGGAAAAGAGGGTGGGCAGAGGCAGAAAACAAGCCTTCAGAAGCCTTCAGAAGCCTAACCTAACTGGTGGAGTGGGTGTAGCTCAGTGGTTGAATACCAGCTTCACATATACGAGGTCCCAGATTCAATCCCTGGTACCTCAAAAAAAAAAAAGCCAGCCTGAGGGATAGAGGGGTGGGGAAGGCCACCCCAGTGCAGGGAGGGAGTTGAAGAACAAGTAGCCTCGGGACAAGGAACTTTGAGATTTTTTTTACGCTTTTTGGTTTTATATTTTATACATATATTTTTTATTCTTTATTCTTTTCTCTATACCCAGGTACCTTACCTGGGGAGGGCAGACTGCAGGGTGATTGATTGGTGAGCACTGGCAGCCTGAGACAGTTGCTAGTGGCCTGAGAGGGAAACCTGTTTGTTGCTGTTTTTTTTGTTTGTTTCCTTTTCCTTCTTTTTTTCCTTTTTTTCTCCTTAGTTTCTTTATTTCTTTACTTTCTTTCATTTTTCCCTCTTCCATTGCTTCCACTTTCTCTTGTTTGGTCTCTCTTCTCTTTCTTCTCATCTTCCCGGTCTTTTACTTTATTCTATTTTTTCCTGTTTGTTTCTTTCTTTTTTTTTTAATTCCACTTTTTAAATTCTTATTCCTTTTTATTTTTTATGATTTTTCACTCTTATTACTTCTTTTGTTTTTTCTTTTATGGTTCCTTTTCCACCTTTTTTTTTTTTTTTTAATTCTTTTTCTCTTCTTTCTTTCCTTTTCTATGGTCTTAATATTTTTTCAGGGGAACATGGACAACTACAAGGATACAGAATAAGTGGAACCAAGTGTCAAAGAGGACCCTTAACACAATACACAATACACACAATATGAATTGAAGTAAAACCCTAGAGTAGAAAGAGAAGCTGAGCCCATCAAGATAAACAAATGCCTAGATACCAGCAAAAAATTACAAGCCATACTAAGAAACAGGAAGACATGGCCCAGTTTGATGAACAAACTAAAAAACAGGAGAAGATGCAAAATGTGGAACAACTAATCAAGGATATCCAAACGAATATCATGAATCAACTTAATGAAGTGAAGGAAGAGACTAAGGATAATAAGTAGACATTGGGGGAACATACAGAAGAAATTGTAAACATACATAAAAAGATAACAGATATGATGTGATGAAAGGCACAATGCAAGAAATTAAAAATATGCTGGAAGCACATTACAGCAGATTTGAACAGGAAAGAATTAGTGACGTTGAAGATAGAACATCTGAAATCAGACAGAGAGTAGAACAGATAGATAAAAAGATAGAAAAAATCCAGCATGGACTTAGGGATTTGAATGACAATACAAAACACACAAATATACACATTATAGGCACCCCAGAGGGAGAAGAGAAGGGAAAGGGAGCAGAAGGAATGTTAGAGGAAATAATGGCTGAAAATTTCCCAACTCTTTGGAGGGACATGGATGTTCATGTCCAGGAAGTGCAGCACACTCCAAACAGTGTAAATCCTAACAGACCTACCCTGAGACATATACTTATCAAATTGTCAAACACTCAAGACAAAGAGAGAATATTGAAAGAAGCAAGAGGAAGTCATCCATCACATATAAAGGAAGCTTGGTAAGATTAAGCACTGATTTCTCATCTGAAACCACAGAAGTGAGAAGGCAGTGGTCTGACATAGTTAAGGTGCTATAAGAAAAAAACTGCCAACCAAGAATTTGGTATCCATCAAAGCTGGCATTCAAAAATGAGGGAGAGTTCAAAATATTCACAGAGAAACAGAAATTAAGAGAGTGTGTCAAGAAGAAACCTGCCCTTTAAGAAATACTAAAGGGAGTGTTGCAGGTTGAAATGAAAAACAAACAAAAAACAGGAGAGAGAGGATTGGAGTAGAGTGTACAAATGAAGATTATTAGTAAGAATAACTAAAAGGATAAAAAGAGAAATAAAAACAAAATATGACATATATAAACCAAACAAAAAATGGCTAATATAGGCACTGCCTTGACAGGAATAACATTGAATGTTAATGGATTAAACTCTCCAATCAAGAGACACAGATTGGTAGACTGGACAAGGAAATATGACCCACTATATGCTGTCTACAAGACTCACCTTAGATCCAGGGATGCAAGTAGGTTGCACATGAAAGTTGGAAACGATTTTACATGGAAACAATAACCAAAAAAAGGGCAGGAGTAGCGATATTAATACTGGACAAAATAGACTTTAAATGTAAAACTATTGTAAGAGATAAACCACAACTCAGCAGTTTTATAGACTTATACTGAAGCCTTCAGTGTTCCCTAGTGGGGATGAGGTAGAAAGTCCTGTGCTGTGCTGTGCTGTGCTGAAACCAGGGAGATGAATGAGAAATCATCTTGTGCCAATCTTCCACAACATAAGGATGTGGTACTACCTCTCAGCAGCTCCTCACCAGCCTGCTGATCTTTTCTTGTTCTAGGATGAATCACAGGGCAGTCTGCCAAGACTCAGGTCAGACTGGGTCATGCCTTGCCTATGTGGCCTTTGTGGAGACAGGGTGCCACACAATGGAGGTATCCCTGGGGCTCTCCTGGTATCTTCCTCAGTCTTCTTGTTCACAATTGACTGCTGTTTTCTATTCTTGAGTCCACATGGTAGAACATGACTTCTGTTACCTAGACAGAGTATGAGGGACTGTCTTACTTTTTTCATTTCTTGTCAAAAATCCTGGAGAAGAACTCAAAATAAAGCAGCTCTGAGCAGGGACCCACTTCTGTACCAATCAACTATAGCCAATTCCCACATGGATGGGTAGGGCAGAGGGGACAGAGATCTCAGGGGAGATTATTTGCCAGAGAAGCAAGATATATCATAAGATGGGCAATAGGTGTCTACTATAACAGTATATTTCTGTCATTTATTAAAAGATGGTTTGTAATGTTGGCATTTAAAAGACTAAAGAGATTGATGCACTGTTGGTTTGCCAATACTCATCTAAAGATTGTCCTTGAGTTTGTAAGCTATGTATTTTGTTACCAATGGAAACTTTGTCTTATATAATGAAGGCAGTGCTCAGATAAGCCAGTATGTGCTGGAGTTTTACAGAGCAGGCTTCTAGTCCATTTGTGTTTGGCGCATTCAGGCATGAGAGTCAGAGAAGCCAATGATGAGAGAGGTTGAGGAATATGGTCAAGGCCAAACACTATAGAGGGGGATAAGGAAGAGGATGAGAAAAGGCTTGGATTAAACCTTTGGTACTCAAAGTGTTGTCCATAGACAAGAAGCAAGAGCATGCTAGTACTTGTAAGCTTGTTAAAAATGTAATCTTGGGCCCCATCTCAGACCTACCATATCAGAGTCTACATTTTAGGAAGGCCTCCATGTTTGCACTTTAAAGTTTAACTCAGAACCACTGATTTAAAAGACATTTAGAAAAAAAGATTGCATAGAATGCAAAGGCCAAAGCCAGAGCGTAGAGAGTTGTGAGTGAAATCTTTCATGGTTTTCATTGAAGACCAGAGAGAGAAGGACTTCTGTACTCCTCATTATGTATGCTCAATTTATCTTTCAGGCTTATTTTCCACCCCTCTCCTGCATATATTGAATGTTTCTGCTACATAGGTCTGCTCACTGTTTGAATGTTGCTTGTACCTTCCCACCTTATTCCTAATACCTGGAATGTCTTCCCTTTACTTTATCCACCTATTAAATTCCTATCCATTTTCCAAGGCCCAGCTTGAAAACTATTCCCTGAATAAATGTTTCCCAGATGGCCTCTACAGCTTTAACTTCCTTATTGCTACACGAATGGTGCAAATAATAATAATAATGATGATGATGATGATGGTGATGGAAGCTAACATTTATTGAGTAAATACTAAGTTCCAGTCCTGGTTTTAAGCCCTACATATATTAACCATTTAAACCATCTCCCAAACTCCATGAGGTAGGCACTATTATGGTCTTCATTTACAGATGAGGTAAATCATTTGCCCAAGGTTACAGAGACATGCAACCAGTTCTATAGTAAATCAGGGATAGGAGAGGAAATAGGAAAATGTTATTTCCATTGCAAGACATTTTTTATAAGTTGGAGAGATCAAGTCTATTATCTCTTATCTCTATATTTCATTAGCTTGCATTCCTTAAAAGAACCCTTTTACCTACAAACACAATCCTTACAGTCTTTCCACTAAGCAGTATTTTGCTCATTCCAAATAATTTCAGTCTATATGGATGCAAGATTATCTTAGCCAAAAGAAACTTCAGATATTTTTAGTTTTTAGTCCTTCCAGGGCCTTTGTATGTAGCTGGGCAGATTATGGGCAGGACAGGGGCCCTTGCTCCATAATCTGTGCAATCTGGAGCAGAGCTGTGTCCACCTGGAGGAAGGACTGCCTTTTACTTTTTCTCACAAAGACACCATTTGGATTGGTAGAAAACCTGGCAGCAACCATGACAGAATCCCCCTAAACCTGCCAGAGCTCCCAAGGTTCCTGGGTCTCAGTGTCTCCCAGTCCTACCTCATTACCTTCTTTGCACATCAGCAGGTCTCCAGGTGGTTCCCTTTTATGCACATGACCAGCCCTTACTTGGACCCTCCCATTCCTCCTAGGGACCAGTTGAGCATCTTCCATGTGTTCCATGGCATGTAAGGAGCCTTCCAGACCCATTCAGACGATAATTCTCCCTATAATCTCATAGGGCTTTTTATTCAACCTCAGAATCTCCTAGAGTCTCTGCTCTCACCAGGGCCTGCCAGGCTCCTACCCAAGGTCATATCTATACCCTGCCCACCCTGAACTCACTTCCACAGTGAATCTTATATGTATATCCCTGGAAATCTACAAGGCCTATTAAAAATGCTTCCTATAGTCTTACTCCCCTCCATACATCAGTTACATGATCACGGTGCTGGTAGGACACTGATTTATTTTCCAAAATTTCTGGATTGCTGCTTCCTCCTCCCTGGCCCCAGGTCTTGTATTTTGTAGGCACCCACTCCACCATATCTTCTTCACTCACTGTGCCTTTCCTTTGTGCATCTCCCTGGAGTTCATCGCTTTTATTGAAATTTTTTTAGTCAAAGTACTCTGGAAACAAGTATTTCAATTTTGCACTAAACGTATTTCAAGTAGTCTGTAATTATTTCATTAATCACCTTCAAAGTGGAACTGTTTCAAATGAAAAAGTGAAAAATGAAAAACCTTTTTGTGGGAGGAAAACATTTCATATACTTCTAGCAGAGGTTTTAAAACTGGGATTCATTATGGATAGGCTTCTGGGATAATAACTGAGAGTATATTCAAAATATGCATTATTCTGATGGGGAGAGAGTCTAAGGCTTTCAACCTAAAAAGGTTATTAAAACAGTATAGGATAACTTCAAACACATGATCTTACATATCTTATGTATCTTCATTTTCACAAGATTTTTACCCTTTCTTACCCTAACTCATAATAGCTAAAATACATTTAAAAGAAATGTTTTAGTAGGTAATATGTATATTAAGAATCCTCTGGGTTTTAATTTGGAATAAGTAATAAAAAGGCTCATGTACCGGGGGGCAATTAAGGTTAAAATTTTTATCAAGGAAAATTCTTTTTCAGAAAGGGTGCAAAGGAGACACACATGTGATTTGGATAAATGACACCTTTGGAAATTCAGGATTTGGGAAACTACACTTGTTTGATAATAAATAACAGGTTTTAGTGAAACAGGTGAGCCTTTATGACACATCAAAGGGAGGCTGGAACCCATTATCTGGGTAATTATGGAGGAAAAATCCCCCTTATTTCAACCACATAGGAGAATCAACTCTCCTGCTAAAATTAATTATAAAATACCTTTAAGGGATGTGTTTAAATTAAAATGTAGTCTTGCCCCTCTTTAAGGAAATCTAGTTCTCAGAAATATAAATTGCATAACCACATTTCAAAGGATTTATTTTATTCTGAAAGATATTTTTAAAGTGTAAGTGCCCTTAGTATGTGGGTACATGATTCAAGTGACATAAAAACATAAAACAACTTTTACACAATGTTCAACTCACTCTCAGAGCCTTGACTACAACATCTCAAAGCATTGAGAAGTGGGTTTTTGCAGTCTGTGTGCTCCTTGAGGGTAGGGGTTGGTCATATTCAACTTTGTACACTTAGGGTATAGTATAGTAGGTGCTCAGAAGTGTTTCTTGACACTATTAATGAATAAATATCAGAAGCCCAATCCACAGAATATTATTCTTATGGTCCTACTCTGAAGAGAGAAAAATATTCAGGGGTTCTAGTCATCAGACAACTGACATTTGCAATGATATTTTCTTCCTTCCTTCCTTCCTTCCTTCCTTCCTTCCTTCTTTTCTTTTCTTTTCTTTTCTTTTCTTTTCTTTTCTTTTCTTTT